>JAMXDD010000001.1:15426204-15797102 GCA_024733475.1 Syzygium grande | reverse complement strand
TTACGCATTAATTTTCTAATAGCTCACAAATTGATCAATTAATTCAATTTCTCATCTCAATAATTCCTCAATGATTTGCACAATTTTTCCCAACAATAATTTCTATCGGTCAATCCTCAATCAGTCTAAAATTCATCGATACTATCTAAGCGGTCGAGAAAAGCGCGTATCGGTCCTAATCCAAGTTTAGGAATTTTACTCACCTAATCCGAAAGTCGAAGGCGGGGAATGGCGGCCCGATCAGCGATAAGCGTTGAAAGCGAAGCGGCGTGAATTCCGGCGGCGTGACTCTGCGGGCCAGGATGAGCGATATCGGATGAGCGATTGCCGTGAACATTACCCGGTGAGCGATGCCCGTGAGCGATGATTTTAAATGCGGACTATCTGGGGCCGGTAGGAAAAAGGTGGCGGCGGCGCGCGGCGGCAGCCGGGGCGTAAGCGGCGGCGTGAAACGATAAATCCCGATGCGGCCATGAGCGATAAAATCCCGTACGGACCTTATGCGGACAGGGTGGGATGGCGGCGTATGAGGGTCTTTGGGCGCCCGGTGTCAACGAACAATGATCGAGTCTCGTGAAGCTCCGGCGACTGCTTGCAAAATTGGAAAATAAGAAAAACAGAGAAAAACAGAGAAAAAAAAAGGTGCTCTTTTGGACCAAAACACAGGCTAAGGTGGCTGCATTGCAGGGGGAATAGGTTCTTTGGTGATCTTGGCTCGGAAAAGCTCCGGTAGTGCTCCGGCGTGAGTAAAGACCAGAAAATGCGAAAGCGAAATGGAATGTGAGGAAACGTGAGGAAAAACAGAGAAAATTTTGGGAAAAAGGCTGAATGGTGCACACGTGAGAGGGAGAGAGAGATATATGGTCAAATGGGTCAAAGCTTGCCCCTAGTAGAATCCAAGTGTCAAAGTTTAGGGCCATTTGACACTTTTGCCCCTAATCCAAAGGCCAATATTCATCCAAATCCAATAATTCAAGGGCATTTTGGTCATTTGTCCTTAATCATGGTTGGCCAGACCTGGTTTAGCCCTAACTAACCTTGGTTAATTTAATCCAAATTTCGGAATTAATTAAAATGGCCTAGGGCATTTTCGTAATTTTCCGGTCCCGAACCGAAATTCCAATTTTCGTCCATACCGGTCCTATATATTCATGGTAGACATAATCCGGTGTCGGAATCGCAAAATTCACTTTTTAAGCCCTCGAAAATCGACTGCGAAGTTCCGGGAATAAAATAATATTATTTTTCTAATTTTTGTCAAAATTCCACTTTTTGTCCGAAATGACTCCCAGCATGCGTGGCCACTCAAAAATGGCGTCGGCCTCGAAAAATAACCTCAAACGGCCTCCAATTAAATATCGACACCCATGGGGGCAAAACCGTAATTTTCACCCCGGACCGAAATTCCAATTTTTACTCGTATTAACCCCAAATGTGCGTGGGCGTAATATGACGTCGATTCCCAAAAATAGTCTCTTAAGCCTTCGAAAAATCGACATGAAATCGGGCCCAATTCGTGAATAAAACCGCTAAACTTTCAATTTGAGGGTCTCTCACTAACGGGCTGCCGTTTAGAGTTACGGCAGACGACCTAGGGCTATCCGTGTCGTAATGGTCTCGATCATTGAGAGAATGAGAAATTATTATTAGTTCCGTGGGGTCATCGTTCAAATTGCTCGGGTTTAGGATCGTTTGCCACGTGTACTTTCTGGTCTTGCGTAATCACCGCGTCCCTATTATACACGCTGGCCTTGGCCAAACCCAACTGCTCTTCCCACGATCGGCCCACGCGGCCCGGAATATTCTCTCAGCGTCTCTGGATCGGTGTCCATTTCACGATAGGGGCCCCCGCTCCACGTACCCTTTCTAATTAGCCATACCCCATTGGTTAGTATCCCGAGAGTGATCACCGGGCTTAGACCCGACTAAATGAAATGCTAATTAATATCAGTTTTATTGATCCCGAAATTACATCAAAATTCGGGCTGTTACAATTCTTCCTCACACAAAAATTTCGTCCTCGAAATTTGCAATCTCTTTGTCTACTCAAATAATTGGGGGTGTTGACGTCTCATAACTTCTTCGCTTTCCCACGCGGGCACCATACATTCCATGGTGCTCCCTGGACAACTTTGACCATCGGGATTGTCTTGTTCCTCAAAGACCCGTTCTTTTCTATCCTCGATCCCGATTTGGTCTTTCCACATACGACACTTTATAAATCTACTTCTATTTCTTCATACCTCGGAATGTGGGTGGGTCCGGCTCATACTTCCTTAACATCGACTCGTGGAAAACATTATGTACTTGAGACAGATTAGGCGGCAAAGCAAGTCGATAAGCCATATCTCCAATCTTTTCCAAAATCTCAAATGGTCCGACATACCTAGGACTCAGTTTTCCCTTCTTGCCGAATCTAGATAATCCCTTCATAGGCGACACCTTAAGAAACACATGATCTTCAACCTGAAACTCTAAGGGTCGTCGTCTCCGATCGGCATAACTTTTTCGACGACTACTGCTCGAAGTCTGTCTTAATGACCTCAACTGCCTCAACGGTTTGCTGTATCAACTCTGGACCTATAATACTCCGCTCACCCACTTCATCCCAACACACTGGCGTCCTACACGCCCTACCATATAAAGCTTCAAACGGTGCCATCTGAATACTCTACTGATAGCTGTTGTTATAGGCAAACTCCACCAAGTGTAACTGTTCCTCCTATTTGCTTTGGAAATCTATCACACCAGCTCTCAGCATGTCCTCTAAGGTTTGAATGGTCCTTTCAGACTGACCGTCATGTCTGCGGGATGATATGTCAGATCGAATCAGAATTTCGCTCCTAAGGTCGCTTTGTAAACTTTTCCAAAATTGGCCGAACTGGGATCATGGTCCCAAGTGATCGCATCGGTACTCCATGCAACCTCACGATCCGCCTCACATACAAGTCTCGCATATCTTCCAACTCAAGTCTTTCCAGATCGCTAGAAAGTGCTACTGACTTAGTCGGGCCTATCCACTATTACCCAGATTGAATCATGTCCTCTCTGGCTTCTTGGCAGTCCCGTCACAAAATCCATCATAATATATTCCCATTTCCACTATGGGATTTCTAATGGTCTCAATAATCCTTCAGGCTTACAATGTTGTGTCTTCGCTTGTTGGCACGTCAAACACTTAGCTACATGCCTGGCCATATCCGCCTTCATTCCATTCCACCAGTAATGTTGTCTTAAATTCTGATACATCTTCGTACTTCCCGGGTGGATACTGTAGTTGCTCCTATGAGCCTCCGACAAGATTTCTTCCTTTAGCTTTACATCATCTGGTACACAGAGTCGTCCTCTAAACTTCAAAACCCCATCCTCAGACCGTTGAAAGTCCGGTTTCCTCTTAGCTGCATCCATCTCGATAATCTTTTGGATTTCTTGATCCATAGACTGTAGTTCCTTAATCTTGACCTGAATTTCTGGTTCAATCCTCAAGGCGGCTAGTAAATTCGACACTTGACTCATCTCGAACTTGAACTCGGAATCCCTGAGTCTTTCCAACAGGGTCCACTCCTTGACCATTAAATGCGCCAAACTAGACTTTCGACTCAAGGCATCTGCCACTCAATTGGCTTTTCCAGGATGATACAGGATGTCACAATCATAATCCTTCAAAAGCTCCATCCATCGGCGCTGCCTCATGTTCAACTCTTTCTGCGAAAATAGGTACTTGAGACTTTGATGATCAGTATAAATTTGGAACTTTTCCCCACATAAGTAGTGCCTCCAGATCTTAAGTGCAAACACTATAGCAGCTAATTCCAAGTCATGTGTCGGGTAATTCATCTCATGCGGTCTCAATTGACGCGACGCATATGCTACCACTTTTCCATGCTGCATCAGCACACAGCCCAATCCTCTTAGCGAAGCATCGCTATAAATCTCAAATCCTCCTGGGCCCGACGGAATAGTCAATACAGGAGCAGTCGTTAACCGGTGTTTCAACTCCTGAAAGCTCCTTTCACACTTGTCATCCCACTCGAACTTCACGTCCTTCTTAAGTAACCTTGTCATTGGCATGGCTATTGACGAAAATCCTTCTACGAATCGTCTATAGTAACCAGCCAATCCTAGAAAACTTTGAATCTCAGTTACTGATGTCGGTCTAGGCCACTTGGTAACTGCCTTTCAATCTTAAATGGATCCACGAAATCCCATCTCCGTAGCTTGATGTGTCCAAGAAATCCTACTCTGTTGAGCCAAAACTCACACTTGCTGAACTTAGCATACAATGCATGCTCTCTTAAGGTCCGTAGCACCTCAGTCAAGTGTACCTCGTGCTCCTCGGGACTCCTGGAGTACACTAGTATATCGTCAATAAAAACTATCACAAACCGGTCCAGAATTCCTTGAACACACGATTCATCAAATCCATGAAAGTCTTTGGGGCATTCGTCATCCGAAGGGCATGACCGAATTCATAATGCCCGTGACGAGTCCTAAAAGCAGTCTTGGGTATATCCTCATTTTCGATTCTTACTGATGGTACCCGGTCCTCAAATCTATCTTGGAAAACACCGAGGCCCCTTTGTAATCGATCAAACGGATCATCAATTTCGGCAGTGGATACTTATTCTTCACTGTCACTTGGTTCAACTGTCGATAATCTATACATAACCTCGTAGTTCCATCTTTCTTCTTGACAAAAGAATGGCGCTCCCCCATGGAGACGCACTAGTAATAATAAAACCTTTGTCCAAGTAATTCCCAGATGTCGAACCTTTAACTCTTTCAATTTTGATAAGACATCCTATACGGCGCTTTCGAAATCGGCTCTTTTTCTGGTGCCAATTCAATCACAAACTCCACCTCTCGCTCGGGCGGTAAACCCGGCAATTCCTCAGGAAACACATCAGGAAAATCGCTTACTATGGGTATATCTTCCAACTTAGGTTCCACAACTGTTGGATCCACAACGTTTACCAAATATCCTTCACACCCCTCATCCAACAGCTTACTCACCTCAAGCGAGAAAATCCAAGGGATCGAGGTTCCTCCTCGGTTTCCCTGAAATACAAAACTAGGGCGTCCATCTGGATTAAATTGGATCGTCCTATCGCTGTAATCCACTACAGCTTTCTGTCGGACTAACCAGTCCATTCCAATAATCACATCAAATTCGAACATGGCTATTACTGCCAAGTCGATACTCTCTTCCCTACTTCCAATAATTATCTTACAATTAGGACATCCAAAAGAAACTAGCAACCTATCATTCACAGGTGTCGACACGCAAAGCACATGCTCAAGCAGCACTGGTTTCATACCAACCAACTCAACAAATTGCTCTGAAACGAATGAATGGGTTGCCCCCGGATCAAACAGTGCATACGCGGCATGATCACACAAAGAAATCGTACCTGTGACCACGCCCGGCGCATTCTCAGCTTCCTTACGCGCCATTGCATAAATCCTTCCTTGGGCTGGTGGTCGTCCCTCATTAGCCGGTGGGGGAGGTCCGGCTTGATTTCCAACTCGTGGTGGCGGCACTCTAGACGGTCCTGATGGCTGCATCTGCGGGCAATCGCGAATCTGATGTCCCATACTCCCACACTTAAAACACGCCCCATATCTACCTAACGGGGGATTCGGTTTTCCAATGTTCCGTCTAGCTGGCGGAACAAATCGCCTATTTCCAGTCATAGGCCTCTTTCCCAAACGGCGATTATCTCTATTCTCGAAAGCAAACCGCGATCCTCAAGTTTGCCCTTTCCTGGCGATCGTTCTATGATCTGCGCCCGTCTATGCATTTTCGCCCGTACTCTTTGATATCATGTGACAAAATTAAACTCAAGATCCGGCCAGTCCATCCCGGAATCTCCGCGCTCTATCCCTCGGATTCTCCACCATAGTCGGTGCAAACTTTGCTAATCTTGCGAACTCCGCCTCATATTGATCAACAGTCATTTGTCCCTGGCGCAGCGCATAAATTCCATCAACTTCTTCTCTTGCGCATTTTCCGAGAAATATTTTTCATAGAAATTGTCCACAAACACAGTCCAAGTTGGGGCCGTTCCTACTGGAAACACTCTATTCTCCACTGCGTTCCACCAATCATTCGCACCTTCTTGGAGCTGATAAACCGCCAATGTCACCTTTTCCTCATCAGTGCACCCCAAAACTTTGAAGGTTTTCTCCGGTTCCTCTATCCATCTTGGCTTGACCCTCGGTCTACAGCCATGAAATTTTGGCTTCAATTTCATAAAGCTGTTCTACTAAGCGGGCATTTGTCTAACATTTGGTGAGCTTTGACCAGCATTAGCTTGATTCTCTTCTACCGCAGCAGCAGCTGCATTATCTCGCCCTTAAGCCTGCCTATCCAGAACATTCCCGATCCTTTCTAATACCCGTAAAACTCCTTCCATACGTGGATCTTCTACAGGTCTCACATCAACTCGGGGGTCTACTGGGTCTACTGCGGCTCCTATATTAACTCCCAGGTTGTCTATTGCTCTCACATGAGCACGACCTCCACCCCGGGATCCTCTCCCTGCACCCCTCCTGGGAACTCTTCCTATACCTCTCCCCTCGATGCTCATCTTGGCCACTCAGTTCTACAACTATCTGCTGTAATTCCATGAAGGAATTAAAGACTTAAATCAATCTATCCAGTCTAAGTCCTAGGCGGTATTAAATAATAATCAAACAATCCACATGCAGCTTAACAGTTATCCAATACATCACCCAAGGGATTCGTATACTCACCTTGGGTCCTGCCGCACCTGCACTTACGGGTCACACAATCACAATTCAACACAATCACAAACTGTCAGGAGATGCATGTAGCACACGAGGTCACCCTACTGGCTACCCAGGGTCTCATCGCTCCTTATCACTCCAGGCTTCGACCTAGTTAGACCGAGCAGACCTCGCTCTGATACCAATTCAAGAGGGGATGTCACGCCCCGTACCCCACTAGAACGAAACATCCCGTCACGGTCGATTATGGTGCAACGCTCCCAGGAAGCGTCGCCGACCCATACCCATACAGAGATCAAACACTTGCGGAAGCAACGTATATAATTAATTATATACACCCGTACAATATAATACATGAGACCAAGGTAGAACAACCAAATATCAATCAAGCACCTCAAAAAAAATATACACTGGTATTACCAACGAAAACCTTTTTACAATGTTCACTACAACCAAAAAGGAAACGCCAACAACTGGTAATAACCAAACAGCCACTTCTCCACTCTGCTCCGTCTCCACCGGGGTGCATGCTCGATGACCGCGGGATAAACTGCGGTATTCCAAAAAGGGGTGGTGATCTCGGCATCCTACTGCTAGGGGTCTGAAAAATTTCGGTTTACACAACCGTGAGACGAATCTCAGTGAGTTCAACCCCTAAACCTAGGCTAGGCTAACATGCAATCTCCTGACCGGAAATAGATATTCAAATCACAAATTAACAATAACCAAATCATTCTTAGACCCTGCAGGTTAGACCGATCAATATATAATAATCACAGTACATAAGTGGCACTCATAATCACATATATGCCAACCACATGCTTATGCACCGAATTTCACATTCTCGCATGCCAATCTATGTATGTTTATGTATGCAAATGTCATGGACTTGACAAGTGCAATTCCCGGCCCACTGGCCCACACTGGCACACTGGCACACTGCCCAATTTATTATTATTACGACTCGAGTCATTAATTTTTCACGGCCCGGTGCGTCTAGCCTGCTTCAAAGTGCATGAGGCGCAGCAACCGATCTGGCCCAGTGTCTCTAGCATGCTTCAAAGTGCATGAGGCGCAACACTGTTCTCCTTGCGAACGAGCACGCTTCCAAAGTGCATGAGGATGGTCGCCGGGACGTACCGGGCATCGTCCTGCTTCAAAGTGCATGAGGACGGTATCGACCCGAAGGTCACGACCCGTAGGTCCTTAGGTGATCACACAATTCATTATTATCTGGACCTAGCGTATAACGCTTCAGAGTAATTTAGGTGATCACACACTCATGGCAGGTACGCATTCTTGCACAATTTCGTCACATGCCACACTCTAGACATACATAATGCGTGTCCATGTTATGCAATGCAATGCACCATGAGCACCAATGAAATTCAATCACAACCAAGCACAATGTATGTACAACCAATCAACCCGGACTTACCCGGTAATTTTCTAATGGCTCCTAAATTGATCAATTAATTCAATTTCTCATCTCAATAATTCCTCAATGATTTAGCACAATTTTCCCAACAATAATTTCTATCAGTCAATCCTCAATCCAGTCTAAAATTCATACCGATACTATCTAAGCGGTCGGAAAAAGCATTATCGGTCCTAATCCAAGTTTAGGAATTTTACTCACCTAATCGAAAGTCACGAAGGCGGGAATGGCGGCCGATCAGCGATAAGCGTGAAACCGGCGGGCGGAATTCCGGCGGCGGCGATGACGGACGGGATGAGCGATGCCGAATGAGCAGTACCCGTGAACATAATTTGTGAATAGTAACCGTGGAAACAAAGAATTTGTGAACAAAGAATCTCAGAATGCGAATTCCGTGAACAAGAACTTGTGAATGCGACCGGTGACATGCATTTTCGCATCGACCGCATGAACGTCGGAAAAGCGTGACGGCCCACACGACGGACGTAAAATGACGCAAGCGTGAACAGTAATCCGTACGGACGTGAACAGTAAAATCCGTACGGACACCGCACGGACAAAAGTGGGATGGGCGACGAGGGTGCTGGATGCCCGGTGTGTCGACGATCATGATCGTGGAGTCCGGGCGAAGTCTGCCACTGCTTAAAACTGGAAAATAAGAAAAACAGAAAACAAAAGAAAATAGCATGTTTTGACCAAAACTGGCCAAGGTGGCTTATTGCAGGGGAATGGTTGCTGGTGATGCTGGTCAAGGGAAAGTCTGCCGGTACTGCTCCTAAGATGAACAAGACCAAAATGTAAAAACGGAATGGAACGTGAGGAAACGGAGGAAAAAATGTAGAAAAATTTTGGGGAAAAGGCTGAATGGTCTGCACACGTGAGAGGGAGAGAGAGATATATGGTCAAATGGGTCAAAGCTTGCCCTAGTGGAATCCAAGTGTCAAAGTTTAGGGCCATTTGACACTTTTGCCCCTAATCCAAAGGCCAATATTCATCCAAATCCAATAATTCAAGGGCATTTTGGTCATTTGTCCTTAACCATGGTTGGCCAGACCTGGTTTAGCCCTAACTAACCTTGGTTAATTTAATCCAAATTTCGGAATTAATTAAAAATGGCCTAGGGGCATTTTCGTAATTTTCCGGTCCCGAACCGAAATTCCAATTTTCGTCCATACCGGTCCTATATATTCATGGTAGACATAATCCGGTGTCGGAATCGCAAAATTCACTTTTTAAGCCCTTGAAAATCGACTGCGAAGTTCCGGGAATAAAATAATATTATTTTTCTAATTTTTGTCAAAATTCCACTTTTTGTTCGAAATGACTCCCAGCATGCGTGGCCACTCAAAAATGGCGTCGGCCTCGAAAAATAACCTCAAACGGCCTCCGAATTAAATCTGAAGACACCCACAGGGGCAAAACCGTAATTTTCACCCTGGACCGAAATTCCAATTTTACTCATTACTAACCCCAAATGTGCGTGGCCAGCGTAATATACGTCAGATTCCCAAAAATAGTCTCTTAAGCCTTGAAAATCGACATCGAAATCCGGGCCCAATTTAAGTGAATAAAACCCGCTAAACTTTCAATTTGGGGTCTCTCACTAGCGGGCGGCTGTTTAGGTTCAGCGTATCGACCTAGGGCTATCCGTGTCGTAATGGTCTCGATCATTAAGAGAATGAGAAATTATTATTAGTTCCAGGGGTCACGATCGTTCAGCTCAGGTTCAGGACTGGTTTGCCACGTGTACTTTCGGTCTTGCAGAATCACCTGCGTCCCTATTATACACGTTGGCCTTGGCCAAACCCAATCCGTTCCCCTTCCTTACGATCGGCCTACGTTGGCCCAGAATATTCTCTCAGCGTCTCTCGTGATCGGTGTCCGTTTCACGATAGAGCCCCAGTCCACGTACCCTTTTCTAGTTAGCCATACCCTCCTTGGTTAGTACCCCGAGAGTGATTAGCTTTGGGCGAGACTGAATAAAATGAAATGCGAATTAATATCAATTTTATTGATCCCGAAAATTACATCAAAATTCGGGCTGTTACACAGATCCTAGGACCAGCCTGCAAATAGGAAAGTAAGAGTGTCACTGAAGATGCTTGGAATATGTAAACACGTTTTGAGTATTCAATTCACTAGGACTTAGGATAGAGAAATGAATATGAAATGCCACAAATTTAAAAGGTGATTCTTTTTGGAAAATTCCATCCTTCAACCATCTTTCAGGTTTGAAATCCTTGGCATTTTCTCCCCATATGTTATGCATTCTTCGCATTGAGTAAGCCAAGTAATTAATGTCGTCCCCCTTTTTCACGTGGAAGCCATCTGCGAGAACATAATTTGTCTCAGCACATCTTCCATCCTGTTGTGCAGAAGTGTGAAAGATCAAAGTTAGCATGTATTGATACAAAAGCCGAAGCTTATTAAATGTGTGTTCTCTTTGGCTTGTGCTTGTTTGTAATTGCCAATCTGATGGATTCCTAGCATCTGCTGGTGTTGCTGATCATGTTTTGTTCAGAAGAATATTGACTCTTTTGCGTGGCATTTGACATTTGAATACGATTTAAGGACTAGTTGCATGATCACAATGCAGTTAGGGTAGCACTAGTATTTGTTCGTGAATATAGAGATGAATGAAAAACTAGCAATTGATCTGTGATGGAAAAATGTGACCTGTATAGTTGTTTAATGAAAATGAAAGGATACCCGGGCATGCACATAAGTAAGATTGTTAGTCTGTCAAAAATACACTTGGATGATGCATCGTAGCTTCTCAAGTCAGGAAAATTGTTGTGTCAAAAATACATTGTGATTGGCTCTCTCCAAGCTCCAATGTTCTGCTAATGTATTGATTTGAGTCCATAATATCTCAAGTTAACTTTGAATTTTTGTTTTCTTTTTATTGCCAAATATGTGAAATGTCACGGGCTTGGTGTTTTTGGTTGCAATTTACGTGAAGATGGGGAGAGGATGGTGAGACTCAAGACGAGCATAGCGCTAAGAGAAGAGTTGCTCCGACCAATTGGGACGGCCATGCCATTGGCCTATTTTGACAAAGCCATCGAACTCCATGCTCGGTCTGGGTCTAAACTTCATAGAAGCTGGCAGTCTTCTTAATCCAAGTCTCATCACCTTATTCAACTCCTTTTCACTCTGACTTATCTCCATTATACACATAAAAGTTCAAGTCCATGTCTGAAGGGTAAAGCCTCACCATCCGGCGATGTGCACGAATCCTTAAATTGCTTTGAGTGAAAACACGGTAATCTTAATACAAGGTTTGCGAACATTCAAATCAAAGCACTTAATTACTCACTCTTCGAGGCCGTGTTGCCTCCTCTGCAACCACAAAAGTAATATGAACTTCGGGATTGCATACCAATGCATGATCGGAAACCAATTTAAAGAGGAAAACTTGCAAAACCTCATAAATTAAAGACATGGAAAGTACAAACTATTCCTCCGACAGTAACTCAAGAATTCAAATATGCAGAGAATACAACTTTAACAAAGAAGTATACTTAAACCAACAACACAAATTAATCGACTAGGAACGAAACCTCAATGGATGCCTCGATTTGGAGAAGCTAGAGTCTCCAGAATCTGAAAAAAGAACACCAAAACACAAGATCGTGAGAATTGAACCTTGTTTGTGTTAATAGAATAAACAGGCCAAGATGATTTCTGCTAATGCGAAAGCTTTCGATAAAACCACAGAAAAATTACTTAAATTAAGCGTTTGATGCTACAGAAGCACGTACTGTATATCACAACCGTAAATCGTTCGGACAACTTAATCATAAATCACGTGCTTGATTAAGGATAAGAATTCACGAGCTTGTGAGTTTTCTCACCAGAGTAGAGTGATGGTGTCAGGCATGCAGCTCGGGGAGCCTCCGAGGATCATCCAATCGCCGGCACCCTCGCCATCAGTCGGTGCCTCCAGGCATGCAGCTCAGGGTGACAATTGATGTTTCGCACTCTTGTTCCTGTTCCATGTATCAGAGTGTTCCACGATTGTAGCAACAAATATCATGAAATACCTATTTAAGCTCATTGATCATGTAGAGACACGAGTTACAATAGGAAAAAGTGGCCAAATTGTCAGATTGTTCGCACTTTGTGGTGGATGGTGCCTAAGGTAAAGGGAAGCCCCGGGCATTGCGAGGGACGGAATCACTCAATCATTCGCTCACTTGGCCCATCCTAATAGAGAGAACAGTGTTTGGAAGGAAATACTGGGTAATGATGAGGGGTAAAATGATAATCTATTTCAATGTGCCTAGTGCATTCATAGATAACATCATTATATACTATGATATTATATTAGAAATTCTAATCCAATGTTTAAGTTGATAGGTGGAGAGATACCACATGAATATAAAAAGCATATAGGACCCGTTTTCAAACAATGTGAGATAATATTTCGATGTCTCATCTCATGTGCAAGTTGGATTAGGAGCGACATGTGAACCTATCAAATATCTATTAGGTTAATACCACAAAAAATCACAAACTGGTACATCTGTGATAAAATTACCAAAATTTTTTTTTGATAACAAAAAACTCAAAACTGGTACATCTGTGATAAAATTACTAAAATTTTTTTTTTGATAACAAAAAACTTAAAACTGGTACACCTGTGATAATTTTACCCCGAACTATTTTGTTGACCACCAAAAACTCCACACCGGTATACTTATGACAATTTACCCCCGAACTAATTTTTTGACAACCAAAAACCCCAAACTGGTACACTTATGATAAATTTATCATCCGTTAGTTTCTATTAAATTTTATTGTCAAATTGCTAACTTTAATGACACGCGATAATTGACAGGTACCGGTTTTAGGTTTTACTCATATGTTTGTCATAAATTTATCAATTTGTGATTTTTCGTGATAGTAATCCAATTTAACGGACACTAACGGAGGGTAAATTTGTCACAAATTACCAATTTGGGGTTTTTATTGATAAAAAAATTAGTTCGGGGGTAAAATTGTCACAGGTGTACTAGTATGAGGTTTTTTATGGTCAAAAAATAGTTTGAGGTAAAATTATCATGAATGTACCAATTTGAGATTTTTAGTAGTAAAAAAAATAGTTTGGGATACCTTACCCAAAAAAAAAAATAGTTCGGGATAAATTTATCACATGTATACCATTTTGGGGTTTTTTGTGGTTGAAAAAATAGTTCGGGATAAAATTATCACAAGTATACCAGTTTGAGGTTTTTCGTGATATTAAACCATATCTATTTGAATAACCCAAATTTAGCCATTTGTCATTTATTGACTTGAACACACCTCTCTCTCTCTCTCTCTCTCTCTCTCTCTCTCAATATAGTATTTTTAACCTCAATGTCATCATTGCTTTTAACCTTAGTTAAAAAAAATTTATCCCTTTGTAACTCTTATATAGTCTTCCATGTTCATTCCCTTTTGATCGTATGAAGCCATTACAAGTATCCAAGTTTTAGAAATGAAGCTTCAACTCATTCTTGTAAAGAAAAGAGAGAGTCCCAAGTCACTTTCCTCTTCCCTTTCTTTTTACACTCTTTTGAAGTTGAGGCAAAGGTCATATGTTTGTTGTTAAAGCTTCTAATTCGATATTTCAAGTGTTTATGAGGTGAATTATTGGACTTCCTTTTTCTCTTATCAAATTAGTTTTGTTGTTTAAAAAGATTGAGAGTTGTTAATTGTTATTCTTGACTATCTTTCTTTGAAGGTGATTAAAGCTTTGATTATTTTATGCCTTTTATTCAAGGTAAGTGAAATTATAGGGATTAAGTTAGATTGACCTTGTAACGACCTGGATCCCACTCGCAAGATATTATCCGCTTTGGACACTAAGTCCTCACAGTTTTGTTCCTCCAAGGACAGTTCATATTACCCCTAGAAAAGACCTCTTGCAAGTTAAGGTTTCATAAGCCTTTATAAGCAAGCCCAAGGCTCCCTCCCTAGGTGATGTGGGACAGGAGACATGCCCCCCTTGCCATCCTAGAAGTCTACCGGAAGCCGCTCCTTGTCCAGGCCCCTTTTGGCCCAGACGATCACTCCCTACCCTCGTCGGACTGAGTCGTTACATTCTCCCTCTCCTTCGAGCACAGCGTCCTCGTTGTGGCCCTACACACGGTCGGGAGTCGGCTCTGATACCACCTGTAACACCTGGATTCCACTCGTAAGATATTATCCACTTTGAACACTAAGTCGTTACGGTTTTGTTCCTCTGAGGGCAGCTTATACTATCTCTAGAAAAGGCCTCTTGCAAGCTAAGGTTTTTTAAGCCTTTATAAACAAGCCCAAGACTCCCTCCCTAGGCGATGTAGGACAGGAGACATGCCCCCCCTTGCCATCCTAGAAGCCTGCCGGAAGCCGCTCTTTGTTCAGGCCCCTTTTATGTGACGCCCCGTACCTCGGGGCTATTAACGTGACGTCCCGTTCATTATTCTTTTTATTTACACACTCACGGAAGCATATCTCGGGACAATCACATTTAAAAACAAACAGCAGGATTAAGACAAACATCATGAGCAAATCTTATGATTACAGTGCATGCAAATATGTTTTAATAAGCCCTTCGGGCCATGGCAAATAACACATTTTTTTACACGCACTAGGAATAGCAACACTCGACTTGGGTTGTCCTATACCCACTATGGCTTCTCGCTCCTCGCTTTCTTCGAACTTTAACATGGCTCGAACTCCTCCTGTCGCCACCGTCCGTTTGACCATCCTATGAACCTGAAGGGGGGGGGGAATGGGGGATGAGTCGGGGAGACTCAGCAAGTAAACCTACTAATATCAAGCGAGGACGAGGGGATCGCCGTTAGCACAAGTCAGCCCTCACCGTACCCGCATCAATGGCAGATCAATAGCAAAGTTCATACAAGAGAACATCAAGCTTGGTTATAACATGTGCACCTTGCCATTCAAGTCTCGATTCTACCTCCAAAACAAACTTTAAACACGAAACATGATTAAATCAAGAAATGAACCAACTACGACCAACCATACGATCGAGAAATAGTCCAAGCAAACCGTGTCACAACGCATCACAACTTCCTTTCCCAATATTAGGAAGTTTACTTACCCAACCAACCAAACTAGAACAAGAAAGGAACACGGGAGTCTCGGCGATTCTCGGGTGTGAACATGTAAGCAAACGGATCTTGGCGAATCTCGAGTGATATTGGGCTTGAACACGAACACACGGCCTTGGACGTGGCTTCCTCACTCGATCAAACAACAAAAGAGCGGCCTCGCCCGAAAAAGCTTTTTCTTTCTTTCTCTCTTTCTTTCTCTATTTCTCTCTCTCCTTGGCCGAATGGCCTTGTTTCTATTTATAGGGAGACAAAACTTGGGGCCAAAGATTCGATGAGGTAAGCGCACGTGTCATCGGGGCGATGAGGTAAGCGCACGTGTCATCCAACCATTAATAGCCTAAGTCTAAAAGTCATGATGGTGGTGCCTCTAAAGTCTAAGGTTATTAACGCTTGTCATCATGACGGAGGCCTCAAAGTCTTCATTCATTTATTGCGAGTTATGATAAAGAGCCCTAAAGTCCAAGCAATTAATACAAGCCATGATGGTGGTGCATCAAAGTCTAACTTTAATAAATAAGGGTCAGAATGAAGCTTGGAGGATAAGCTTTGACTTGGTCAAGGCCTTATCCTCTAGATTTTTCTACTAATTTCCCGACCGTGGACTCCTTAGAACCTTCTAACTTTATTGAATTCTCACGCAAACGACTCGGGCTAATTGGGTCACACGAAATATACCAATTGGCACAAAAATCACAACCCGTGCCATATTTAATCACAAGATTTTATGAAGGTTTTCCGTGATAAACACGCATAATAATTCCATCCAACCCGAGGTTCGGCACGGAAATGTCCTCAAATATCACCAAAGACCTCAAGTCGAGATTTCAACGTTTTTCATGTAACAATTGATAAATATTTGAAATCTGACAAAACTGGACTACTTTGCACTGTTCATGAAATCGGACTTGAAAATATAGTAAATGAATTTCGAAAATTCTCAAATTCGGATATGTCGTAAACAAGTCCTTAATAAACATTTTTCATGAAGAACACAAAATCTAATTCTCTTTGTAAACACCATTTTCAGTAACTCAAAAATAGACTAAAAACAGTTCGCTGGAACAGAATATTTGCTTATCAAAATAAGCTCTTTTAAGAATCCAAATCATCTTAGAAAATTCTCAAATTTACACACGTTATAGAAAAGGAAGTTCTTAACAACTTTCATGAAGGAAACTTTTCCAAACTTGACCCAGAAAAGCTTGTAGAAAATCAAGACAGTGTGAACATCACCGAAATACCCATTCTGGGTAGTTTCACACGGTCCAAAAATCAGGCCATCGTATTACTTGTATTAATTCCAAAAATTCTGAAATTAAATCATATAAAACTTCAAGATGTCTGGAACAACTTTCCAGAAGAAAACGTTTGGAAATTCGGATCACAAAAGTCTCCCCAAAAATAACAAAACGAAGGAGTACCAAGGATCCAAAACTGGGTTTTCCAAAACAAAAGAAAACAATTTAGTTTTAATTGGAAAACCACCAAACTTAGACCATAGCTATTTTCTAGGGACTGAAATTGAGGATATCACAGTTTACCTGCGGCTTCCCAGGCCTAAAAATCGGGATGTGACATTTTAGCTCGGCGACCACTCCTCGTCCTCGTCAGACCGGGTCGTTACAGATCTACTTAGTACTTTTGAATTGGTTAGTTGATGTTTATTAACTTAGTTTGAATGTTAAACTTGATTGTGATCAAGCTTCGATAATGGCATGTTGAGTTATTGTGTTTACTTGACTTAAATCAATAAGTACTTTCATTTGCAAATAGTGTATGATCGACTTCCAAAAAGGCTTGGTCATATATTAGATGAGAAAAGTGTATAAATGTGGAATTTAGACTTGGAAATGATATTCACGTGATTCTGATGAAGTGTTGGCTGACTAATAGTTTTATCGTTTTTATCATTTAACTTATTTCTGAACAAATTTCAACTTTTTGGTGGTCATCGATTTCTATAAAGTTAGCAATTTTTTACCAAACTGTGGCATAATTCCCTTAAAAACCTCCAACTTTAGGTTAAATCCAAAATCTGCCTCGAACTTTTTTTTATCTCATAAAAAACCTCAAATTTTAGGTCAAGTCTCAAATCTGTCCCAAATCTTTTTTTGTCTAAAAAAAAACTCCAAAATTTAGGTCAAATTCCAAAATCTGCCCTGAACTTTTTTTTTGTCTTGAAAAAATCCTAAACTTTAGGTTTAGTTCCAAATCTGTCCCAAATTTTGTTTTATGTAAAAAAAATCACCAAAATTCAATTTATTTTAAAAAATATACCCCGATAATCTAGTTCCAACTTGACGTGGCATTTCCACGTCGATAATAAATGATTTTATTTGGTTTTATTTTAGAGAATTTCAATAATTTTTATTTGGTTTGATTTGTTGTCGAAAGTGAAAATGCAGCATCGGTCTGTTCCTATCGTCCCATTACTTTGCTGATGTTGATTTGTTATGATGTGGAAGTGTCACGTCAAATTGGGACGGGATCACGGGGATATATTTTTGAAAATAAATTAAAATTTGCTGATTTTTTCTACATAAAACAAAATTCGGGGTAGATTTGGGACTGAATTTAAAGTTTGGGATTTTTTCCGAGACAAAAAAAAGTTCGGGGTAGATTTGGGACTTGACGTAAAGTTTGAGGTTTTTTTTTAAACAAAAAAAAAGTTTGGTGCAGATTTAGGACTAGACCTAAAGTTTAGGGTTTTTTCTTAAACAAAAAAAAGGTTGGAGCAGATTTAGGATTTGACCTAAAGTTTGGGATTTTTTAGGGAATTCACCCCCGAACTGTTGATCTTCTTACTAGTTTTACCAATTCTGACCTTTTTACTGATTTTAATCATCTAACAAATTTTCTAACTAAATCGATTGCTGATCATCTTATCATTTATTAACCAATTGGCAGATATTCCAAAGTTATCGCTTTCTAAGTACCAATTCCAAGTTATCAATCTTTCTTTATGTGCCAAACTTCAATTGGTATCAAAGACGTCAATTTCTAACTAAAGTTGCCCACTCCAAAGTTGTCAATTCTTAAGTGTCCATTTTAAGTTGTCGATTTATATGTATCGATTCCTAAGTTGCCAATTTTCTGAAAGTTGCTGACTATATGAATTAAATGGTAATGTCTTGTTCCGAGCTTTCTTCACAAGGAATTAACGGTGTTATGGAGAAGGTGTTAGTGATCTGCCCTAGGAATCAATCAAGCTTGATACTCTAATATTATTAGTGGATTAGGATGTGTCGGAAAATCGACCTTTACTATACTTAGGTAGTCATAATGTCTTGCTAGAGACTGTTTATGACTTCTAGGCCAAAAAGAGTTTTGAGCACACTGCTAATATTTAGTGAACCTACAGGGTCGCACACAAAAGCGAACTGAGTTAATATTTGCTATGCACCGGGATCTACTTAAAATAAGAAGTAGATTTTAATTTATTCTCATATTCGACTTATCTACGCGGTCGTGCATGTTATGAGATAACGATTAAATGTACGATTGAAGGTGGACGGTTTGGCGGGTCCAAATCGCCTTGCCCACTTCTTTTAATTCCGCTGGATAATGAGGCTGTATAAATAGATAGAAAATCGTTCTCTGTCTAGGGTTTTTTGACAGAGTGTCAAAAATCAAAAGGCATTGAAGAAAAGGAACTTCAAGATCTTTAGCTAGCACTTTGATCGTTGGAGATTTCTGTTCGCGTGTGTGGATACCGGTAGAGGCGTAACACTTGGGGCACTAATTCAGACACAATCGCTTGTCGATTTACCTTCAATCTACAAAAGGTGCGTGTCGAAATTCCTTTTTGATTTCAATATGCGCATGGATCTGTCTAGGGTTCTATATATTTCGCTGCGTTTTTACCGTTAATAAACCCAATAGCGGTATCAGAGCTACTTGTGATATATTGAAGTTGAATTGGAAATCCTAATTATTGATACATATGATGTATGCCTGAGGAGTCTAAATTAGGGTTAGATGAATTTGAAATATGAATTGATATGATCAATTGAGAAGGAACGAAGCAAGGATGGGTCGATCATGTTCCGCTCGTGCCTGGGCTGTTGCCCCAGGCTGAGACAACGAGCAGAGACAGCGTTTTGCCTAAGCCTATTGCCCAAGGCGGATACGGCATCGCGCCTGGGCTGTTGCCTGAGGCTGAGACGGCGGTGTGCCAGGTCAGCTGGTGCATTGAGGCGTTCGGCCGGATGGGTACGGCGAGGGCGCGGGAGGCGGCAGTGACGGATAGTCTCCCGATAACACAGAGTTGAGACTTCTGCCTTGGTTTTCAGGGGCTCTCCTCAGAAAACAGAATTGAGACCACCGTAAGGGGCGCTGCCCCTCGACCTTGCAAGGGGGCACAGCCCCCTTGACCCCTGCATGGAATTGGTCGTTCGTATATGATTGATATACCTTTGTTATTATAAGTGATGTTTCTTTTATGTTTATAACATGCATACATTCATCGCTAAATAAACATTAAGAGTTCCTAATAAAATTAAGTAATAATATGATGCATTTCCAATCATACATCTATTAAGACTTGAATCGTCAATAGATGGGCCTGTCAAAGCAGGGGTGTCTTTAACTGTTTGAGTAAAATAGGATGGACAATGGTTATCCATAAGTCAAGATTGGTTTACTTAATGAGGTTATCAAAACAGTTTTGGGCCTTGAGGCATAGTGTTTGGGGATAAGATATGAGATGTCAACAATCCCAACAACCAAGAGTTGTATTCGATACAATTGACAAATAGTTATCCACCTAAATAACTTAGTCTTGAGCGGTTAGCCAAATTTACTCGAGTCTTGGTAAAATATGAATCTTGATCAACTATACTTATTGGGACACATGTTATAAAAGTATAGTGTGAGTTTATTATAAATAATATTAATGAACAATTCACTATGCATATTTGTTGTAGATAATGGCAAATAGCTCTGCATCACACTTTTCACTGCGATCTATCGTTGAGAAGGGCAAATTGAATGGTTCAAACTTTTTGGACTGGTATAGAAGCTTGAGAATTATTCTGAAGCAGGAGAAAAAGGATTATGTCATGGAGAAACCACTCCTTCAGAAGACACCTCCTTCCAACGCTCCCCATGCTAAAAGGAATGCTTATCATAAGCATAAAGATGATGCATTGGATGCATCATGTCTAATGTTAGCTACCATAAACTCAAACCTTCAGAAGCAGTTTGAGAACGTGGATGTCTATGATATGATCATGAACCCGAAAAATTTGATTCAGGAGCAAGCACGCACTGAAAGGTATCAAACGGTAAATACCCTAATTGAGTGCAAACTAACAAGTGAGAACTCAGTTAGCCCACATGTCATAAAGATAACAGGTTATATTGAAAACCTGGAGCGGCTGGGCTCTCCCATTCGCCAAGAGTTTGCTACTGACATTATTCTTCAGTCATTGCCTCAAGATTATGATATGTTTGTTATGAACTATAACATGCATAATATGAACAAGTCTTTGACTGAATTATATGGGATGCTCAAAACTTCTAAGTAGAATATCAAAAAGGACCCTACCCCTAATGTTCTCATGATTCAAAAGGGGAAAGACTTTAAGAAGCCCGGTAAAGTTAAGGGTAGGGGCGAGGGCACTAAGCCCAAACCCAAATCCAAAACCAAATTGGGTCCGACTGCTGATGCTGTATGCTTTCATTGTGATGAGAATGGACATTAGAAGAGGAATTACAAGAAATATTTGGAGGATGTGAAAAAAAAGGGAAGTGAGACTTCCGATTTAGGTATTTATGTTATAGAAGTAAATGTTACTACTAGTTCTACTTCATGGGTATTGGATACCGGTTGTGGTACTCACATTTGTATGGATGTGCAGGGACTAAAACAAAGTAGAACACTTGCAAAAGGTGAAGTGCAACTATGAGTTGGAAATGGAGCTAGAGTTGCTGCATTAGCCGTCGGAACATATGATGTAACTTTACCTTCTGGTATGATTTTAGAACTGAATAATTGCTATTATGTATCTGCTATACGTAGTAATATTATTTCTATTTCTTGTTTGGACAAAGAAGGTTTCTGTTTTGATATAAAGAATAATAGTTGTTTGTTTTATCTTAATGGATTATTTTATGGTAGCACCCATTTTGTGGATGGGATATATGTTCTAAATCTTGATGTGCCAATCTATAAATACAAAAAGATTTAAATCTAATGATTTGAATCCAACCTATCTATGGCATTGTCGATTAGGCCACATAAATGAGAAATGAATTCACAAGCTTCATAGAGATTGACTATTAAATTCATTTGATTTTGAATCATTTGATGCATGTGAATCTTGTTTATTTGGAAAAATGACAAAAACACCTTTTACTAATCAAAGTGAGAAGACAAAAGAATTATTGGTCCTTATACATACTGATGTGTGTGGACCACTAAGTTCTACAGCCAGAGAAGGCTATCAGTACTTCATTACATTTACTGATGATTTCGGTAGATATGGATATGTTTACTTGATAAAACATAAATCCGATTCATTTGAAAAGTTCAAAGAATTTCATAATGAAGTACAGAATCAACTTGGCAAGAATATCAAGGCTCTTCGATCTGATCGAAGAGGAGAATATTTAAGCTAAGAGTTTAATGACCATCTCAAAGAGTGTGGAATTGTTTCACAGCTCTCTCCTCCTGGAACACCACAATGGAATGGTGTCTCCGAGAGGAGAAATCGAACTTTGTTAGACATAGTTCAATTAATGATGAGTCATTCAGATTTTTCATTATCTTTCTGGAGATATTCACTCGAGACAGCTGCGTTTACACTAAATAGAAGTCCACCAAAAGCTGTAGAGAAGACATAATATGAGATGTGGACAGGAAAAGTTTCTAGTATGTCTTTTCTAAAGATTTGGGGTTGTGAAGCCTATGTAAAATGTTTATTTTTTGATAAGCTTGGATCCAAATCTGATAAATGCTTCTTTGTGGGATAAAGGATATTACTTTTACAATCCATTAGAGAATAAAGTGTTTGTTGCTCGAAATGATGTCTTTTTAGAGAAAGAGTTTCTTATTAAAGGAGCCAGTGAGAATAAGGTAAACATCGAAGAAGTTATTGTGCCACAAGAGGGTGTTCCAGTTCACGAGGAACTTCAATTAGATCTACAAAGAGTTGTAGAGTCTACTCCAGTGGCATCTATAGTTCGTAGGTCTGAAAGAACACATCGTGAGCCTATGAGATATGGTTTTCACATGACAGAACATCGTCATCTATTGTTAATAGAAAATGACGAACCTACGACCTATACAGAAGCTATGATGGGCCCAAACTTCGATAAATGGCTTCAGGCCATGAAATCCGAAATGGACTCAATGTATCAAAATAAAGTTTAGACTTTGATTGATCCACCTGAAGGTGTCAAACCTATATGGTGCAAGTGGGTTTTCAAGAAGAAAACTGATATAGATGGAAATGTTCATATTTATAAAGCACGGCTAGTAGCTAAAGGTTTCCAACAAACTCATGGTATTGGCTATGACGAGACCTTTTTACAGTGGCCATGCTTAAGTCCATTTGGATTATCCTAACTTTTACTGCATATTATGACTATGAGATATGGCAAATGGATGTAAAGATAGCTTTCCTTAACAGAAAACTAGCTGAGGATATGTATATGACACAACCTAAAGGCTTTACATCACCAGATAATACTGGGAAGATATGCAAGCTTCAACGTTCTATTTATAGATTGAAGTAGGCATCACGAAGTTGGAATATTCGTTTTGATGAAACTGTCAAAGAGTTTGGCTTCATCGGAAATAAAGAAGAAGCTTGTGTATACAAGAAGTCTAGTGGGAGTGCAATTGTGTTTCTAGTGTTGTATGTGGATGACATACTACTCATTGAAAACAATATTCCTATGCTTTAATCAGTTAGGACATCGCTAGGAAAATTTTTCTCCATGAAGGACATGGGAGAGGCAAACTATATCTTGGGGATCAAGATCTATAGAGATAGATATAAGAGACTTATTGGACTGAGTCAAAGTACCTATGTTGACAAAGTCATCAATAGGTTTAATATACAAGACTCCAAAAAAGGTTTTCTCCCAATGACACATGGCATAAGTCTTAGCAAGACTCAGTGTCCTTCAACACGAGATGAACGAGACCACATGAGTAGAATTCCTTATGCATCAACTATGGGATCCATAATGTTTGCTATGTTGTGCACTCGTCCCGATGTTACTTATGCATTGGGCATGACAAGTAGATATCAGTTAGATCTAGGGAAACCTCACTGGATTGCTGTAAAAAATATCCTTAAGTACTTAAGAAGAACTAAGGATTTATTCTTAGTCTATGGAGGTGAGGAACAGATCACTGTAAGTAGTTATACTGATGCTAGTTTCCAAACTGACAAAGACGACCTTCGATCGCAATCAGGTTTTGTTTTTTGCATGAATGATGGAGCGGTGTGCTAGAATAGTTCCAAGCAGGACACTCCTACAGATTCTACGACTGAAGCTGAGTATATTGCTGCGTCATAAACATCATAAGAAGCTGTTTGGAGTCGAAAGTTCATAGAAGAACCGAGAATCAGTCCCACTAGTTCGAATCCAACGGACCTCTATTGTGATAGCAATGGGGTCATAGCTTTGGCTAAAGAGCCTATGTCTCACCAGAAGACCAAACACATACTCATGAAGTATCATTTTATTGGAGAATTCATTGAAAGAGGTGATGTCAAGATATGTAAAGTTGCAAAGGAGTTGAATACAGCTGATCTATTGATGAAGGCTCTCCCACAACCTAAAGCATGAGCGTCATTTTAACGCTTTAGGCCTTCGATACATTTGTGATTGGTCTTGATGTGAGTGAGAGTATATATGATATACATTTTCATTGTTCATTAATAAAATATATATTATATTTGATTTCGATTTAATTTGAGTATATAATTGAATGCGAAATCTTTATCCTCTGAATATTAAATATCCTTAATAGATAATCAAATACGTGATTTGATCGTGAAACTCTATTAATAGAGTGGATATTAATATTCTAAATGTCCCTAGTCAACTGCCATTGTGCATTGGGATGCCAATATTGTTTGAGACTAGCATGTGAGTCAACTGATGATCAAGTTTCACGGGTCATGAATATAGAGATATAAAGTTGATTACATGGAATACATATTGGAGAACATTGTATTGCACAGACCCACTATGAGAATATTGTAGGATTGTTATATAATGTCATCAGTATTTCTCATCACAACTATAGAGTATAGTCTTTTGACCTGAGTCTACCATGGTTTCCTAGACGTAGATTGGCATATTTTAACATTGACAAACGTCAGCCGTAACAGGTGATTATAAAGGTAATGGTTGGGCATATCATGAATCGTGCTAAGTGATGTGAGTAGACAAGATGGGATTTGTCCCTCTCATATAACGAGGGTATGATTTCCTGGTCTCCCGTAGAGTTGAGACTGTGAAATGCATGGCCATGCTCAAGTGAGTTGAAGAGTCAACTACTTATTTTGACAGTCTAACTGCGGTATCGGGAAAATGAGTTTAAGCTATATAAGGATGACACTTGTCCTACCTTATGCTTAACTCGGAAATCAAGTGACGAAGGGACTTATTTTATATGATTGGTTCTAGTGCAAGTGGGAGATTGTTAGTGGTCTGCCCTAGGAATCAATCAAAATTGATACTCTAATATTAGTTATGGATTAGGTTGTGTTGGAAAATCGATCTTCACTATACTTAGGTAATCATGATGTCTTGCTAGAGACCGTTTATAACTTGTGGGCCAAAAAGAGTTTTGAGCACACTGCTAATGTTTAGTAAACCTACAGGTTCGCACACAAAAGCGAACTAAGTTAATATTTTCTATGCGCTCGGATCTACTTAAAATAAGAAGTAGATTTTAATTTATTCTCTTATTTAACTTATCTATGCGGTTGTGTGCGTTATGAGATAACGATTAAATGTACGATTGAAGATGGACGATTTGGCGGGCCCAAATTGCCTGGCCAGTTTTTTTAATTTTGCTGGATAATGAGACTGTATAAATATATAGATAATCGTTCTCTGTTTAGGGTTTTTCGACAGAGTATTAAAAATCAAAAGGTGTTGAAGAAAAGGAACTTTAAGATCTTTAGCTAGCACTTGGATCGTTGGAGACTTTTATCGCGTATGTGGATATCGGTAGAGGCGTAACACTTGGGGCCCTAATCCAAACACAATTGTTTGTCGATTTACTTTCGATCTACAAAAGGTACGAGTCGAAATTCCTTTTCGATTTCAATATATGCATGAATCTTGTCTAGGGTTCTATATATTCCGCTACGTTTTTACCGTTGATGAACCCAACATATCTTGCGTACACAGACATTAGTTTTTGTAAGCCCAAGAACATTACTTTTTTTTTGTCGACGGCAAAAACAATACCTTAATTAGTTCTGCAAATGCACTCAATTTATTCGTAATCATTTGGATCAAAATTTATCTAACGAGAAAATTTTTCTAGATTCCTCCCTAGCACAAACCACGATATATAGGATTGACATGGACAAGGTAGATCATACATTTATAGGGATAAATTGACACAATCACAGAAAATACAAGGGGCCAATGAGTACTTTTCTCTAATATGCACTGCAGAACTGCGACGTCGTATTGATGGCCCTTCCCCTTCCTAGAAAGACAAGTGAAAAGGAAGCTCCTTTGACCTTTTATGAAGTCCAACTTTGATTGTCTTTGTAATTGCAGAGCGATGGATTCGCCCGGGCAGTGGTTGGAGAAGGCCTTTTTGAATCCCTACAAGCGAGCAGAGTCAGGTCTGAACTTGGACAAGTACCTAGATGTAAATCTCTCATCTTTCTTCTGTTTTCTGCGTCTTTTTTCGGTTATTCGAGATGGTGCGATGTTTTAGTGAATTGGAATTATCGCTTTTTGATTTCTTGATCCAAATATCATACGGAGCACCTACGCATATGCACTTGTTTTATTTGTGAGAAGAGATTGGATATCTACGCTGAATCGGACAATTGGTTCATGAATGATTTGTTCTTCGAAACGGCGGGCCACAGCCGGTTATCAAAGGAGGTATTTTCGTCTTAAGGGATCTTGATGGGTCGAGAAATTTACTTCGTTACTTGAGGCCTAGTCTGAAATGTTCTCATCCTCACAGGACAAGGAGCTCTTGAAAAAAGAAGAAATGGGAGATCGAACGAAGCAAAGTGGTCATGATCTTGACTTGGTTGGTCGCAAGGTGAGTACATTCTTTTTAGGAAGTTGGATGAATCTGTCTAATTACCCATGACTTTAAGCTCACCGACTTCCTCATCTAGGAAAAGAAAAACAAAAGAAAAACGAGTGAGCATGTCTGATTTTGCTATGCATAAGCTATTCTTTTCCGGTTACATAGCAGCACTAACATATTGTGAGAGCCCCCCAGATTGCAGTATTCTTTGTTTGTTGAGATTTAGAGCGACACTGTCACATTTTTGTGGCTTTCCATCTCGACCGCGAACACCCGGAATTGGAGACTGACGAGTGCTGATGGCAAGGTTAGTAATGTGTCTCCAGTCCCACTCAAAATTAGCTGCAACTTACATAAACCAAAACAAATCATTAGTTTGCCATGGTTGTCGCGACCTCCCCAAACCGGCCCTAATGCCTACGGGTTTGGCTAATGGATTACTAAGTTAAACCTAGCTCGGGCTCTCCTAAACCCACACCAATTCGCGACTTATGTTCAAGTTGTTAACATGCAAATCGATTTCATATAGGAGTCGCCACTAATCGGTTTATGATAGGTCGATTAGATACCTAAGCGAAGCACGGGAGAAAAGCTTCACTTCTATGAATCAGAGATTTAACAGGTACGAGGACTTGATTACACTAATCGACTAGTTAGTGCCCTTTCTGTACCTAATCTTGTTCAATTCATCACCTAACGTGTTCTTACCAATCGGGAGTCTCAAAATTCCGCTTCTAACTAAACTAAAGGAAGTGACAATTGATATCTAAGCCTAGACGCACCTAATTAACCACATGCGAGGTTAAATTAAATGTGCAACTCAAAGTGTGTGAACCGAGCGACGGGGGATTAAATACAACACTAAATATGCGAAAAGGACGAGAAAACTAATTTCAAAATCCAAATAAAACTTCTGATTTTTTCATTTTTTTTTAAAAAAAAATTTAATTAATTTTTTTGAATTTTCTTTTTTTTTTGAACTTCTTGAAATTTTTTTTGAAAATTTTTGAAATTTCTTTTGAAATTTTTTTTTGAAATTTTTTTTTTTGAAATTTTTTTTTGTATTTTTGAATTTTTTTTGAAAAAAAAATAACAAATAAAAATAAAATAAGATAAAATAAAATAAAAAGATGAAATTTGGGTTTTTCTCCCTTTTTTAAAAAATTATTTTTTTAAAAAAATTAATTAAATTTTTTTAATTTTTTTAATATTAAAATAATACAACATAAAAATAGAAATAAAAAAAAAAACCAGATCCGGCCGGATCTCCAAGATCCGACCGGACGGGATGACCGACCTGCACGCCGCCCGGGTTTCGAGGGACGGACCGGGCTCATTTGTTGAGCCCGGTCAAGTTTTCCGGAATTACTCTAAAAAGAGGCCCAGCCCGAAATTTTTTTTTTTTTAAACAAGTGAAAGCCCAGCCCACTTATATAAACAAAACTAGCAATAAAAAATTAAGTCCCCAAAATTTCGGGCCAACCGTGAAAGGCCCAAAACCCGGTTATATCCGCAGATCCAATTGATTCAATATCGATGAACCTAAAAAAAGAATTGAGGGTTGAACGAGCATATAAAAAAATTTTGGAATTCCTTTTGGGATTCTTGATTGGAGCTGAGCTAACTATAGTGCAAAGTCGTATATCTTTGGTTAATAAGATCCAAAAGGTTTATCGATCCCAGGGGGTGCAAATCCATAATAGGCACATAGAAATTATTGTACGCCAAATAACATCAAAGGTGTTGGTTTCAGAGGATGGAATGTCTAATGTTTTTTTACCTGGAGAACTAATTGGATTGTTGCGAGCGGCGCGAACGGGGCGCGCTTTGGAAGAATCGATCTGTTACCGCGCCATCCTATTGGGAATAACAAGGGCATCTTTGAATACGCAAAGTTTCATATCTGAAGCGAGTTTTCAAGAAACTGCTCGAGTTTTAGCCAAAGCTGCTCTCCGGGGCCGTATCGATTGGTTGAAAGGCCTAAAAGAGAACGTTGTTATAGGGGGGATGATACCCGTTGGTACCGGATTCAAAGGATTAGTGCATCGTTCAAGGCAACATAAGAACATTCCTTTGAAAACCAAAAAGAAGAACTTTGCCTCCTCTCTCTCTCCTCTCTTTTTTTTTGTTCCTTGCCAGAGAATTACCTTTGATTCTTCTATTTCAAAAAGGGAAGTGGGAGAACATTGACTAGTTTAGAGGATTTTTTTTTTTTTTTTAAATTAACTAATTTTTAATTTTAATTATTTTTTTTAAAATTTAATTTTTGAAAATGAACATGGAAAATATGTTTTAATAGGCCATATTAATGCAAATGCACCTAATAACTATATGCCATGCAGTTTTAATGAAAATATTTTTGGTTTAGGGGTTAAAAATTAAACTCTAATTTTTATGCAATAAAACCCTAAATGATTTGGGTAAAATTTAAGTGTCAACAGCTGCCCCTCTTTGATGGGGAGTTCAAAGAAGTTCCATTCAAAGATAAGAGACACTTAAATTTTGTTCATGGAAGGCATGAGAAGATGTATGAGATGATTGACGTGCTTATGATTGAATGAAGAGGGAGACATACCGTGTAAGAACGGGCCTTTGGCTACATGAAATCCTGTTATGTAGGGAAAGGGATTTTGGGTTGCAAGAGCTCGCCAAGTCGATAGGGTGCTATGGGCTGCAAAAACTCGCCGGGCAAGGAAAGAGAAGGACTCTGGTCCTTGTGAAATCAAGGCTTCAGGAAAGATCCAGAATCTTTTGAAGTTTGGATTTTGGGAAAAGACCCAGAACTTTTTTAAAAACGGGGTTTAAGAAAAGACCTGGAACCTTATGAAATCGGGGTTTAAGGATAGACCCGGAACCTTTTGAAATCGGGGTTTAAGGATAAACCCGTAACCTTTGAAATCGGGGTTTAAGGACAGACCCGGAACCTTTTGAAATCGAGGTTTAAGGATAGACCCGGAACCCTTTGAAATCGGGGTTTAAGGATATACCCAAAACCTTTTGGAATCGTGGCTTAAGGTTGGACTACAAACCTTTTTGAAAAGCATGGTTTAAGGTTGGACCACAAATCGTTGATGCGTGGTTTAAGGTTGGACCACAAACCTTTTGGAAAGAGTGGTTTAAGGTTGGACTACAAACCTTTGATGCGTGGTTTAAGGTTGGACCACAAACCTTTTTGAAAAGCGTGGTTTAAGGTTGGACCACAAACCTTTGAAAGCATGGTTTAAGGTTGGACCGCAAACCTTTTTGAAAAGCGTGGTTTAAGGTTGGACCACAAACCTTTGAAAGCGTGGTTTAAGGTTGGACCACAAACCTTTTGGAAAGAGTGGTTTAAGGTTGGACCACAAACCTTTGATGCGTGGTTTAAGATTGAACCACAAACCTTTTGAAAAGTGTGGTTTAAGGTTGGACCATAAACCTTTTGAAAAAGTGGTTTAAGGTTGGACCACAAACCTTTGAAAGCGTGGTTTAAGGTTGGACCACAAACCTTTGATGCGTGGTTTAAGGTTGGACCACAAACCTTTTGGAAAGAGTGGTTTAAGATTGGACCACAAACCTTTGATGCGTGGTTTAAGGTTGGACCACAAACCTTTTGGAAAGAGTGATTTAAGATTGGACTACAAACCTTTGATGCTTGGTTTAAGGTTGGACCACAAACCTCTTGGAAAGAGTGGTTTAAGATTGGACCACAAACCTTTGATGCATGGCTTAAGGTTAGACCACAAACCCTTTTGAAAAGAGTGGCGAGGTGTACATACCTGTAGGTCAGATCGGATTGCTTAAAAGCCCTCTATCAGCGAGGCTTGAAAAGACTCAGACACTTAGGGGTCCTTGTTCGAGAGTTTGATAGATCGCCTATTGTGTCCTTGCCAGCAGGGTCTTGGGAATTCATGAATGCTTGGATGCATCTTAGCATTTCCGAGATCAGCATGAAGGTTGGTGTTTGAGGAAACGTCACCTGTCTTACAGGATTAGTAATAACAGGTACGTGTTATAACAAGTGCTCTAGTAGCGAGTGCGTACCAAGCAAGATAACATCACAATAGGCCATATCAAAATGGTATCATCAATGAAAAAGCATTGATTACACGAGTAATTTAGGATAAACTCAATTGTTTGGAAAGCATTCAATATCCTTTAATATTGCAAAATTGTCTTAATGCATGGAGGACGTCATTAATCATCAAATTCTCTTAGGAGAAAGTCTTTTATCAAAGTGATATTAACTTCCGAAGAGAGCCTATTAAGCATGCCAAATAAGAATTCCTTAGTCTGAAAGGACTTCTCACATACTCTCAAAAAGGCTGTTTGATCCCATCCATTGATGTAGGAAGTAAACATGATCTCTCTATATATCTCACACTATTAGTGTCGAAGGCTTCGAGAATAATTCGCAATAAGTACGCATTGACCGATCCAAGAGGTCTTTTAAAAGACCGTAATGTAGGTTTGGTCATGATTTCAGCAATGAATGAGCATTAGTGGCTAAGGAGTGAAATAATTATCAATCATCATCTCCATCAGGTTTATAAGTCAAGAAACCTTAAGATGAGATAAGATAACTTTGCCCCCACTTCTTCAATCACCATCTCCATTAGTGGCTTGTTTGGAAATCCAAATTTCTACTTAAACCATCCCAATCAGAAGAGACTTTGAAAAAGGTTGTAACATTGGCTTGGGTAAAGGCTTGAAAGGCTTAGAATTTCTCAAATGGGATTTAGGAGTTGGTGACTATCATAGCATCATTACCATATCATCCAATCTTTTGGAGGCACTCGACTTCTGAAATTCAACCTGTCTCGAAAGTCCATTGAGTGATCATTTTAATGTAAGAGCTTTGCTCTTTTCTCTAATGACTTTTGCTTTTGCAATGAATTTTTCTTTGTAAGCATTTTGCTTTTGACATTCCCCTTTTTTTCCTGAGAATTTTTCTCTTGATGCAACGTTTTTGCTCTTTTTTTTATGGGCATTGGCCTTGCTTTTACCAGGCACACTGCTTTTTCATGCCCTCTAGTTTTTATTTGACTTTTGCTCATTTGAATCCTTTGAGCTCCTAGGACTTTCGAGATTTTTTTTACTTGTTGTGACATAAGCACCAATCGTCATGGTAAATTATGTGCCTTTCCCCAAGGTGGGAAGACAATCACCACTCGGGCTTTAGAAATGAATATTCAGGCTCAACTTGGCTAAGCAAATGGTATGAGTGTTTGGTGTAGAGAAATGAATGCTCTTCTTCATTTTGGGATATTTTGAGCTTCCATAAGGATTCACCTGAAGTTACCACAAAAAGATTAATGCAAGTAAGGGCAAAGAAGTCTTTTTTATCTTTTCCTCTAAAGCATGTCAACCAAAACCTCCAAATTTGCCCCGTTATAGGATGGTTCTTGATAGGGGTATTTTGTACAAATCATCCATATGTAAAGGCTCAAATAGGCTTTACTATGGTCACCTGTAGTGTGTAGGGTAGAGGAAAGAAATGCCTCTTTTCACTTTGATCTATGTACTACTCGCGAATGAATCTCTTGCCCTTAGACAACACATGTTTTCTTTTTCGCTCAACTCTCAAAGTGTTTATGGGACGTGTTTGGGAATAGCTTGCCTTTCCTCATTCGAAGTATTTCTCACTTGGCATGATTAACATCTCCCTTTCATTTTGTCGAGATCATCACGGATTGACTAATCTCCACGGGGGATTTTGATTCAAAATGAATGATCCGTCAAACACTAAGGTAATTTTTGGATAAAGATGATATTTAAAATTTTCATAAAAAGTTTGCTTTCACAATTCTATTTTTGTGTTCTTTTTTCAAATACATCAAAAACTCCCTCTTTTTTCGTGAAGAAAATTTTCATTTGAATTTTGGAGGAAGAGTACTTACCTGCGGTATGGCGCTTGGCAACCCTGTAAAGAATTAGAAAGAAAGTGTTAGTGCATGAATCTTTATATATCGAAAGATTGGAAACGACACATCATTACCCTTCACTTGCATTTGTCCTTCGAGTCTTTGATGCATCCTATCAAAGAAAAAAAAGAATCATGGCAAAAATGGTATTAAAATGGACAATTGGAAACGATACCATTTGCTCTCATTTGAATTTTCCTTCCCAGGTATTTGACAACTCCCTTCATCCGCTTTCGTCTGCCTTTGACTTTTTGGCACTTCTTATTTCAACGTTTGAGGGCATTGTCCCATGCGTGCTTTCCTTTTTCATTGTAGCAAAATGGATGATTCGTCTTCATCGTGCTTTCTTGGAAGAAGGTGTTGTCACCTTGATCAAACATTGTTTTGTCTACAAAATGAGAGACGGGGTGAGTCATTTCCATTCTCAATTGGAATAATTCAGGAACGATATACACCCTTTTGTTTTGAGGATAGCTCAATTCTAGACTAAGCCGTCCTCTTTGTGCAATCTCGTCACTTGAGCTTTTCCTTTGCAACTCCTTCCTCAGAGTTGCTTGATATTCCTTCTTAAGTGTTTGGAGGCACCGTCCACAACATGACCTGCCCTACATTTATCTGTCTGGCATATGTCTCTTTTGCATCCATCCACTTGTTGGAGGAGAATGAACTTACTCACAGGCTTGATTATACTAAAGCTATTTGCCCCAACTAGATGACACTTGCCCCAGCTAGATGCTTTCTCTTCCGGAGACTTCAGTATGTTCAATACTCCTTCATGCCTTCTTACAGACACTTGTTTAATCTTCATGGTCCTTTGCTCGGGTCTTCACTTTTGATTATCTTGACTATTCGTGCCCCCGACTATTTTTCACATGTCCCTAGTTTGATGGACAGAAGTTCTTCAAATGCACTATTTTGCTCCATCATGACGCGACCTTTCAATTGTCACAATGGGATGGACGGTTTGGCCTCGTCATGTCTTTCCAGCTAGAAGCATTATTGCTATGGTCAAACACATTCTTTATTTTGTGTTGAACCAGTCGACTCCACTTTCTTATACTTCATGGACGGGGTTTACTGCCCTTTCAGTGACATGCCCTGTTTATCACCCTGCAAAAAGGGAATGGAACATATCATCTCCATTCTCAAATGAACTTAATTTAGGAATGATACATCCCTTTGTGCTAAATTGGATGGTTTTGTCGCGATTTGTTGACAGGAGGCGCTGCCCCTATGATCAGATACACTCCCCTTCAATGTGTATTGCCTCATCATGCTTTCTTGGAAGAAGTTGTTGTCGCCTTGGCCAAATACATTATTTCATCCGCAAAACGAGAGATGGCACAAGTCATTTCCATTTTCAGTTAGACTAATTTTGGGAACGATATACACCCTTTTCTTTTTGGGACGACGCAATTATGGACTAAGTTGTCCTCCTCATGCAATGCTGTCGATTCTTAGGAATTTGCCTTACATCGACTCTTTTTGTCCTCACGAATTCTGCACAAGAGGAGGAAAGAGTCATTGTTTAAATAAATCGAATTTAACTTGGAACGATTACAACCTTTTACTCGGGGGCACCATTTGATAGCTAATTCTTGCTCGTGTACATCCATGCCTTGAAGGATCATTTCGCAAACCACCAATAATCATCTCCACGCTGGATTAAATGCTGAAAAGCTATTTGAAGGCGCAAAAATTGCAGCTACTAATGCTTAGCAATTCGAAATGGATCATAGCTCGTTCCTCTTCTTGTCTTTTGACAATATCGTTTGGATAGTCCGCATCCATATATGTGGACCCATCAAAGAGCTTCCCATGAGTTATAGATGTCACCAACCCAGGAAGTAGCCTTGGTGCCGAGGAATCTTCGCACATTTCTTCTTTTGAGAAGGTTATCAAATTGATATGAGATTCCCCAAGAGAGAAATTTCTGTGGACTCTACCCTGAGAACAATAGGGATCACTTGAAGCACAAATTTTAAGAGCATTTCTTTGTCCACGTTGACGATTGAAGGAAGAAGTAGATTCACAAGTGCGATCCTAAGGTTAAATTTTGAATTTAGGAATGTTCAGATGACATCCCTCCTTGGTCTCATTTCTCGAAAATGGTGAAGCCTTTATGCTTCAACTAAATTTCAAATGGTGAAGCCTTTACGCTCCAAATAAAATGCCTTAGACGCTTCATGGAGACCAGGGACGTCATCTAAATTGCCGCAATTAATAAAGTCCGGCTCCATCTAAACCCACCACATTTGTCAAGTCGTACATGCGCTCCAACGCATTACAGTTCACCATATTTGACTCAAGCAAGTTCACGAGAAGCGGAGGCAAATACAATGAGATAAATCGAGAGTTTTTTTTTTTTTTAGAAGTACAAGGCTCCCTCAAACTGGATGGAAAGCTGGAAAAAATCATTACGACCCAGATCCAAATCTTGCAAGGAGGTAGTCCTTTCAAAATTATCGGGGATTCTTCCCAAAAATCCCCAAGCATGCACCCATTTCCTAAAACCTTTGTTACTTTCAATCCGGAAGCCGCCTTTATTCCAGTTTAAAATCTCAAGGATGCGAGCAGACTTCATCATGCAAATGTTTGCATGAATCAAACGCCAATCCGTGTTCCAAGAGATTACTTATGGAGTTTGAGAAGACGGATAGTATACTTTGAAACTTCAAGAAATTATGTCTTCTAGACTTGCCAACTTCGTTGCTAACCCATTGTGAGTAATGATTCTTTTCTTCTATTATCCGTCTGGCAAGTACAATGAGAATCACTTTATACTCTCTACGACGCAATTCCTTCGACGCTCATGCCTTGCTGCTTGCGCCTCAAGTTCAAAGGGCCCACACTTTGGTTTTGTAGGGAAAGTGAACACCAATCTCGAACAACCTTTTCACTTTACCTGTTTTCGTGAAAGAAAATGGAAAACAAGTCAATTGTTGCATGAGAAGTTCTTATTGGAACGAAGACACTTTACCATCCCACAATATCCTTTGCAAATCAACCTGCAAAATTGGTCAGGTGAAGAGATACAATTTCATGCAAGTCATTCTGAAACTCGTTTTCAAAATTTTTTAAAGGTAAGGCATAAAAGCCTATCTCGATGACTCAATTGGAATTACAGCAATTACTTTCAAAGGACAATGATCTAAATTAGAACCTCATTACTCAAAGACGTGAGTTGCGTGATTTACAAAAGTATCAATTGGGTTCACAATTAAACCCAAATCAGAAAACATTGGTTCCCAAGGATAAAGTTTGAAAGACTCTTGAATAGAGGAGTGCAAGAAAACATTGGTTCCCAAGGATAAAGTTTGAAAAACTCTTGAATAAAGGAGTGCAAACGAACAATTCCCGTTCTAACTTTAAAGTATACTTCCTTGCATGATTAAGCAAGAGAATTTCAAGGAATGACTGTTACGCATAACCTGCGAAAGGAAGATAACGTTAGTATGTGAATGAAAAAGTGGTCTTTCACTGATGCCCGCCTCTTATGACGAAAGCGAGGCAACAATACATGCCCCCACAGCTCCTATTTGTGGGCATTTAGTATTTCACCAAGATTTCATCGTAAGTGGAGACATCATTAAAAGATCAAATCGCGGCTATCAATCGAGCGCTCTTTTTATTCCAAAAGTTTTATCGCAAAATGCGGCGTCAATTTTGAAAGACCGATTTGTGATTTTACTTTTGCAAAAATGAGGTGATCCCTATTTTAAAAAATTAATACACAAAAAGTGATTTGAATTTTGATTTCGAAATGTGAACAAAAAAGAATTTTATTGAAAATGTGATTTCAATTTTATGCCCCAAGATGCAATCTTGATTTGAAAGAATTTCTGCACAAAAATGCGATTTTAAGCCTACAACTGAAAGTTTAGACAAAACCATTTGTTTTGGTAGGGCTAAATCAGAGATGTTTGAGATTTATGCTCAAGGCTCACTGTCAAGAGTGATTGCCTGAAATTTTCAATTATAAGCTTAGATCACCTAGGACACTTGATTGATTTTCGCGAATTTCAAAAATGAAAGTTTGAACCAAAAGTGAGCAAGTAAAGAAAGAAACCATACTTACAGTGGATGACGAACTTTCAATCACATAAACATGCGAATGTAACGTGTGGCTCGATTTCTATTCTAAACGGCTTGACAAATTGAAGCTACGAGGGTGGGATGACTAGTCGTAGCCTTGTGTACTAAGTCAAGTCCTCGCGACTCCGGCTCAGTCATGAATGATACCTCGATGCGACGCGGCCTCGCGAGCAAAGGTAAACATTCTCGACACCAAGAAGGAAACTTTTGGGATTGAGTCGGGCAACCTCTACTACGCGGCCTCGCGGTCGAAGTCGTATTCAACCCAATACCATCCTAAACATTCCTAGTGCGGCCCAGGACCGACGGCGGGTTGTGTGTGCCATAGTGTAGTGCTAATGCAATAAAGACATACACAACAATTCATATGTAATCACCACTTCAAAATGTAAAACAAACATTCATTCAAAACCCCAAACCTGCAAAACAAGAGGTTAACAATCATTCATTCAACTGTAAGAACATTCACATTAAGGACATAATTGAACAAGATAAACAGCCTAAGTCCACTAAGAATTTTATCAAGTCCCCAGTGGAGTCGCCAAGCTGTCGCGACCTCCCCAAACCGGCCCTAATGCCTACGGGGTTTGGTTAATGGATTACTAAGTTAAACCTAGCTCGGGCTCTCCCAAACCCATACCAATTCGCAACTTATGTTCAAGTTGTTAACATGCAAATCGATTTCATCTAGGAGTCGCTACTAATCAGTTTCTAATAGGTCGATTAGATACCTAAGCGAAGCACAGGAGAAAAGCTTCACTTCTACGAACCAGAGATTCAACAGGTATGGGGACTTGATTACATTAATCGACTAATTAGTGCCCTTTCGGTACCTAATCTTGTTCAGTTCATCACCTAACGTGTTCTTACCAATCGGGAGTCTCAAAATTCCGCTCCTAACTAAACTAAAGGAAGCGACAATTGATATCTAAGCCTAGACGCACCTAATTAACCACATGCGAGGTTAAATTAAATGTGCAACTCAAAGTGTGTGAACCGAGCGACGGGGGATTAAATACAACACTAAACATGCGAAAAGGACGAGAAAACTAATTTCAAAATCCAAATAAAACTTCTGATTTTTTCGATTTTTTTATTTTTTTAAAAAAAATTTAATTAATTTTTTTGAATTTTCTTTTTTTTTCGAATTTCTTGAAATTTCTTTTTGAAAATTTTTCGAAATTTCTTTTGAAATTTTTTTGAAATTTTTTTTGAAAATTTTTTTTTGAAATTTTTTTTGAAAATAATAATAATAATAATAATAATAACAACAACAAATAAAAATAAAATAAGATAAAATAAAATAAAAAGATGAAATTCGGGCTTTTCTCCCTTTTTTAAAAAAATTAATTAATTTTTTTTAATATTAAAATAATACAACATAAAAATAGAAATAAAAAAAGAAACCGGATCCGGGTCGGATCTTCGCATCCGACCCGGACCAAGGATCGACCGGCACGCTTGCCCGGGTCCATGAGACGGACCGGGGCTCATTTGTTGAGCCAGTCAAGTTTTCCGAATTACTCTAAAAAGAGGCCCACCTGAATTTTTTTTTTTTTTTTTTTTAAACAAGTGAAAGCCCAGCCCACTTATATAAACAAAACTAGCAATACTTCAGCCCAAGTCCCCAAAATTTCGGGCCAACCGCGAAAGGCCCAAAACCCGGTTATATCCGCGTATCCGACTTGCCGACCGACTCGGCAAACCCTAGCGCAAACCGGCTCCCTGGCCCGATTCCCTTAGCGCGCGCGCACGGCCCTCCGCCTTCCGGGATTGCACATGCGCGACGGCGCTCCGGCGTGGGCGCCGCGTCCGACCCACCGCCCGCGCGCGGGTGGGTGGACGGTTTCTCGAGCCTCAGCCTTCACGACCGGGGTTTCCGATCCGGCGACCGAGTCGATGCTCGGCCGTCGGACAACATGCCCCAACCTCCGCGGTCGGGGCTTTTGACCATGCAACCGAGCCCTTGCTCGGCCGCCGTTCGGCTCATGTTCGCGCCGCCGCCATGGCGACCGACTCCCAGCCGGGACCACCCGGCGTTCCAGCCCCCAAGAAAAACCCACAACAAAACAGACAAACCTAAGAAGCTCGGTTCAGACAAACCGTCAAACAGTTGGTGGGCACAACGGAAACGAGAGTTCTCCAACTAGATCGAGGCCCAAACTCGCCGGAAAATTACACAATGGAAGAAGATGATGATTCTGCTTGAGATGTCACGGGCCGAAACTGCTGCTGAGCCGGACGGTCATGGGCCCCGGCCAGCGAACTCAACCCGACCAGCAGACCAAAAGCGGGGAAGGAGGGGGCCTTTTATGCTCTTTATCCAAGGCTCGGGGGCGGGCGAACGGGAGACTACGATGGGTACCGCCCGGTAGTCCCCAAGTCCCGAGCCAAAATCCTGGGAGAACGCCTCAAACTCAAATCAAGCGAAACCCGCAAACGCTCGGGGACGGAACCTACCGGTGAAAGAGGAGACTTCCAGTCGTGGTTGGGCGCCGTGGTGAGCCAGAGGGGCTCCGACCTCAATCTCTGTTCTCTCTTACTGACCTCGCTCCAACTCTCTCTCTCCACAGGCCCTCTCCTCCTTTAGCTCTCTCGAGCTCTCTGGATCTCTTTTCCCCCCCCGCCGAGAGAGCTCTCTTTGATCTCCTCTCTTTTCATTCTGCAAAAACACCCCCTCCCTTTTGTCCTCTCTCTCCCTCAGAACTTTGCCCCCCTCTCTCCTCTCTTTTTTTTGCTTCTGTCTGCTGCCCTTCTTGCCTTCCCCAAGTTGCCGCAGGACTCAGAAAGGGAAGTGGGCCAGCGTTGACTAGTTCAACGCTGGCTTTTTTTTTTTTTTTTTATTAACTAATTTTTAATTTTAATTAATTTTTTTTAAATTTAATTTTTGAAAATGAACATGGAAAATATGTTTTAATAGGCCATATTAATGCAAATGCACCTAATAACTATATGCCATGCAGTTTTAATGAAAATATTTTTGGTTTAGGGGTTAAAAATTAAACCCTAATTTTTATGTAATAAAACCCTCAATGATTTGGGCAAAATTTAAGTGTCAACAATGGTCAGAGTGAGAGATTCCTACATGTTCTTTTAACTGCTGATGGTATCATTTACGGATGTTCAATTCTTTTCTCATGCGCAGTTTCAAGTCTTTTTAACAAGCTAGCGTGATGTGGAATGTGTGCAGGTCCTCAATAAAGATGAAGTTTCAGAAATGGATTCGAGTAGCAGCATATAAAGCAACCGGACGAAGGGGAAGTGAACGTAATAAAACCAAACCCGACCCTTAGAATTCAACCAATTTTTATGGATAAGAAGGCGAATAAGGCTAGAGTGCGAACAAGAATCTCCAGAGTGGATTATGCTTGGAAATCATCGGGAGGGTGCAGCACTGAGAGAAACGAGTTGAAACACTTCATGGTTGATGACCATTTGGAAGTGACCTCAAATGGGAAGTCTTGGCACGGGACATCTGAGAGTAGGGGATTGCATTTAGAAGATAGAGCCGAATGTTCTCTACAATGTCATTAGCATGTAGCGTCAACATGATAGGGATCAATTAGTGCTTGTATCGTGGTAAGAAAACTTCAAAAATCATCATTGTTATAAAATAGCACATACCAGTATTAGTATATACTGCAGGTTGTTAGCTGGCTTGGCTTTTTATATGTGGTTCCGTGATTCCATTTCTGAAACTTCATCTTCATGGAAGAAGCCAGATAAGGCTTAAAGTGCCGAACAAGAGTCTCAAGAGTGGATTATGCTTGGACATCACCAAGAGGGCGAGCAGCAGAGAGAACACAGAGTCGAAACACTTTATGGTTGATGACCATGTGGAAACGACCTCAAATGGAAAGTCTTGGCACGGGCCATCTGTGAGTAGGGGATTGCGTTTAGAAGATGGAGCCGGATGTTCTCTAGAATGTCGCTAGCATGTAGCGTCAACGGAATAGGGATCTGTTAATGGTCGTATCGTTGGTCAGAAAACTTAAAACTTGTCATTCTCATACGACGGCATCTACCATATTTGTAGATTCTGTAGTTTGTTCGCTGTCTTTTTCTCATCGAGTCCATATGTTGTCGCTACCTAAGTGAGGCCGTAATGGCAAAATGGGTGTTTTCTGTTTAGGTGGATTGGTGTAGGTATGGACTAGCCGTTCCTTCGGATGCGAAGTATGCTTAAAAGTTGGCTATTCTTCATCGGAAATCTTATGCTTGTCATTACCAAATATGGGAAATGATACCGACTTTGTCTTTCTAGTTACATTTTACATAAAGATGGAGAGGGTATGGTGAGATGCAAGACTAAAGTAGTGCTCCGAGTAGAGTAGCTCCGACCAATAGGGTAGGCCATCGGCCTCATTCGACAAAGCCACCAAGTCCATGCTCGCCCGAGTCTAGCTTGAAAGAAGCAGACAATCTTCTTAATAGGATTTGCGAGCATTCCCATATCGCAAGCATTCACATTAAGGTGCTGTATTAAGAAATGGAATCTATATCAATTCTTCGAGGTTGACTCTCTTGCCTCCTTTGCACCAAGCAAGGCGTACCGGCTTGGAGACCGTATGCCAATGCATGATTTGAAATTAAGTTAAAAGGGACAAAACTCGCCAAACCTCGAATATCAAAAACATGTCACGGTGCAAACCATTTTTATTCGACAGTAAATCAAAGATTCAAATATCCAGAGAAATACATATTTTCGAAAGACAACTCCAACCCATGCCCAACAAATGCCCAAATTTGCAGAAGCCAGAGTCCACGGAATCTGAAAAGAGAACATCAAAACATGTGATCGTGAAGAATCAAACCTTGTTTTTATCAACAGGACAAAGAAGACAACATAATTATCGTTCATGTGAATTTGAAGAAAAAAAAATTCTATCATTTTTCGGCATTTGGGACCGGAAAAGTCGTTTATCATGGAAGATCTCTCTTCTTGGAGCCAAAAAGTCCCTACGTCCTGTCTTCTCTCCTCTTTCACCATCTCCCGAATCACGGCGAGTCTCTTGACCCTGAAAGCGGACAGAGCCGATCTCGACATCTCCTCCTCGTCCTCGCTGGTAAATGGACATGTTGCTGCTGAAGCTCAGACTCCTCGACAGAGCTAGCCTCGGCCAGCGATGCCGAGCCATGGATGCTGAGCCTAAGCCTCGGCCATGAACGCCGGCGTTACGCCGCCGCCCACGTATTTTTCTGTTTAAGCTCGGCATCGAGCTACGCCTCAGCCATAGACGCCGAGCATCACCTCCAGATCTGGCGGCAGCAGCAGCGACTCGACCGTGGCTGTGGGATTCAACGGCAAGGCCCGGGGGCACGTCGTTGAGCGCAAGAAACAGAAAACGAAAAATATAGGAGGGTGATAACAGAGGAGAGAGGGCGACACGGGGAAGAAGGCGGAGCAGCGATGGTGGTTAGCAGCCGTGCGTCCTGAGATGCGGCGGTGGCAGCGACCAGGCCCTGAGCATGGCGTCGGCGGTGGTGACAGAGAGCCGAGGTGCAGCGGCTAGGCATGGAGGCGGATGAGGAAAAAAGAGACGAGCGAAGTAAAATATGGAGAAAGTGTTGGCTGGGTATGGCGCGTGTGGACCTTATGTTGCGAGTACTACATGTCTATTTTTTTTCAGGTGATAATAGTGCATGTCTATTTAAGAAAGTAAATATGAATTTTTTTTTCGAAACCACGAAAATTAATTTCCAACTCATTTTTCAAATTTCCGTCAAATATCGGAAAATTTTCATTTGTCTAAAACATGACTTGTTGAAATACATTTGTATACGAATGAAAGATCACGAGTGTTTAATATTATGGAAGCAATCCTATAAATTGGTTGCATCACTTAATAATATTCATAAATCGCATGCTTGATGAAGGGTAAGAATTCTGAAGCAAAAGTCCCTGAAATACCCCCATGATGTGTTAGCCAAACCTAATTCTATTATAACCTTCCAATATCCAGCAAAACACTCAGGCCCGATAGGTCGAGTCCGAAACCTCCATCAACACCCGGTGATGATGCCCAAAGCCGAAATCAACCAGAATGGCTCCAAATCAGAGAGGAAGTGTATGAAATCGTGATCTCGAAACATGCCATCCCTCGTCGCATCTTGCCGTGGCAAATTGTTCGGGAAAAATATATCGTACAATGATTGGGATGTAAAAAAAAAAAAGAAAAAACCCGCTCGAATCAAATCAATCCTAACGCAAAAAGAATTCGGATCTTTTCAAATCGGGCTTTCATTAGTAAAAAAAGGGGTGACTTTGTGATGGTTCGGTTCGATTTCGGATCACGGACGACCGGAAACACAAACCAAAACAATCAGACAATCAGAGAGGTATTGTCATTATCAATTATTCCAATGTTATGCTAATGGTCTTGGCACAGAACACGATTGGGCTCTTATCTCAAGCCCTTTTCAAAACAAAACTAATTGAAGCCCAAAACCAATGAAGCCCCCTATACATATTGAAACTTTATTAAAACCAAACCCATCTAAGTTAAGTCAAGCCCACACTTCTTTTGGTTTTTTAACTTCTATTAATTATATTCTATTTTGTAATCCTTTGACTTCCATTGTCTTCATCCCATCGTCAAAAGGAAACAAGGTACACAGAGCAGAGAAATACACAGATTCAGCGATATTGGGGGACAACTACAGAATATACTAAAAAAATCATGTCTGAAAACAAGTAATAACATGTAAACTATATCAATACATCTTCAGATTTGAACAATATCAAAAGCTTTTTTCACAACTGAGTCCGCAAATGAGTTTGGCTTCTACATTAGACGCATACAAACATGATAAGACGTATACTCGAGTAAAACCAATTCCATTTCTAACGGAGACGATGACAGCTAGGTTTCCTCCTCCATCGAAATAGAGTAGGACAGGACATTAGCGTTACCAGGTCGATGAGAAGAAATGGAGCTACAATCCGCGACTAGATCAATGATGGGAGCTTGGCTTATGTCCAGTGATCGGAATCACGGCTAACAAGCGAGTCTTGAGCGCAATTTCGGGTTGAAGTTCAGGTTGTTGGACGAATTATGCTTAATAGGAGGTGTCAACAATGGTCCATCAATACTTTTCCACGCCCCTGGTACTATTCATCCGGTACTATTCAGGCTTCTCTCCCGATTGTAGGCGATTGGGTACTGTTCACCCGCTGGGTTTCACTCTGATTCTCGGCGTTTAGATCAGCGATTCTGGCTGATACTTGGTGCTGGGCTTCGCCAGACACTACCTAGTCACCTGTCCGGAGGATTTCACTTACGGTGACCTATACAAATCAGAGTTATAGATATGGGATTTCTGAACTGTTCACCCGCCTGGGTTTTCTGGGCTTCGAGTGTCTCGCTGCTCCTTTCCTTTTGGAAATTTAAAGTTTCTATCGACAAGCTTCACACTCTGTCCTGGTGAGTCCTTCGCCTCGTATTTGATTTATTGTGGGAACAGATCTGGGCTGTTGGATTTCTGGGTCTCAGCGAAACTGTTCATTCTAGCTACTTCTTGGTTCTTGGATTTTTCTGGAGCTGTGTTGTTCTGGTTCATATCTGATCAAAGGTGTCCCCCTTATAGTCCTTTACTTTTCTTGTTCCTAATACTTGGGTTGTGTTCATTGGGACTCATAATGTATTCTTTGGAGTGAAAACCATGGCTAAAAAACCCATGGCGGAAAATCCCGTTTCTCGATTATTGGTCTCTGAGCCGTAGGATGTTGATTCATTGGTGACGGGCAAACATGTGAAAGCTATTAATGTTGATGCTTCTCAAGCCACTCGCCGATCTACTTCCTCGACGGTGTCTACAAAACCAAAAACCCATGCTTCCATTAATGCAGTGCAAGCACCTGTTGCTAGAACTTTGCTTGAGTCTAATAAATCTGGCACAATGATTTCTAAAGACAATGACCTTCTAGATTGAAGGTCTCGCACTAGAGGCCGAAGCAGGGGAAGATCCATAGCTAAATCCCACCATAGAACTCTGAACATTGTCGGGACCTCTATAGACCAGCAAGCTATACCAATGACTGGTACTGATCGCAGCACTAGTAAAGGGAATCCACCTTCCAAAAATGCTCCCCTTGATACAAAAACTCAAGGAACGCAACGTTTGTCACGCCCCAGACCCACCGAGCCTGCGACATCCTATCGATGGTCGAATTGAACGAGACGTCCCAGGACACATCGACGACCCAAACGAACATCAGAGATTAGGCACACGTGGAAACAAATTGAAACAACCCAAGCAATTTAATAATGACAAGGGGTGACAATAGCACGAAACAATAACTGCATAACATCATAAAAGTAGTCACTATTACATAACGATAACCTGAGCTATCAATTTCAAACCACACTTTTCAAAAGGGGGCAGGGGTTGACAAGCTTATCTCCTCTACAAAAAGATACTCAAAAGACAAGGTAAATTTGATCTATCTTTCAATCCTTGTAGTACTCTGGCGGCATCTCCGAATAGATCACGGTCGTGGATCTCAAAGTGGTTATATAATAACCGTGAGAACGAGTCTCAATAAGCAACACCCTAAACTCTACAAAGGCCAATGCATACCCAGACAAGTCATACACGCAATTTAATCAACAACACAGAAAATTCACGTCATTGTACTTACCTCGCCATCAAACGCATGCTCTGCACGTTAGTTAAACGTTATAATGCAATATTAATAGTCTAATAACATATCACAATCACTCAAGCACCAACCACACCAACACTCAATCCATTCAACCAATTCAATCACACATTCAACTCGCATGTGTGGCCGAACAACTTTCCACGACCTTCCAGGTCCTTTCACATTGCCCGCGTCACTGCACCTCAGGCCCAATCTCACAGCCCGCGTTACTGCGCCTCAAGCTCAGCCCTTAGATCAAGCCGGGCTCGGTCCCGCGTAACCATGCCTCAGGTTGACAGCCCTCCGATCAATCCGGGCTTTTCTCCTGCATATGTATCACAACACGATTCGCCATTCTCACAAGTCGCACCAATCAAACTCAAGGCGTGCGCACCACAATGTTCCACCAATCCGACCTTCAAGTTGGTCACATTCAGCTATCAATTTCACTCACAAACGCCACGATAAGCTAATCATTGACCCACCAACAATAGCCACAAATATGCACTCACAATCATCCCAATTTCAAATCACAAGCTTACGATTTCGACATTCAAGCCAACCACAATCACACGTCAATTTTCCCCACACACACCACGACAATACGGATATTTAATCCACCATAATTAGCCATTAATTAAGCCCCACAATTATCACAATTTAATCTAGCAAATACGCACATACGAATATTGACCCTGATCCACATTTAGCCCCTAAACCAGTACCATTCATGTCCTAAACAAATCTAAAAATACCCATAGTCCTAAATAAGGATTAGGAGGTCACTTACTTCAATTTGGCTCGGGAAAAGTCGGCTCGGGTCTAAAATGGCCTGGGTGAATAGTGCGACTCGACACACGCGTGGGCACGGTGGTCGGCCACGGGCAAAATTCTCTGTCACGGCTGGGCACGGCGACGGGCGCAGGCGCGGGCACAAGCGCGTGGCTTGGTCGCGTAGGCAACGGGCCGGTCACGGCCTGGGCAAGCGGCATGAGTTGCCTGCATCGGGCCAGTCGGGCGCGGGCGACGGGCGGCGGAGGTTACGCGCAATGTCGATGGGGGGGGAAAGTCGGCTCGGGTGGTGAGGGGGAGAGGGAGAGAGAGGTGGGGGGGCCGAGGAGGGGGGTGATGACTTGGCGAGCCGGGTTGGCGAGCCCAAGGATCAAGCGTAGATGGTCAGCGAGCTGGCTGGCGAGCGGCGATGACCGGACGGCCGAGCTACCGCGCGCTACTCGCGAGCTGCGGTGAACGGGCGCTGGGATGGATTTTGGTCCAGCGAGCCCGCGTGCGACGATTTATGGGCTTGAGCTCCCATGGCGACGAGCTAAACGGCGGAGCGAAGCAAGGCGGCTTTACCGGGCGCAGGGCGTGAGTTTGTAAGACGGAAGGAAACAGGAAGGAGAATGAGAGTGGGCGGGTTTCGCAATATGGTGCAGTCGGACGAATGGCGCGGCGGCTGGTAGGGCGGCGACACCAGCGAGCAACCGGCGATAAGGCGATCGGCGGCAACGGGCTCAGGTGGGCAGCGAGCAGGAAGCAAGAGCAGAACCAGATGCGGGAGAAAAGGAAGAAGAAGAAGAAAGGAGAGAGAAAGAAAGGAGAGAGAAGAAGAGAGAGGAGAGAGAGAAGGTATGAGGAAATGAGCGTGAAGGGACACACGTTGTGGGGGGGCCATCGTGCACGGCAGAGGGGAAGAAGAGAGAGAAAGAAAGAGGGAGGGAGAGAGAGAGAAAGAGAGAGAAAAAACAAATATTCATTCAAATAATTATTGCGATCCAACGGCCCACATTTAAAATCGAAAACGATTCAGCGGTTCAAATTAATCCTAGAATATAATAAGGGATAAATGCCAAATTAATTAAATCAAACTACCACGAGGGAGGTCTACTTGTCTAAATTCGCACCCGATCAAAAATCCACTTTTCACATATTCCGAGTAATCTTGAGGCCAACCACAATAATATCGACACCATCCAATTAAATTCATCCCGAAACTCCGAGAAATTCGACACTAAAGTTTGGGCTCTAATTAATGGTCAAATTCGATCAAGTGTGTTTCTAGCGAAATCTCTAATTTAAAAATAAAATAACCGAAAGTGATTAGTTCCCCGGGCGAGATTTTACTATAAACACACTGACGAATTGTACGTTTTATAAATCCCAAAAATGGGTTGAAATTCAGAATATCACAACTCTTCCCCCTTACAAAAATTTCGTCTTCGAAGTTTACAATCCAACCCAATTATTCAAACAAATAGGGGTATTGATGTCGCATCAACTCTTCGCTTTCCCACGTCACACCTTCAGTCCCATGGTGCTCCCAAATCACCTTGATCATCGGGATTGTCTTGTTCCGCAACACTCGTTCCATTCTGTCATCAATCCTGACCGGCCTTTCCACATACAATACTCTATTGTCCACTTCTATTTATTCATAATTCAATACGTGGGTCGGGTCCGGTTCATACTTCCTTAGCATAGACACGTGGAACACATTGTGAACATGAGATAAATTTGGCGGTAGCGCGAGACGATAGGCCAAAGTGCCGATTCTCTCTAAGACCTCGAATGGACCTACATACCTCGGGCTCAATTTTCCTCTCTTGCCAAACCGTGACAATCCTCTCATCAGCGATACTTTGAGGAAAACGTGGTTCCCCACTTGAAATTCCAAAGGCCTACGTCTCTGGTCCGCATAATTCTTTTGGCGACTCTGAGCGTTCTTAAGAGTGTCCCGAATCACCTTGACCGTCTCGACTGACTATTGAACCAACTCTAGACCCGTGATGCTCCTCTCATTCACTTCATCCCAACACACCGGTGTTCTGCAAGCTCTACCATATAATGCTTTAAACGGGGCCATTCCGATACTTTATTGATAGCTATTGTTGTAGGCAAATTCAATCAAATGCAACTGTTCCTCCCAACTACCTTTAAAATCCAATACATATGCTCGTAGCATATCTTCTAAGGTCTGAATTGTCCTTTCAGACTGGCAATCCGTTTGGGGGTGATAGGCTGTGCTAAATTGTAACTTTGTCCCTAACGCCGCATGAAGACTTTTCCAAAAAGCGGCAGTGAATTTGGGATCACGGTCCGAGGTAATCGTTACTGGCACTCCGTGCAAACGGACTATTTGTCGCACATAAATCTCGGCATACCTTTCTAAAGTAAAGTTCTTTCGCACTGACAGGAAATGTACTGACTTTATCAACCGATCAACTATCACCCAAATCGAATCATGGCCCCTTTGACTCCTCGGTAAACCTATGACAAAGTCCATCGTGATGTGTTCCCATTTTCACTCGAGGATTTCCAATGGCCGCAACATTCCACTCGGCTTATAATGTTGCGCCTTCACTTGTTGGCATGTTAAGCACTTGGCTACATGCTTGGCTATCTCCACCTTCATACTGTTCCATCAATAATGTTGTCGCAAGTTCTGATACATTTTCGTACTACTCGGGTGAATACTATAACTACTACGGTGTGCTTCAGACAAAATCTCCTCCTTGAGTTCTGCATCACCGGGTACACACAACCGTCCGTGGAACTTGAGAATCCCATCCTCGGATACTTGAAAGTCCGATTTCCTTTTTGTGACCTCCATACTCAGAATCTTTTGAATTTCTGGGTCTATCGATTGTAAGGCCTTGGTCCTGGTCTGAATTTTCGGCTCAATCCTTAATGCGGCAAGCAGACTTGAGACCCGACTCACCTCAAGCTTAAATTTCGAATCCCGAACTTCCTCCAATAGAGTCCATTCCTTGACCATCATATGTGCGATGCTCGATTTCCGGCTCAGTGCATCCGCTACTCTGTTAGCCTTTCTAGGATGATACATAATCTCGCAGTCGTAGTCTTTAAAGAGTTCCATCCAACGGCGCTGTCTCATGTTCAACTCCTTTTGGGAGAATAAGTTTTTTAAACTTTGATGGTTCGTAAAAATCTGAAATTTCTCCCCACACATATAGTGTCTCCAAGTCTTAAGGGCGAAAATAATCGCGGTCAATTCCAAATCGTGAGTTGGATAATTTAGCTCGTGCGGTCTTAATTATCGCGATGCGTATGCCACTACTCTTCCGTGTTATATCAGCACGCATCCCGATCCTTTTAGCGACGTTTCACTATAAATCTCATATCCTCCCGAACTTGATGGGATTGTCAACACTGGCGCGATTGTTAATCTCTATTTTAGCTCCTGGAAACTCCTTTCGCACTTATCCGTCTATTCAAACCTCGTCTCTTTCTTTAGTAATCGTGTCAATGGCATCGCTAATACTGAAAACCCTTCCACGAAGCGTCTGTAATAACCTACTAAGTCCAAGAAACTCCGAATCTCGGTTACTGTTGTCGGCCTTGGCCAATTCACGACAGCTTCAATTTTCGTCAGGTCTACTGTAATTCCTTCTCCAAATACCATATCTCCTAAGAATGCCACTCGATAAAGCCAGAATTCACACTTGCTGAACTTAGCGTAGAGCGCATGTTCCCTTAGGGTTTGTAGAACTTTTTCCAAATGTAACTCGTGCTCGGCGGAACTCTTCGAATATACTAGGATATCGTCTATGAACACGATTACAAACTGATCCAGAAATTCCTTAAATACCCTATTAATCAAATCCATAAAAGCTGCCGGGGCATTCGTCAATTCGAACGGCATTACCGTAAACTCGTAGTGCTCATATCTTGTTCTAAATGCTGCTTTTGGTATATCCTCCTTCTTAATCTTCAATTGATGGTACCCCGTCCTCAAGTCGATCTTTGAAAATATTGATGCTCCTTGCAACTGATCAAACAGGTCATCAATCCTTGGCAGTGGATACTTATTCTTAATGGTCACCTGATTTAACTGTCTGTAATCTATGCACAATCTCAAGGACCCATCTTTCTCTCTCACGAATAACACCGGTGCTCCTCATGGAGACGCACTCGGGTGAATAAAGCCTTTATCTAGCAACTCTTGCATTTGGACATTCAATTCCTTTAATTCAGACAGTGACATCTTATATGGCGCTTTTGAAATCGGTTCTGTTCCTGGGCCCAACTCAATCACGAACTCCACTTCTCTATCAGGTGGCAGTCCCGGCAATTCCTGAGGAAAGACATCAGGAAAGTTGCACACCACGGCTATGTCTTCCAGCCTAGGCTCTCTAGCCGTCGAATCAATTACATTTGCTAGAAACCCTTGACACCCTTCGTCCAGCAACTTTGTTATCTCAAACGATGAAATCCAAGGGATTGAGGTTCCTCCTCAATTTCCCATAAACTCAAATCTAGGATGTCCAACCAGATTAAATTGAATCACCCTACTACTACAATCCACAACAGCTCTCTGTTAGACTAGCCAGTCCATCCCAACAATTACATCAAAGTCATGTATCGATAAGACTGCCAAATCTATTCTTCCTTCCCTATCGATAATCACTATCTTACAATTAGGACATCCAAACACAATCAGCACTTTATCATTCCGTGAGGTAGTCACACATAGCATAACGTCAAGTGGCTTTAGCTCAATCCCAGTTAATTTAACAAACTGATCAGATATAAATGAATGCGACGCCCCCAGATCAAATAAGGCATATGCAGCATGATTACAGAGAGAGACCGTGACACGTGACCATGCCAAAGGTCCCCGACTTCCTCCTTGCTATTGCGAGACTGCCATTCCTTGGGCGTTGGCCTATTTTGACCCGTAAATTTGGGTGGCTCTAATTTGATTTCCATTTCGGGGTGGCAGAGGTAGTAAGGCAGGTGACCTGGCCTACCTATTGTTAGGACAGTTCCTCATTTGGTGGCCCCTTCCGCCACATGTAAAACATGCTCCGCCCCTATTTCGGCAAGGTCCATTCCCGTGCCTTCCTCCACATAGTCTACACGGGGCGTTCTGATAACGGTTTGACTTCCCGATATTCCTCCTAACGGGAGGGACAAAACGACTATTTCCCGCCATGGGTCTTTTCTGTTGTTGGTTGTCCTAGGCGGGGCATACATGACTTTAAAACAGAGTCTCTTTTTTGATCTCGCTCAATTGCTTGGGCTCTCTCATAGATCTCATGATAGCCTTTCAAGTTTAATGAGATTATCTGGCTACGAAGGTCCGGCTTTAGCCCATCTCGAAACCTCTTAGCTTTGTCCATTGGGTCCTCTACCATTCTCGGGGCAAATTTGGACAACCTTGCGAACTCGACTTCATACTGATCCACCGACATTTGACCTTGGCGAAGTTTCATAAATTTCACTAGTTTCTACTCTCGGGCACTTTCCGAGAAGTACTTGCCATTGAAGGTCTTAGTGAAGATGGCCCAGCTCAGAGTAGTACCAGTGGGGAATACTTGACCTCTGGTGGCCCTTTACCAATCGCTTACGTTGCATAATCAGATCCTTCTGCTCTCTCGAGAGGTGACGGTTAGTGAAATTCGTAATGCCATGTTTTCCTTAGCCAAAGGCAAGGCTCCTGGCCTTGATGGGTATAATGTTGATTTCTTTAAATCTAACTGGGATATTATTGGCTCATCTGTCACCTCGGCAATCACTGATTTTTTTCAATCTGGATCCTTGTTAAAAGAACTCAACACTACTATTCTTGCACTTGTGCCGAAGGTACCAAATGCCCAGTCAATGAATGACTTCAGGCCTATAGCATGTTGCAACACCATTTACAAATGTATAACCAGAATTTTGGTTGACTGCATCTCCAATGTTCTGCCAACTCTTACCAATCCCTCCCAAAAAGCTTTCGTCAAGAATAGGAGGATTACTAACAATATTCTCTTGGCTCAAGAATTATTTGCAGGCTTCCAACATGAACCCTACCTTCCAAAATGTGCCATCAAGGTTGATTTCCAAAAAGCTTACGACACTCTTGATTGGAATTTTCTAGAAGTAGTCCTGCAAGCTTTCTATTTTCCACCTATTATGATCAAGCTTATAATGGAATGTGTCACCTCTCCGAAATTTTCGGTAGCTATTAATGGTGAACTACATGGTTTCTTCTCTAGTGGCCGTGGTATTCGACAAGGAGATCCTCTCTCTCCTTATCTTTTTACACTGGCTATAGAAGTATTTTCAGGCATCCTTAACCATCAAACTAGTCTGACTGGTTTCAAATTTTTCTGGAGCTGCAAGGCCACTAGACTTAGCCATCTTTTTTTTGCCGATGATGTTCTCCTCTTTTCGGAAGCAAACTTGGAATCCATTAATCTTCTATAGGAAGGAATTCAGTTATTTTCTTGCTGGTCTGGCCTCTCGCCAAATGCAAATAAGAGTGAGATTTTCATATCGGGTGGTTCTACGAAACTGCGAACCCAGATTTTACAACTCCTTGGCTTCAGTGAAGGTACGATTCCTTTCAAATATCTCGGAGTTCCGGTCATAGCCTCAAGACTGTCCAAAGCGGATTGCTGCCACTTGGTCAACATAATCATGGCCAAAGTTAGATCATGGTCCTAACGATTTCTCTCGTTTGCTGGAAGACTATAGTTGTCACGCCCCAAACCCTACTGACACGCGACATCCCGCTATGGTCGTTATGATGCGACGTCCCAGGACTCGTCGCCGACCCTTCATTTTATCTTTTAATTACGCATGCGGAAACGAACACAACAATCCCCGAACAAATAACAAATAGGGATAGTCAGGAAAACAAATCACAACAGCCAAACAATACTATTTTAATTTTCACTTGATTAACCCCTGAGAGTGTTCTTACAAGCCCACTTCGGGCGCTACCACAAAAAAGCCAGCAAAAAGTAACAGGCTAGGGGTTAAACTACTCCATCAACAGGCCGAACTCCAAAAAAACCAGCTTCCAAACACCCCGAACCAAACTGGGTGCGCCAACACGCTAAGGGCCTGAAAAAGGGGTTAACAACAACAATGAGACGAATGTCTCAGTAAGTTAACAGCCTAAGCCCCGCTTAGGAGGCCTACTCGCACGGGGGTCCCTAAGCAGGCAACACAACATCAACAGCACATTATTAAACAACCACAGGCAGCCTTACCTCGCCTTGGTACACACGTTGATGAAATGCATATGTCACATACTCGAAGCTTTTAACGAGATTTTCCATGCATTAATGCAACACAGTCGCGCGTGTCTTGATTATAAGGCAAAACCCGCTTGGGCACGTCCCATACCATGCCTAGCAGTTTCTACCCCATAATCAAGCACTATGCATCACACATATTCCAATTATTACGCCCCCTTGGGGCCACTACACATCAAGCGATCTGCAGCAAGATGGCGCTCAATCGGGTATAACCGGCTCCGCCCCTCGCTCCGGCCGGGCACGGTTCGTCAAACGATCTCTGAAGAGCGGCATTCCAATACGGCAACATCAAACGATCTACAAAGAAGATGGTATCCCGTGAAGGAGCATGGAGTCGGCCCTCGGGCCGCTATAAGGCATCCCGGTATCGGGGACCAGATAATCCCCGTGCATCCGATAAATCGAGTATTGTCAAGCGATCTCCAGCAAGACCCCGATAAATCAGGCATCGTCAAGCGATCTACAGCAAGACAGCTCCGACGTGTGACCACACGAGCACACAAGCATTCCAGCCATTTATTATCTTTTCAATTAGTCCATGCGTCCATGACTAGTGCTCATATTAATGCCATACAATAATATCACATGGTCACACATACAAACAGGCAATCAATTCTCACAAGTTTCGATATCAAACACAAATATCAATCACCAAGCATCACTAACATTACTTGGCATAACAGAATAAATTAATTTAATGCCGAAAACTCGTAAACCTTCTTGAAAATTTCCAATCAAAACATATTGTCACGTAAACAATTTAATACGACAATTCGCAGCAAAATCACCAATATTCAAACCGGAAATAATAATGTGAAATTACCAATTTTCCGAAACAATAATAAATAAATTCGGAATTTAATTATTTAATAATATCCGAAAATAATTCAATTTTCCAAAGTGTCAAAATATTTTCTCGAATTGAAATAATTCAAATCATTTTCTAAATACGTCAATTTATACGGCGAAATCCAACATTGGCATCATAATTGACGCTAGGAAATTTTCCGAAAATATATTTAATTTTCGGAAATTAATTATTTAATAATAAAATAATAATATTTAATTCCGAAAATAATAAAATAACATTTAATTTGGAATTAATATATTAACTAATAAAATAATATTTAAAATTCCGAAAATAAATAATTTAATAATAATAATCAATAACAATAAACTAATCAACAATTTATATCCTAAACATCATTAATTAAACACTAATCCAAAATTACACATAATCCTAACTAATCAAACCTAATATTAACCTAAACACTAATTAATCTACCCTAAGCAAGTTTAACATCCTAAACGCGGGATTAGGAGTTAACTTACCTATTTAACACCGGCGAAGGCACGAGGACGACGGCGGCGGCGAGGGCGGTCCGCGGTGGTTTCGATTCGGACACGACAACCGGCGAACGATGGCGAGCGGCGAAGGGTGGCTATTGTGTTGGCTGTTGGTCCGGCCGCCCGGAGGTGACGGCGACGGTCGAGGTGGACGACGGAGCCGGGTCCCGCAACGATCGGAGCTAGGCGGGTGAGCTCGGTCCGGGCGAGCGCGGTCCGAAAGTGAATGGCGGGCGACGGCGGAGCAGCCGGTGGGTGGCGGAGACGAAGCGGCGGGGCGTTAACCTAACGTCCGAGACGACGGAGGGGAGGAGACGCCGGAGCGGAGGACAAAAAGCGAGTGGAGGGTGGCTTTGACCCGAGCGTGGCTCTCGGCGTCCGACGACGGGCGAAAAGAACTCGCCAGAAGGGAGCCGGGATGGCGGCGGGCGATGAGTGGCGGAGGTGGGGTCCGACGAGGAGCGAGGGGAACCCAAAGGGAGCAAAAGGCCGGGAGGGGGAGAGAGGAAGGAGGAAGAAGAAGAGAAGGAAAAGAAGAAAAAGGAAAAAGAAAAAAGAAAAAGGAAAGAGAGAGAGAGAGAGAGGAGTAGGTGGGCTAGTGGGGGAGTGGGGTGTGTCAGACGCAATGGGGGGCAGCGGGAAAGAGGGAAAAGAGGGGGAGGAGAGAGAGAGAGAGAGAGAGAGAGAGAGAGAGAGAAGACAAATCAAAATCGCAATAATTGCGATCCAACGGACACGATTTAAACCCGAAAACGATCCGACGGTCCCCAAAAAAATCCTAATTAATAATTTTAGGATTTGGGTAAAATTGTGTTAATAAAAACACGCTGCGAGAGTGGTCTACCAGTCTAAATTCGCACCCGGTCAAAAATTCACTTTCCACATTTTCCGGGTAATAACGAGGTTGGCAACAATAATATCGACACCGTCCAATTAAATTCGTTCCGGAATTCCGAGAAATTCGACACCAAAGTTCGGGCTCTAAATAACGGTCAAATTCGATCGAGTGCGTTTCTAGCGAAATTTCTAATTTAAAAATTTAAAATAACCGAGAGTGATCAGTTCTCGAGCGAGATTTTACTATAAGCACACTGACCAATTACACGTTTCATAAATCCCAAAAATGGGTCGAAAATCGGAATGTCACAATAGTTCATAACTTCAGTGCTTCACGCAACTCAGGTATACTGGGCAAGTGTCTTTATTCTCCCCAAATCAATCCTCTCGAGTATTGAAAAAATACTCAGACAATTTCTGTGGAAAGGTCCCGACTTGGGAGCAGGCAGGGCGAAAGTCCTATGGAATAAAGTTTGCCTACCGAAAGAGGAGGGAGGCCTCGGCATTCGGAAGCTTGAGGACTACAATAGAGCTACAATGCTCAAGCACATATGGCTCCTATTCATCGATAGAGAGTCCTTATGGTGCCAATGGATTCACTCCAACTTTCTCAAGAAGAAAAATTTCTGGGTAGCAACCAAACTGACATTCTATTCTTGGAGCTGGAAAAAAATCCTTGACCATCGTTCGAATTTCCAGTTAAACTTCCTGTGGAAGATAGGCGACGGGGCCTCTGTATCTTTCTGATTTGATAACTGGTATCCCATGGGTCCTCTCTATAAATTTTTTTCCGATAGAGATATATACTATTCAGGCATCCCGAGAAATGCATCGGTTCGGGATTTTTTCCTCTTCAGTATGGCAACACTCTAACTTTCTGGTCAGTTTCAACTCTTGGTTAGATAGAATACCAGCTCTAGATGCCGAAAGACCTGACCGCATATCCTGGAAAGGCCACTCTTCTGGTGAGTTTTCCACTTCTTCGGCATGGGAACTCATAAGAAACAAAGGCATGAATGTTCCATGGAGCTCCTTCATAGGGGATCGAGCCATTGCGCCAGGGTTTAGCTTCTTGCTATGGCTCATATCTTTGAATAGACTACCTACGCAAGTCATTTTGCTAAGCTATCACAGAATTCTCGAAAGTGTATGTGCCTTCTGTAGAAGCAGACCCGATTCTATTGACCATCTCTTTTTTGGATGTGCTGTTATCGGGTCCCTAGCTGCTTTCTAGGCAAATAATTACAACCTTATGTGGCGTAATAGATCTTGGCAAGAAAACCTCCATTGGGTTGTCCGTATCATTGGGGGGCAGAACTTCCATAAAAAAATTGCTCGTTTTGCACTTGGTGCAATGTGCCATATAATTTGGTCGGTGAGAAACAACATCCTATTCAGGGACCATTCCCTCTTCATGCCAGCTCTCCATAATCACCTCACCAAATTGGTAAGGGACAAAGGCTTTTCCATGAAGCCTGTTATAGATAATGACCATAACATAAGAATTCAGTAAAAATGGGGCATCTCCTCTTTCATTTTTGATTAATCCTCTAATTACTGTGTCTGTAGTCTGTTGGTCCATGATTCGATTGGCCTTTTATGTGGGATTACTTGGTATGTGGTCAATTGGTCCCTGCTTCGATTGGTCTTTTCTGTGGCTTTTCTGTTGCTTGTAGCCCTTGTTTGAGTCGTTACACCTTTGCACCTGTCGGGACACTTGTCGTGTCGCCTCAAGTGCGAGGTTTTTGTGTACGACTAGTTTCCTTGTGTATTTCGCTGTGAAAAGTATATATAATATCTTACTTTACCAAAAAAAAAAAGAAAACAATGGTCTATCAAGAATTCATAGAAGGCCTATGCTCTCCACATAGAAGAAGGCAACAACTATAAACAAGAGTATTTGTGATAAAGACACCAGTAATAAAACCAAACAAAAATGGAACTTCTGGCTTTTTGGTTATTTTTTTGTCACATTTCAAAAACAAACTAACATGAGGAACGGACTGTTCACACGAGCTGAAAATGCTCTCTTTTGGAAATCGCGCGGGTACTGTTCACCCAACGATGCTCTGTTGATTTCGGCGGATTCCGGTGGTTTTTGGAGTTGTTTTTTGGAGGCTAGGTTCCCTGGACTCTCTTCTTTACCCCCTTCAAAGGAATCCTCTTCTCGTTCAGTGTAGAGGCCAGGATATCAAATCTATTTTGTCCATATGTTGCATGCATTTTCTGGAAATCCAACCACGCTGAGGGCTCCTTCTGTTGGGTTATCCTCTTGGAGGCCAACACCACCTCCTGAGGCACTCTCTAGACAACATCTCTTCTTCTTTGGTGGGGTTGGTTGTTGTGTTTCTGGTGGACGCTTTTATGACGGATAGTAGGAGACCTACTATCGTTAACCCTTGATCTGGTTTTATGTTGCTACGCTGGGTTGACTGGTTGGTGGATTTGGTGGTTGCTTACTAAATTTCAACCCAATGGAGGAGATTATAAGGAACCCCTCACCTGGCCTCTCCCCTGTTGTTGAGTGTCAACCGACAGTAGATGAACTTGCTGAAACTAGTGAGACTGTAAAGCTCAAAGGAAAATCTACTACCCTTACTCATGAGGCTGAACGTCCTACTGGCCCCAGGATCTTCTTGAAAGGTAATTGTAGTCGTAGCCAAAGTAAGGGCCGATCAAAATATAGGAGCCGCTCTCTTCGACATGCTCAGAATGCAGGACCTTCTTCTCAGACTGAATCCAGACCATCTACAGATGGGAAAACAATTGTGGCGAGACAAAACCTTGGTTGTCCTCAAGGTAAAACCCCTCCTGCACCCGTTACTAGAACATGGGCTAATGCGGCGAAGGTTTTGACTAAAGGTTACAACCTAGCCTATGTCCCGCCGTTGGTGGAAGATGGGGAAGTAATTGTGGACATTACATTAGAGGTAGTTGCTGATGAGAATTCACTTTGGTCGGAATGTATTGTTGGACACTATATTGGCAAGAAAATTCCCTTCAAGCTAACTGAAGAAGCCTTTAAGAAAGCATGGGGAGATCAAGTAGTTGATGTTAAACTACATGAAAATGGGTTCTACTTCTTCCAAGTCCCGAATGCTGAATTCCGTAGAAAGATTATTGATATGGGACCGGTTTCCATCTTCAGTAGCACAATGATGCTACAACAATGGCACCCGAAATTGAAGCTAAAGAAAGGTACTTTAGATTCTATTCTGGTTTGGGTTAGGCTCAGAGATATCCCATTCTCCCTATGGTCTTCGGTTGGTATTGCGCGAATTGCCAGTGCCATTGGGAAACCTCTTTATATGGATATTCAAACAAAGCAAATGACCAGAATATCTTTTGCACGTGTCTGTGTGGAAATTAAGGCCACAAATCCCCGAGTGGAAACAGTCAAGTTTCGTTGGGATGGTGAAGTGAATTTGATCGGCATTGAATATGAATGGAAACCTCTGGCATGCTCTTCTTGCGACATATTTGGCCATAAATTGGGCACCGGTGGATTTGAATGTGCCTCTGCACAAACTGAATATAGAAAGGAGACCTTTGTTCGACCCCAAGGAGCAGATGGGTGGACTCAAGTCTTCCGGAAAAATGCAAATCTCCTTCTAGCAAGACACTCAACCAGGTCCATATTGCACCAGATTCACATTTGGCACCAAACCTGGGAGAGAAAGAACCCCCCTCCTGCATTGAATCCTGGTGTGGAACCCGACCGGATAGAATCTGATCTGAACCATTCCAAGGAAACTAAGGCTAGATCGAGCACTTCCATAGCACCGTGTTCTTCAAGGCTAATTGAGCAACAGGTTGAGGATCCTTCTCAAAATTCTCAATCACTCACTAAAGACTCGACTGACTCCCGGATAGTTTTGGAGAAATCTAGTGCCTCAGAAGATATGGTGGAGGAGGAACCAGCTTTTATATACCCCCCCAACACTCGATCACGAACTATGGAGTCCAGTGCCACGGACGAGATTTCTAAGCCCTCTCCCGGTTCTACACCTAGTTCGGTTTGTCCTGTGAAGGCACCTAGTTCGTTCTCCTCGAAAAAGAAATCTAAGAGGAGGAGGCCGAAGAAATCTTAGAGGTAACCTTCCTCGCCTCGCCTAACATATGTTTTTTGGAATATGGAATATTCGAGGTCTAGTAGGACTTCTTAAACAAGCAGAAATTCGGGCCTTTATTATGACTTACCGTCTTTCCTGTATTGGCATTATTGAAACTAAAACCAAAGCCTCTCTTTTTGGTGAAATATCTGGAGATTTATGCACTAACTAGAGGTGGATATCCAATTATGATTCTTCCCCCCTTGGCAGAATTTGGTTCGGTTGGGACCCCAATGAGATAGAGATGAGTCTTATTTTCTCTTCTTCCCAGATGATACATGCTCAGTTAAGGCTACTGAATATACATAAATCTTGTCTTCTTACAATTGTTTATGGGGAGCATACCTTTGTGAATCGGTGTCCACTTTGGAATGACCTTATCCGGCTTTCTTCATGTGATCTACCATGGGTTGTTGCTGGTGATTTTAATGCTATCAGAGATCCGGCTGATAGAGTGGGTAGTTCAACTCCATGGATACCAACTTTTGATGATTTTAGGGACTGCCTTAACCAGGCGGGACTTAAGGATCTATGGTACGTGGGCTGTAGATACACATGATTTCATTCCTCAGGTAAGAATCGAAAACTCTGCAAAATTGATCGAGTGCTCATTAATAATTTATGGAATCAGCATTTTTCCTTCTCGGAAGCCACCTTCCTCGTGCCTGGTATATCTGATCACTTCCCCATGGTGATTAAAATTTTACCGCCTCTTTGTTCCAAGAAACCTTTCAAGTTTTTTAACTTTTGGTCTACACATCCAAAATTCTTGGACTTAGTAGCTCAAGCATGGGACACTCATATAAAGGGCACACATATGTATATGTTTTGTTGCAAACTTAGAGTCCTTAAAGCAAAGTTGAAACACTTGAATAGAAGTGCCTTCTCAGATATTTCCATGAGGATTGAACAAGCCAGATCAAACCTATATGCTGTCTAGGCAGCCTTGAAACTTCATCCCTTTGATCAGAACCTACGTGCTAGCAAAGTGGAGAACATACGAACCTTCTCTACTTTGAGAATACAAGAGGAATCCTTCTTCAGATAGAAATCCAGGATTCGATGGCTTAAGGAGGGGAACATGAATACTAAATTCTTCCATCATTTTGTTAACAAAAGGCAGTTACAAAATCGAATCCTCTCGGTGTCTACAGATGATGGGGTCTTAGTGATTGATCCAATTGCAATCAGGAACCACATTGTTGGTCACTTTCAGGAACTTCTCAACGGTAATTCGGCTTCTATTCAGCCCTCAGTCCGGGAGATAGGTGGTTTCATTGGCCGAGTCTTGGATGAGAATCAGAGAAATCTCCTGGGACAACCGGTTTCGGATGAGGAGATCAAATCCACCCTTTTCTCGCTTGCCAAAGGAAAAGCTCCTGGGCCGGATGGGTATAATGCTGATTTCTTCATAACCACGTGGGAGATTATTGGACCCTCCTTTCTCATAGCAATAAGAGATTTTTTTGAGAATGGATGCATGCTTAAAGAAATAAATAATAGCATCTTAACTCTAGTGCCGAAATCCCCTAATGCTTCGGCCATGAACGATTTTCATTCGATTGCATGTTGCAATACCCTATACAAATGCATTTCTAAAATCCTGGCTAGACGTATTGCACATGTTTTACCAATGTTGATTGGACCCTCCCAAACGGCTTTTGTTAAAGGGCACAGAATTAGCGACAATATTATGATTGCTCAAGAGTTGTTTGTGGATTTTCATCATGAGGCCTACCTTCTCAATGTGTGCCATTAAAGTGGATTTTCAAAAAGCTTATGACACAATCGACTAGAAATTCTTTGAAAAGGCTCTAGAGGCCTATAGATTTTCGGACTTTTTTATCAAGATGGTTATAGCTTGTGTTTCAACAGCCAAATTTTCGATTTCAATCAATGGGGAACTACATGGTTATTTTGCTAGTTGCTGAGGAATACGATAAGGTGACCCATTATCACCGTATCTTTTCATACTGGTAATGGAAGTCTCCTCCGCATTCTTATGGCCAAAACAGACAATCCAAAGTTCCATTGGTTTTGGCGTTGCAAAAAAACCCGTATTTCTCATCTATTTTTTGCGGATGATGTGCTATTATTTTCAGAAACCCACTTGAGATCGATTGAACTAATCAAGGAATCTCTTGAACTGTTCTCCGCCCGGTGTGGGTTAAAACCAAGTACTACAAAGAGCAACATCTTCCTCTCGGGAGGGACTCCGGTTCTATATGGCCAACTGCTTTAATGTCTTGGCTTCCAACAAGGTACACTCCCTTTTCGCTACTTAGGAGTGCCTGTTATTTCGTCTAGATTACGAAAAGAGGACTACAAAATCTTGATTGATTCCATCACTACTAGAGCACGATCCTGGACTCAATGCTTCTTGTCCTTTGCCGATAGGCTACAACTCATTAAATCAGTCCTGCATTCCATTCAAGTATATTGGGCTACTATCTTCTCTATTCTGAAATTGGTGTTGTATAGAATTGAGACTATTTTGCAACAATTTCTGTGGAAAGGTCCTGATTTAGGCATAGGATGTCACATCCTCAATTTCAGTCCCTGGGAATTGTCTATGGTTTAAGTTTGATGGTTTTTCAATCGGAACTAAAATTTGTACTCTTGTTTTGGAAAATCATATTTCGGATCCTTGGTACCCCATTGTTTTGTTATTTTTAGGGAGACTTTTGTGATCCGAATTTCTCAACACTTTCTTCTTGAACGTTGTTCCAAACATCATGAAGTTTTACATACTTTAATTTCAGAATTTTTGGAATTGATATGGGTGTTACGATGGCCTGATTTTTGGACAGTGTGAAATTGCTCAGAATGAGTATTTCAGTGATGTTCACACCGTCTTTATTTTCTACGAGCTTTTCTAAGCTGATTTTGGAAATGTTTCCTTCACAAAAGCTGTTGAGAACGTCCTTTTCTATAACATGTGTAAATTTGAAAATTTTCTGAGTTGATTTGGATTCTGGACAGAGCTTATTTTGAGAAACAAATATTCTGTTCCAGCGAACTGTTTTTAGTCTGTCTTTGAGCTACTAAAAATGGTGTTTACAAAAAGATTCCAAATTTGTATTCTTCACGAGAAATGTTTGTTAAGGTCTTGTTTATGACATATCCAAATTTGAGAATTTTCGGAGTTCATTTACTATATTTTCAAGTCTGATTTCGTGAACAGTGCAAAGCTGTCCGGTTTTATCAAATTTCAAAGATTTATCACTTGTTATATGAAAAATGTGGGAATCTCGACTTGTTGTCTTTTGGTGATATTTACGGACATTCCCGTGCCGAATCCCGGGTTGAATGAGATTTTTAGACGTATTTTGTTATGGAAAACCCTCGGGAAAAGTTTGAGATTTATTATAATGCGGGATTCATTTTGGACGTTATGCGTATTTTCGCGAGATCCGTTTTGTCCGAACAAATTGGGATCGAATTCAGCCAATTAGAGAAAGCCCTAGAAGGTTTGACCTAATCAAACCTTATCTTCATCATCATTGCCTTCATTAATTGCTTGGGCCTTCATTTTCCACAAGTCATTATGGCCTTTTTCATCATTATTTTGACTCTTTGGACTTTGGTCATTAATGAAGGGATGAGGTATGCGCTTACCTCATCGGCCTGATGACACATGCGCATACCTCATACTCCCCCATGACATATGCGCACGCCTCATCAAAACCCTAGCCTTACCCCTCTATAAATAGAAGCCAATAGGGAGTTTTAGCTCATTTTCTCCCACGTGCACCAACTGGCCAAGAGAGAGAGAGAGAGAGAGAGAGAGAGAGAGAGAGAGAAAGTGCCAAGATTTAGAGAGAGAGAGAAGAAACCGAGAGCCAAGAGAGAGAAAGAAAAGCCATTATCGAGGATTGTTTGAGACCGAGACCGTCGCCTTTCCGCCCGTTCTCTAATCTTTAGTTCTTGTTTTATCAAAGAGTAAGTGAGATTTTACTACCGGGAAATGATGTTGAAATACGTTGTATCACGAGCTTTCCCTATTCTCGGTTCTTGGTGTTCCCGATGTTGTGTTTGCTATAACAAGTTTGCCTTGTTTCGTTGTTTTGCATGTTATCTAACACGAATTAGAAACCGAGGCGTGACACATGAGGTAAAACCGTGACTTAGTCATGCATGGAATCCTTGTTTTATGCTTATTATATCCGTCGTTGTTTGATTGGCCACGGAGGCCGGTGCGGTAAGAAATGTTTCGTGTAATGACGATTGATACGTCATCGCCTGTTAGTAAAATTTTACTTACTGAATCTCCCCAACTCATCCCCCATTGTTTTTTCCTTTTTCAGGTCAGTAGGGATGGCATCTCTCCCAGCCCGCGTTGGCAATCCCATGAAGCCAAGAGCTGAAATGCTCACCATGATAAATATCAGAAAGACCGCGCCTACCGTCAAATCACGATGCTTGTGACGATTCGATGAGGGCCTAATGGACTTGATGCCTCATTCGAGCGTAAGTTCAACGGTGTTTTGGCGGTTAGGGCGGGCCGGCTCCGGGATAGAACCACGGGTGGGATGTGAGATGGCCAGGCGGACGGGATCGAGGTGGAGGTGAAGAAATGAGGAGCGAGAAGCCGTAGTGGGGATAGGAAAGCCAAGCCACGTCGGCCTGTAATTAGAAAAGCCTTCGGAATAGGCTTGTAGAATATGTGTGATGCTTGCTATGGCCCAAGAGAAGAGCTTGTTTAAATATGTTTGCACGTTTCGTAAACATAAAGTTGCTCATAATGCTTGTCTTATTTTCGTTGGTTGTTGTTTTGTTGTGATCGTCCCGAGTATGCTTCCGCTTGTGTTTAATAAGATAATAATGAACGGGACGTCACGTTAATGGCCTTGAGGTACGGGGCGTTACATAGGAGGAGCTAGGATAGCGTAGAATGCTGTATGTCTACCCAAAGAAGAAGGTGGCCTTGGCATATGGCGACTAGTCGAATACAATCGAGCAATGACTCTCAAACACATGTGGATCCTTTTCACTGATAAGGAATCCATGTGGTGTAAATGGATACACTCAACCTTCTTAAAAAAATCAAACTTTTGGATTGTATCCAAGCCTACATTTTGCTCTTGGACTTGGAAGAAGATCTTGGACTTTGCGATCTCCCGCCCAAGCATTATTTCGGTGGAAGATTGGAAATGGACACTCGGTTTCCTTCTGGTTTGATTGGTGGCATAACAAAGGCCCCCTCTACCTCATGTTTAGCAATGTGGACATATATCAGTCGCGGATCCCTTGAGATACTTCGGTTTGAGAGTTCTATGATCATATATGGCAACCTTCAGTTGCACTAGTGATTATCCTCAGCTGGACGGACTCACCACGCTTCTTTGAGGATAATACTCCGGACAAACTGATATGGACACCTCATCCAACTAAGTCTTTTTCGGTAGCACTAGCATGGAACCATATCAAGAGAAAAGGGCACCCGGCCCCTTGGCACTCATTCATCTGGGATCATCATATTGCTCCCCCGCATGCTTTCTTTCTATGGTTAGTCACTCTTAACCGGCTGCCCACTCAGGTACTTCTATTACAAAACCGCAGGATTGACAATGCCATGTGTGTTTTTTGTGGTTCTAGACCGGATTCGATCAACCATCTATTCTTCGGTTGTACTTCCACTCATAGACTGGCTTCATTTTGGGCAACAAAATGCAACGTTCCTTGACACAACCGGCCTTGGCAAGAGCTTATTAGGTGGACAATGAAAGTCTGCAGTGGATCTTCATTTGCTCATCGTCTTTCTAGATTTTCCTTTAGTGCACTTTGTCATATTATTTGGATTGAAAGGAACAATGCCATCTTCAGGAACAAGAGTGTCTATATCTCGGGTATGTGCAGGCATCTTCTCAAAGTGGTGAAGGATAAAGCCATATCCATTTGGGGAATTGAGGATACACCTAGGAATCGGAAACTACAAAGGAATTGGGAACTTTCTCCTTCAATCTTTGAAGCAACCCGGACGGCCTCCTAATTTTGGTGTTCTAGTTCCTTTGGGTTATGTTTGGCCTTTTGTTGGCTTGTTGTATAGTTCTTGCTGAGCCATCCTTGACCCCATTCAGACATTTCCATGTTCTACTTGGGTCGAGGGTTGGCCTTGGCCCCTTTTTTTGTATATGGTGTTTTAAAAAGTAATACATATTCTTACCTTTACCGAAAAAAAAAAAAACTAACATGAGGAACGCAATAAAATAGCCCATGTAAGTGTAAATAATCTAAGGGGTTTCACGTTGGGATCACTTTTCATCGACAAAAGTCAAATTAGTCTCCTCAAGTGTTCCAAGATACGACCGCGTTTTAAATCATCTTATAATAAATTTATCGAATTGCTCTCACTTATACGTTAAATTTGACACATGCTTTGTTAGTCTAATTAATAGTTAAGCAATAGCGCATGTAAATGGGTATAGGACACGAATCACCATCCATAATCTCTTGTCTACGAAGGATACCAATCAACGTCATAAATAAGCACACATCATCATCTCTTAAACTAGTCCATCCTTTATCCAATGGGGGTGGGAGGGGCAGCAGCATTTGAAGCAGTACTATAATAAAAAATATTCGTCACCAAGGGATTATTTCTTTGAATTTCGTCCTTGAGAGGATGCGGATGCCTCTCATCGAGTCTGTTGATCGATCGACCTCAACAAGCTCCGCCGAAGGTCCTCCATTTGCCCCTTCATCCGGTAGAGTTCTTCCTGGTTGAGCTCTTCCATGGGAGCTGCCCACCATTCCCCATCGCCTTTTCCTTCGGTCAGTTGCTTCAACACTTTGCCTTGCGTCTTCTGAGCTTTGATCTGATTATAGAGCTCATCGTGCTGCTGGTTGAGCTCTTTGGTAGATTGGACCTGATGATAGGACTCGATCAAAGCACGAGACCTATCGTTGGGGGGAGGGTTTCGGTTGAGGAACCGATCGGCGACTGTGTCAATGGACAAATGAGCAAAAGAGAAGGGCTTACCAGCCAGAGAAACCGCTACAAATCCCACCTCCGCCCTGCAGAGGGTCACAAGCTCGCTCGACTTTTTGTAGATGCTAGCTTTACGTTTTGAAAATGTGATAAACCTGCTAGTCTCATTTGCGATTTGTTTCATCTCAGTTCTTCGACTCCCCCATGTTTGTCTTCCTGCCATAGTCGAAGAGAGTGATCTAAGACAGTCGCAAATGAGTAAAGTTGTGATATTGGTTGACGCGGAGATAATAGAGAGAAAATGCACGTATTAATACAAGGATATGAATGTCAAATCTAGTATGAGTAGTTGAGAGACAATCTATAAGATGGATTAAATAATAGTAAGGTTATTTATCTTTGTGGATATGAGTATCTTGATCATGATTTACACACTAATGGCCATGAAAATCAAGACGAGTATGTTACGTACGCGGTAAGATATGTTGCCGAAAACAAGAAAGTAGATTCTTCTTTTTTTTCTATTTTAGCCGGGTTTCTGAACAATTTTCTTGGGCATTCAATGTTGTTCATTATTTCGTCCATTACTTTTCATAAAGTTTAAAACAAACGAGATTATGCAATTGATTTAAGTTCAATCTACAAGAAATTTAAAAATGAATATTTGTATGACTTCGTATTCCTGTCAAAGTCAAAGATAATTGGATCATCATAGGCTGGAGATGTTTCAGTTACCAAATAAATTCATATTCGTGAGAAAGTCGCATTCTAACATAAAGCAATATAATGTCTTTTAATTAGATTTCTTCAATGATATTTGACAATTCATTTAAGTAATATACAAAGTATATTGCAATGCAAAAGACTAATATGGAGAGGAAAATTGGCAGTGCACTTTTCTATGATGCAGCACCTTTTCAGAATTACATATAAATGCTTCTGGGTCCTATTTTCCTAGATAACTAACAGCCATGGTTGAAAAAGAGTCGACATTCAAGCCTCATTACACTTCAGATAATTGTGCAAGTGTCAATAAATTGTTGGCCTCTCCTTTTCTTCTTTCATTCATTCTTTTGTGTTTTCTCTTTTCATTTTGCTTTCTAATAATTAGATTTTCAATGAAAGCTCAACTGTATAGGAAATTATCATAAAGACATTATGATAAACATGATCTTGATTTTCATAAACTATGGGAAAAGTAGCTCTTAGAAAAATTATTTATTTTTCACAAAACAAACGGAGTCTTCGAAAACAAAATCTACACAAACATTAGTTTCTATAGGCGCTAGAACATTACGACAGCAAAAACAATACCCTTAATTTATTCGTAATCATTTGGATAGAAATTTATCTAGTAAAAATTTTCTAGATTCCTCCCAAGCACAAACCACGATAAAAAAAAAACTGAAAATATAGAGTGGATTGACATGGACAAGGTAAATTATAGGGATAAATTGACACAATCACAAAAATACATGGGGCCAATGTGTAATTTTCTCCAACATCCACTGCAGAACTATGACGACGTCCTATTAAGTGGCCCTTCCAAGAACCTAGGGAAAAGGAAGCTCCTTTACCTTTGCCGAAGCCCACTCTGATCATCTCTGAAAATTGCAGAGCAATGGGGTCGCCTCGGCAGTGGTTGGAGAAGGCGTTGTTGGATATCTCTGCAAGCGAGCAGAGTCGGGTCTGGACTTGGACAAGGACGTAATCTCCTATTGCGACCTCGTTCAACCCTCCGACGCCAAGAGAGTACCTAGACGCAAATCTCTCATCTTTCTTGTGTTTTCTGCGTCTTTTTTCAGTTATTCGCGATGGTGCGATGTTATTGCCAATTGAGTTTCTCTCTTTTGATTTCTTGATCAAATTTTACATGCGCAGAAGCTAAAGCATCGTCCTCAACAATCTCGATTTTCATCTAGAAACCTCTTCAAATATTTGCAGGAAGAGATTGGTTATGTTACAGTTACGGTGGATTGGACAGTTAGTTTATGAAATATTTATTCTTCGAGCAAATGGTATAGATTTCCAATGAGCAGACATTTCAGTTGGCTGTAAATTGGATCAAACTTTGTGTTTTGAAATTTTCGCTTAGAACATTATCGAGCAAGAAGTGGGAAAAGGCGTGATCGATGAATATCTGCAGCAGATAGGCCATTCATATCTCAGCAGCAGTTGTGGCAGCGGCAGCGTTTTCGGTGTTTCGTCCTCGAAACTACATGCCTATGTCAAGCCACCTTCAGCTGAAGTTTCCACTTCCAGAAACAAGAAACCGCCTAGAGCATCTAAAGAGGCTGCTGGCTCGAGTAGTCAAGAAAAGTCGGCAGTGACCAGAACCCATGGGTCGAAACCTACAAATCAAAGTAATTCTCGAAAAAAGAAATCTAGAAGGTCGTGTCGCTAGCTGAGGCAGCCAAAGGTTCCGTTGTATTCAAGCAAGCAAAGCCTGTTCGTACCAAGCCCACAGGCATAGGTTGGTGAGCAATTGCTCATCTTGTGGCAAGATTGTTTGCGAGCAGGAGGAAGAGGGGCAGTGTGACTTTTCGGTGCACTTGTTTGAAGGAAGGCAGCCAGTATGCTGGTCTCGACCAAACTGCACCGGTCCTCACAAAGGCTGAAGCTGCCGTAGAAGCTGCCGCGGAAGCTTATGCCAAGAGACTTGCTGTATATGATTGGAACTCTGCAGGGCATACAACGATTATCGATGACCAAAGCGACCATTACAAAATTGAGGGCAACAGCTTGTTATCAAAGGAGGTATATTGTCTTTTGGAATCTTGATGAGTTTAGAGACTTGCTTCGTTACTTGAGGCCTTGTTTGAAATGTTCTCATCGTCAGATGAGAAGGAGCTCTTGGAAAAGGAGAAAGAGGAGATCGAGGAAGCTGAGCGGGCCAAACGAAGCAAAGTGGTCAGGATCCTTGACTTGGATGGTCTAATGAATTTGTCTAATTCCACGTGACTTTAATCTCGCCTGCGTTCCCCGAAAAAATAAAGAAAAACGAGAGAGCATGTCTAATTTTGCTATTCTTTTTCCGGTTCCATGGCAGCCAAACATATTGTAAGAGTCCTTCAGATTGTAGTACCCTGCTTTTTTGAGATTTAGAATGACACTGTCACATTTTTGTGGCGTTTTGTCTCAAATAAAAACCCATAACCTTAAAATAAAAAACCCGAAACCCTAAAACTCTAAATCCCAAATCCCTAAAATCCAAACCCTAAACTTTCTATACCCTAAATCCTAAACCCAAAAATCCAAACACTAAAATCGCAACCCTAAAACCCAAACACTAAACCCTAAGCCCGAAAACTCCAAACCCGAAACCCTAAAACCTAAACCCTAAAATCATAATTCCAAACCCTAAATCCTAAAATGCTAAATCGCAAAACCCTGAATTTTAAACCATAAACTTCCTAAACCCTATATCCTAAATCCCAAACCTCAATACGCAAAACCTGAGGGAAGAACAGCAGAGTGCCAAAAGTTGTGTACTGAGCTTACTTTGGTGCCAAAAGTTTCATTTGGATCATTTAAGTGCCAAAAGTTTACGCTGGCGATCAATTAAGTGCCGAATCGGAGAAAAAACGATCACTTAAGTGCCAACGGCTAGAAATTTTGACCAAATTTAATACGTGGCTTTTATATTTAAATTTTAATGACAAGGGTATTTCCATGTATATAATTCGATTTTTTAAATATTTTTTTCTGATTTCTTTTCTTTTTTCTTTTTTCTTTTCTTTTTTTTCCTTCTTCTTCTTCTACCATGGCCGGTGGCCGAAGGCCAACCACCGGCCATGGCCGGCCTCGCCGGGCGTCGCCTTCCCCCGGGCGAGGCCCGGCAAGGCAGTCATGGCCTCGGCAAGGGCCATAGCGGCCTCGCCAGGCCTCGCCCGAAGGAAGGCGACGCCTCGGCGAGGCAGTTGTGGCCTCAGCAAGGACCGGCCTCACCGGATCTGGCAAGGCAAGCCCTCACCAAGGCCACGGCGGCCTCGCCGAGGCGTCGCCTTCCTCCGGCGAGGCTCGGCGAGGCCGCCGTGTCCTCTCCTGGAGGAAGGCGACGCCTGGGCGAGGCCGGCCATTAGAAATAAGAAAAAAGAAAAGAAAAAAAGAAAAGAAAGAAAAAAAAAAGAAAAAAAATGCTACATTAGCCCCCGACGAGCCACATCAGCTTGAGAAATTAATAAAAAAATCTCACGTCGGATTTCCAGCGAAGTGGCACTTAAGTGATCGTTTTTTTCAACTTTTGGCACTTAAGTGATTCAATTAAAACTTTTGGCACTAAAGTGAGTTCCGTACACAACTTTTGGCACCTCTGTTGTTCTTCCCCTCGCAAAACCCTAAACCACTAAACCCGAAATCCAAAACTTGAAACACTAAACCCAAAACGTGAAACTATAAAACCTAAACCCTAAATCTCAAAATCGAAATCTTGAAACCCTGACCCCTAACCCCAAATCCTAAAATCATACACCCTAAACTACAATTTCCTCGACTACCACTGGGTATTTGCTTTATCTATAAGGAGTAATTTTCTTTATTATTGTATTAAGGTCATCCAATTCTATATCATAACATATTCTTATTCCATTTCTAGTCCAATTTTATCTAAACATGAATTGTTAAGTCTCCATCGATAATTTTATCATTAAATGAAAAAATTGAGAGTAGAGATTTTTAGTGTCCTACCAAATGTATTTCTGTTCTTTTTTTACTCCTGCAATAGAAATTTTGTGCAATTACTAAACGCGTTTTTTTGCTCAAAAACTTGTCTAGGGAATGAAAATAGAAAAAATTATTTTTGAACATAAATTGTTTCTGGGAACAAAAACATTACTATATAGACCATAAATGGCCCTTCCAAGAACCTAGGGAAAAGGAAGCTCCTTTACCTTTGCCGAAGCCCACTCTGATCGTCTCTGAAAATGGCAGAGCAATGGGGTCGCCTGGGCAATGGTTGGAGAAGGCGTTGTTGGATATCTCTGCAAGCGAGTAGAGTCGGGTCTGGACTTGGACAAGGACGTAATCTCCTATGGCGACCTCGCTCAACCCTCTGATGCCAAGAGAGCACCTAGACGCAAATATCTCGTCTTTCTTGTGTTTTCTGCGTCTTTTTTCAGTTATTCGCGATGGTGCAATGTTATTGCCAATTGGGTTTCTCTCTTTTGATTTCTTGATCAAATTTTACATGCGCAGAAGCTAAAGCATCGTCCTCAACAATCTCGATTTTCATCTAGAAACCTCTTCAAATATTTGCAGGAAGAGATTGGTTATGTTAGAGTTACGGTGGATCGGACAGTTAGTTTATGAAATATTTATTCTTCAAGCAAATAGTATAGATTTCTGATGAACAGACATTTCGATTGGCTGTAAATTGGTTCGAACTTTGTGTTTTGAAATTTTTGCTCAGAAGATGATCGGGCAAGAAGTGGGAAAAGGTGTGATCGATGAATATCTGCGGCAGATAGGCAGCAGCGTTGTTTTCAGTGTTTTGTCCTCGAAATTACATGCCTATGTCAAGCAGCCTTCAGCTGAAGTTTCCACTTCCGGAAACAAGAAACCGCCTCGAGCATCTAGAGAGGCTGCTGTCTCGAGTAGTCAAGAAAAGTCGGCAATGACCAGAACCAATGGATCGAAACCTGCAAATCAAAGTAATTCTCGGAAAAAGAAATCTGGGAAGGTTGTGTCGCTAGCTGAGGCAGCCAAAGGTTCCGTTGTGTTCCAGCAGGCAAAGCCTGTTCGTACCAAGCCCACAGGCACAGGTTGGTGAGCAATTGCTTATCTTGTGGCAAGATTGTTTGCGAGCAGGAGGGAGAGGGGCCGTGTGACTTTTTGGTGCACTTGTTTGGAGGAAGGAAGCCAGTCCGGTCTCGACCAAACTGCACCGGTCCTCGCAGAGGCTAAAGCTGCCGCAGAAGCTTATGCCAAGAGACTTGTCGTATATGATTGGAACTCTGCAGCGCGTACAACAGTTATCGATGACCATAGCGACCATTACAAAAATTGAGGGCAACAGCTGGTTATCAAAGGAGGTATATGTTCTTTTGGAATCTTGATGAGTTTAGAGACTTGCTTCGTTACTTGAGGCCTTGTTTGAAATGTTCTCATCGTCAGATGAGAAGGAGCTCTTGGAAAAGAAGAAAGAGGAGATCGAGGAAGCTGAGCGGGCCAAACGAAGCAAAGTGGTCATGATCCTTGACTTGGATGGTCGCAAGGTGAGTGCATTTTTTTTAGGAAGTCTAATGAATTTGTCTAATTCCACGTGACTTTAATCTCGCCAGCTTTCCCTGAAATATAAAGAAAAACAAGAGAGCATGTCTAAGTTTGCTATGCATCCGCTATTCTTTTTCCGGTTCCATGGCAGCCAAACATATTGTAAGAGTCCTTCATATTGTCGTACTCTGTCTTTTGAGATTTAGAACGACATTGTCACATTTTGTTGGAGTTGGCGAATACTTCGGAGACCCTTTTTTCTCATACTGGATATGCCCACATGAGCTTAGGGAAATCGAAGTATGATCCGACGACATGTGACCCTTGCGCATGGAATGCGGGGATTCGGGGTTAGCACCCTTGATACGGGGGTCCCACTGACCGGACAGCGGGCAAGGGTTCCGCTCGTCGATGAGCGGGCGGGAGCTCGCGGGCAACACTCCCGAAACAATATCAGATTTGCTAGTCCGTTTGTTGTGGGATTAAAGGGATTTGGATAGGCTTGGGCTTTGGGTCCATTTTAAGTCATATATATTATACTCGTACGAGAGATCATTGTAACGAGTGGCTGTGGTTGTAAACCTAAATTATAGTGGAATCCCTTTGTAGGACGTAGCCCTATTTGGAGGTGAACTTAGATAAACTCGTGTATCATTTAATTTTCTTCTATTCTCTGCGTGATCGTTCTGATTCAGATTGCGATACATCCCCATCACATTTTTTGTGGTGTGTTGTCTCAATGGTTAAAACCTGGAATTGGTAAATGATGAGTTGTGATGGCAAGGTTAGTAATGCGTCTCCGGTCCAGATTAGCTGTCCTTGCAGAAAGTACAACGAATGGTCGCTAATTTGCAATAAGAGCGAAAGCTTTTTACGTGCTCTTTTAACAGCCAATAGTATCATCCATGGATGTTCAATGTGTTCTTTTCTAATTAGTAGTTTCAGATGTTTTAATTAAGCTAGCATGATTTGGAATGGGTGCAGGTCCTCTTCAATGAAGATGAAGTTTCAGAAATGGAATCACGGAACCGCAAATTAAAGCTGCCGGATGAAAGGCGAGTCTTCCGGATAAAACCGAACCCAACCATTAGAATTCGACCAATTTTTATAGATCCAAGCCCAACGAAGAAGCCGGATAAGGCTTAAAGTGCCGAACAAGAGTCTCAAGAGTGGATTATGCTTGGACATCACCAGGATGGTGCAGCATGAGAGAACACAGAGTCGAAACACTTCACGGTTGATGACCATGTGGAAACGATCTCAAATGGAAAGTCTTGGCACGGGCCATCTGTGAGTAGGGGATTGCGTTTGGAAGATGGAGCCGGATGTTCTCTAGAATGTCGCTAGCATGTAGCGTGAACGGAATAGGGGTCTGTCCATTGTCGTATCGTTGGGAAGAAAACTCAAAACTCGTCATTCTCGGGCATCTACCATATTTGTAGATACTGCAGTTCGTTTGCTGTCTTTTTCTCGTCGAATCAATATGTTGTCGCTACCTATGTGAGGCCGGAATGGCAAAATGGGTGCTTTCCGTTTAGGTATGGACTAGCCGCTCCTTTGGATGCGAAGTATGCTTAAAAGTTGGCTATTCTTCATCGGAAATCTTATGCTTGTCATTGCCAAATATGGGAAATGATACCGACTGTCTTTCTGGTTACATTTTACATAAAGATGGAGAGGGTGTGGTGAGACTTGAGACTAAAGTAGTGCTCCAAGTAGAGTAGCTCCGACCAATTGGGTCGGCCATCGGCCTCGTTCGACAAACACTACAAAAAAACCGGATTTTTACCACGAAAATTTGCGACGAAAAAATTTTCGTCGCAAATTTGCGACAAATTTTCCAACGAAAAGGAAAATTCGTTGGAAATTTCCAACGAAAAATTTTTCGTCGCAAAATTCGTTGGAAATTTCCAACAAAAAATTTTCGTCGCAAAATTCGTTGGACATTTCCAACGAAAGAATTCAAAAAAACCCGGTATTAGTCGGCATTTTTTATATTCATTGAAAAATTCATTGGAAATTTTCAACGAATTTTCCAACGAATTTCAATTTTCCGGGGAATTTTTTCAGTGTGTACAATTTTCGTTGGAAAATTCGTTGGAAATTTCCAACGAATTTTCCAACGAATTCAAAAAAAATCGGTCGTGTTTGGCATTTTTTATATTCGTTGGAAAATTCGTTGGAAATTTCCAACGAATTCAAAACAAATTGGTCTTGTTCGGCATTTTTTATATTCGTTGGAAAATTCGTTGGAAATTTCCAACGAATTTCAATTTTCCGGGGAATTTTTTCAGTGTGTACAATTTTCGTTGAAAAATTCGTTGGAAATTTCCAACGAATTTCAATTTTCCAGTGAATTTTTTTCAGTGTGTACAATTTTCGTTGGAAATTTCGTTGGAAATTTGCAACGAATTTTCCAACAAATTCAAAAAAATGGTCTTGTTCGGCATTTTTTATATTCGTTGGAAATTTCTAACGAATTTTCCAACGAATTTCAATTTTCCGGTGATTTTTTTCAATGTGTATAATTTTCATTGGAAAATTCGTTGGAAATTTCCAACGAATATAAAAAATACCGAACAACACTGATTTCTTTTTAATTCGTTGGAAAATTCGTTGGAAATTTCCAACAAATTTTCCAACAAAAATTGTACACACTGAAAAATTAGTAATATCCGCGGGATTTTGAATTTGAATCTCATGACGAATTGATTCACTCTCTCTCTCTCTCTCTCTCCTCTCTCTTCTATCGTCGCGTCCTTCACCTTCTTCACCATACGTACATTACACGAGACGAGGCAAGCGAGCGGAAGGCGAGAGAAGCGAGGCCGAGGAAGATGGCGACCCTCCGCGAGGGCATCCTCCACGAAGCTCCTCCGGTCCATGAACTCCTCAGCGCCCGCGTCACAGCGACCACCGCTCTGCCCTCCTCCGGTCGTTGGCATCGTCCCCCGCCCTCATTTGCCCCCAATGACCTCTAGCCCAACCCGCGGCTTCTTCCTCCTCTCGACTCCCTCCACTCCACCCTCGTCTCCCCCTCTCGAACATGACGCCCGACCTCATCCTCTCCAATCGCCTCCCATTTCGGCCCGCCCGTCCCACCTCGACCCGTCTCCTCCTGCCCCAGACTCCCCCTATCCCTCGCGCCTCCGGCCTCCGTCCCCTCCCGGTCGCCACCTTCCTCGACTCCCCAGGCCCTCGTTGCCCGCCTCTCCCCTCCTTTTCTCGACCGCCCTCCTCGTTGCCCGGCCAGCGGCGGGGGGCCCTCGCCGGCGACGAGCTCGGCCCTCGTCGGCCATGGCGGGCGGCCTCCTCATGGTCGGCGAGCTCGAGCTCGCCCAGATCTAGGCAAGCTCGGCCCCTTGCCATGGTTGGCGAGCTCGAGCTTCCTTCGGATGCAGGTGAGCTCGGCCCTGCGCCCGGCGGCGGGCGAAAAAAAAAAAAATTCGTTGGAAAAAAATTTCCACAATTTTTCGACCAAAAAAAAAATTGTAATTTTTCCAACGAAAAATTTTTCGTTGGAAAAAAAATTTCCACGATTTTTCTACCAAAAAAAATTTTGTAATTTTTCCAACGAATTTAGCCACGAGTTTCCCAACGAATTTACCAACGAAATAAAATTCTTCGCAAATTTCCAACGAAAATTGAAATTTTTCGTTGGAAAAATTTCCAACGACCTATTACCAACGAATTTTTTTCGTTGGAAAATTCGTTGGAAATTCGTTTTCCAACGAATTTTTCCAAATTTTTCGTTGGAAGTTTCATCGAAAAAAACTAGTTTTTTTGTAGTGAAAGCTACTGAACTCCATCCTCGGTCCGGGTCTAGCTTGAAAGGAGCAGACGATCTTCTTAATCTGAGCATCATCATTTTATTGAACCTTCTTTTGCTTAATTCACAAACGTGCATAAAAAGTCATATATCGGTCCATGTATATCTGGCAAGGGTTCATCACACGGTAACGCACTATTACTTCGAATGGAAAATGCTGTAATCTAAATAGGATTTGCAAGTATTCACATTTCGCAGGCATTCACATCAAGGTGATTAATTACTCGGTCAATTCTTTGAGGTCAACTCTTTTGCCTTCTTTGCACCAAAAAAGGCGTAGCGGCTTCTAGATCGTGTGCCAATGCATGATTTGAAATTAAGTTAAAGGGGACAAAACTTGCAAAACCTCGAATATCGAAAACTTGTATGGCGTAAACTATTTCCTCAGTAGTAAATGGAAGATTCGAATATCTAGAGAATGCAGATTTTCAAAGAGAAGTATAACGTGAACCGATTAACATCATTTGCGACTAAGAGGCCACGAAATTTCCATTATTTGCAAGTAAAAAGTGGCTAGGAAAGACGAACTCCAACCATTCCCAACCGATGCCCAAATTTGCAATAGCCAGAGTCTAGAAACCTGTAAAAAAAAACGAGACCATCAAAACACAAGATGATTACTGTTCATGTGAATTTTAAGTAAAACTTTTTCATCATTGTCCGATGATTGGGACCGGAAAACTCGTTGATCATGGAATATATCTCTTCTTGGAACCGAAAAGTCAACATTGGAAGATAAGAAGAACGACGTCCTAGCTTCTCTGTTTCGCTATCTCTCGAATCACGGCAAGTCTCTTGACCCCGAAGGTGGACAGAGCCGATCTCGACATCTCCTCCTCGTCCTCGCTGGTAAATGGGCACATTGCTGCCGATGCTCAGCCTCCCCAGCAAGAAATAGAGAACGAAAAATGTGGGAGGGCGATAACAGAGGAGAGAGTGACAGGGGGAAGAAGGCGGAGCAGTGACGGCGGTTGGTGGCTGCGCGTCTTAAGATGCGGCAGTGGTGGCCGGGTCCTGAGCGTAGCGTCGGCGGCTTCGACAGTGGTGATGGCGAGCCGAGGTGCAGCGGTTAGGCATGGAGGAACATATGGAAAAAGCGATAGGGTAAAATGACACATCTGCCAGTCGTTGTTGTATGCGCTCCCTGTGAAATACTAGGGCATTCTCGGTAAATATGGGGGGCCTGCTTGGTCTCTCCAAATATTGGGAGTTCATCTATTTATTTGTTCGCTCCCATGGATGAGGGTAGTTCTCGTCAATATTGTGTAATTAGAAAGAAAATAGAAATACCGACCAAAGTAATTTCTAGTTCATTTTTCAAACTCCAGTCAAATACTGAAAAGTATTTCAATTTTCCTAAAGAATGTCTTTCTGAAAAATATTTTTTTAGAATGTCAAATTGTGCGCAAATTAAACGGAGTCTATGTCACACCTCGAACCCCATCGAGCACGCAACACACTTCTCTGGTCGAATCACGCGACATCCCAGGGTATCGCCGTCCAAATTTCAACTTTTCAGAGATTTAAAACATCAGTAGAAGCCACCAATACCCGGACAATTATAACTGGGGTAAACAGGGAAGAATAAACATATTCATTGCTCATCCACTTGTATAATATTCACGATTTACAAACCACCATTTACATAAGCACACCGAACTATAAACCACCGATATTCAAAAGGATCGACAGTCTGGGTATTCTATCACCAAAAATGGTACACTCCAAAAAGCCCATTTCCAACCCCTACACTAGCCCTTACGCCCTCTATTTGGCGTCCACTCCGAATCTGATTCCTCTATATCTGAACCCGAATCCCCCTGAACTGTTTGTTCCTCTGAGAACTCTAGCTCGGCCTCGATCTCGATCAGGTTGTTTATATCACCCGACTCCACTGGAATTTCGTCCCGCTCCTCCTCGACTGGCTTCTCAAAAAACTCGTCCTCTGGTACAAACTCGGGGTTAATCCATTGCTCATACGGGGGTACGTGCACCGATTCTTCTTCAGGCTCATCATCAGGTTCATCTTCTGGGGCTTCTTCAGGTTCTGCCTCGGGATCTTCCTCTTCTGGTTCTTCCTCTGGGATCACCTTGAGGTCCACGTCCATCGAATCGTATCCCGTCTGAGATTCTTCAGGCTCTGGTTCATGCTCGGCCCCCGAAAGATCAGGGGCTGCAGGCGCTTGCTGAAGTCCGGATTGCGCCAGACTAGTCTCCAAACTAGTCATCTCGCTGTCGAGAGGAGGTATGGCACATGGGTCCCAATCCCCGACTCCATCAAAGGGGACATCAAATCCATGGACGGGGCCAAATTCGTCTACCCCGTCTCTAAAGAACTAGGCGGTGTACATATGGGACTGTCAAAGGGGTAGTCCTATATCTACCCAAACTACTGTCGTGTGCTTAACCCAGGTCATATTTTTATCTATCAGATACTCTATAATGCTGTGGTTGATGTGCATCAGTACTCCAAAATGCTCAGGTGGCGACGGTAGGAGATTCATTGCTCAGGCCGGGGTTCTAAAATTTTTGGTTGAAACAACCATGAGATTACATCTCAATAAGCACATACCTTAAACCCCACCTAGGCTATCATGTACCTCCAGACAATCACAATCACAATCGCAATCGCAATCACACCCAACCATTACAAAGCAGGCACTCAATTCAAACTTACCTAGGCTTTTTCAGCATGCAACTTGCACATTAGCCATAGTAGTATAAATTCCAATCGCATGCATGTTATAATTACGTTTCATGCACTCGTCCCAATCTTATCACATCTTTTCCACACAACTCGCCAGTGACCCGCGTAATGGTATCGCATCAGGTTCACTGCGACACACCATGCGTCACTTTCTTAATTTCACTCGTCCCACAAATTCTTGCTCATTCTCAACCTTTCCACCACTATCGCGCCCGCGTAAAACGCATTAGGCCAACGGTCTTCTGACCTCGTCGGCATTGTCGCCCCGTCGGGCCGGGCATCGTCACCTCGTCGGGGGGCGCCGTCCCTGCGTAAACGTCTACGCGCCTCGGGGCGGAATCCTATACACTTTCCTTCATCGCGGCAGTAAAACGCTCGAGGCCAACGGTCTTCGACCACGTCGGGCATCGTCACCTCGTCAGGGACGGTATCGTCCCGCGTAAACGTACACGCCTCAGGACGGATCCTTTCCAACCAATCCCACATTTCCGTATCCTCGTTCCACTCAAACCACATTTACACACGGCCAAACATACACACCTCACACGCATTTCACAATTTCACATTCTCGTCACATGAACACGCCACTCAATCACATTCTTGGCACGCGAATTCAATGCGCAATCACCCACCACACCTCACAGCCACACAATCACACATATAAGCTCATTCAAGCATCAAATTACTCGTCAAAATGCCACGATAACACCAAATAATTCTCGAGAGAGAAAAACCAAGAATATGTAAAATCGGGTCTAAACTGGGCAGTTTACACAGTGACCAAAATCCTAACAAAATAAATAGTAAACGAACTCCAAAAATTCTAAATTTTGGATATGTCATAAAAAACATCTTGATCAACATTTCTTATGAAGAACACGAAATCTGGTTCAATCTGCAACCATGCCTTTTTGTTCCTCGAAATCAGACCAAAATCCGTTTGCTCTAACAGACTGTTTTGTCCTCAAAATACATTTATTTCAACACCCAAATCACCTTGAAAATATTTGAAATTTTTATATGTTATAGCCACAAATGTCCCCAACAATTTTCATGAGGAAGTATTTTGAAAATAGGCCTGAAAAAATTTATAAAAATTCGAACAGACCCGAAGGTCGGGTGAACAGTAAATCGGACAGTTTTATTTCGGTCCAAAGATGGACTTCCGAATGGCATCAAATGATTTTCAAAAATTCCCAAATTAAATTATGTTATACTTCAAGATGTTGGAAACAACTTTGATGAAGAACACTTCCTCAAATTCGGGCCACACAAGTCACAGTAAAAATAACAAAAACTAGTGACGCAGCAGCAACCTAACTGGAAATCAGCCAACACACACTACCGAGCAAACCAGCCACTAAATACACCCTAAACCGAGCCCTAAACAAGCCTAACAATACCTGAGGTCCTAGGCGACATTTGGGGAGGTCACTTACCTAAGAAAGGCAAGAAAAACGGGCTGAAACGGGCGGAACAGCAGCAGAAGCAGCAGCCACGGTGATGATGGGAGGAACAAAGATGAAGAGAACGAGAGAGAGAGAGAGAGAGAGAGAGAGAGAGGAGAGAGAGTGATCGTGGAAGGGGGGGTTCTGGCCAGAAGAGGGAGGAGAGAGAGAGGGGTCAGAAATAGTGGGCTGGTGGGGGACACGTGTTGGCGATCCGCAATTTTTCTCAAAATACCCTTGATCCAACGGTCCTCGTTTGTCTTTATCCAATAATTCAAGAGCAAAGTGGTAATTCAATAATTTCAATTTCTTTTTCACTTATTTTAGTCCTCAATTATTTCCCAAAATTGTCCAAAATTCGGAATTCCAAGGGCAAAATGGTAATTTTCCGGTCTCGGGGCGAAATTCCAATTTTCGCACATACGGGTTCCATATATGCGTGGCCAACATAATATGGCATTGGATTCGTGAAATTCACTTTTTAAGCCCTTGAAAATCGACTGCAAAGTTTTAGGAATAAAATAATATTATTTTTTCAATTTTTGTCGAAATTCCCGTTTTTGTCCAAAACCACTCTAAATGTGCATGGCCACCCCAAAATGACCTTGGCTGCGAAAAATAACCTCAAACGGCCTCCGAATCCAGACCCGGTACCTACAGGGGCAAAACAGTAATTTTCCCCCCGGACCGAAATCTATTTTTTGCGTAAATGGTGGCCCCAAGGTTGGCCAAGCCAAAAACGCGTCATCGGCAGCTCAAAATTGTCACTTTCAAAATTCTTGATTCTCGGGCCCGAATTCCAAGAAATGAGTGAAATCGAACAATCGCGACTTTAGCTTATCTCTGGCTAACGGGTGGCTCATTGGGATTACGCGCTCTCGACCCGTGATCGACACTAAGTCAAATCACGTTTAAGTTTACTGTACCCAGGACGACCTCGATTGTCATATAATTGCGAGGGTCTGTCACTAGTTCCCTTCGGACACGATCAATCAAATAGATCGGTCTCGGTTGGCTCAAAACATTCCCTCGTCAATCCATATGGTCGAAGATCGAACCCAGGTCGAGTTTTTTGGTCGTGTGAACTCAATCCCGTAATAGCCCTACCCCTAAGGTTAGCATCCCGTGAATGCGCATTTCCGGGTGAGATCTTACTATAGTACATTGATCAATTTCATTTCTTAAATCTCGAGAAAAGGATCGTAAATTCAGACTGTTACAAAGAAGCACTTATTCCTACATGTCATGTTCATAAGAAATTTACTTCAAAGAAATTTAAAATATCTCCATATAAATTGTGGAAAGGAGGGGTACCGAACATGTAATAATTTAAAGTACGGATGCCTTGCACAATATAAAATTCCTAATCCTAGGCAAACCAAATGAGGACCAAGGGCAACGAGAGTGTTTTTGTTGGATATGCTGAAAATTCTAAAACTTATTGATTATTAGATGTTGAACCTAATGTTACCGTGGAATCAAGAAATGTTGAATTTCTTGAACACGAGTTTCTTAAAGATTTAATTTTTCAGTTTCACCATCTACCACCTCTCACAAAGAGAATAGTGGGTTGGTGAGTACGGTATTAAGCCCATTGCCTCTCTCCAGGTGTTCTGGTCATCAACAGCTTGCATAAATTGAAAGGACGCCACAATCCTTCAAACAAATGGATCCTTAATCATACTCATTTCTACATATCAGAAATAATTTAATTCTCAATTTTTTTTAAAAAAAATAAAGGCCAAAAATCTTTTTTTTGAGCAATCTCCATGTACGGTTTCCGAAGAACTAAAATTTTCATAAGATCAAACATCATGAACTAAGTCACAGGTCTCTGATTCCGTGAAACTTTCGTAAATACACAACCATGAAAAATAGTTTCATTTTTCAGTGTTTTCTCATAATCTCCAGAAATTAGTGAATATTGACCTATTTTTAAAAATTATGAGAAATTTGGGGAAAGTAGAGCTCATCGTGCTAAGTTTAGTGGTGAAAATGGCGTCTCAGTTGGTCATTGGAGTGAGCACATCGGCGAGAGCCACATGTGCCCCTAAAAGTGGTCTCACTTGGGACTCGCGCACCGAGTGGAAGAGGTGGTCGGGGAAAAAGACATTTTTCCTATATGCATTTTCTTGGGGAAAAGTTTTAAAGAAATAAATGAATGAAATAACACCGTAGGGCCTCCCAAAGAGTTTTTCTCGAGGTTGATTGTTCTTTGGGCGGGACCATTAGTGATGGAGACGACGTGGTCAACCAACTTTGCTCATACCTGGCCCGCTCAAGCCAGAAAGCTCGTGCTCGGGAGCGTCCCGGAGTGGACCCACGACGTCGGAAGTGAAGCCATCCGTCGTGCGACTTTCCCGGGGGGCGTAACCTTCCTGGCTATTTCACCGAGAAAAGGATTGAACTTGACCATGACGTGGGCGGGTACCCATGCCCACCTTTACTGACTTGGAGGGGAAATGAGAATGACTGGCTGGTCGACCGCGTGTAACGCGTGATCAAGGTGGAGAAAATCCTGCACTAAGAATGGCCGGGCTTTGATTACGACGTTCATTCAACCCCACAAGTACATTACAACCTTTGGAGTTTATTGATTTGCCAAGAAATAAATCCATAAAGAGACAGCCTACAAGGGGGTAAGCACGGCCTGGGTAGCCAGTCCCCACCTTAGAATCGAGAGCCATTCAGGATCAATTCCAAAAAAATTGAAATCAGGAATTGCCCGTTGGTTCCATGAATCTATCCAGGAATTGGTCCCACTAGCCCACTAGCCAAGAAAAGAGACGGAAAGACAGAGACGGAGACGGAGACGAAGATGGAGAATTGGAGACGGTGAGGTAAGCATTGACCGAGAAGAATGAGAGAGTGAGAGTGAGAGTGAGAGTGAGTGTAAGACAAAAGCGAAAGAAGGTGTTTCTTGGCTCAATGTGAGACTGTGAACGTCGAGCAATTTAGATTTAGTTTAAGGATTTATGATTTTTTTAAAAATAAATATTAAATAAATATATTATATTTATTATTATATTACCAGTCCGGTCCGGGTGGGTTGCCGGCGGTTCCACACCTGGAACCGGGAATCGGATCGGTACCAACCGGTTCCCAAAAATTGGAACCAGGAACCAGACTGGTTCTTTTAGGAACCGTCGGTTCTGGTCCGGTTCCGAGCAATCCGTGCGATTTTCGGTTCTTTTGCACACTCCAACAACCTACCCTTCTAAAAATCTAACCATTAAAGAAGGAAAAAACGCTGTTGCGGGGGAATAATTTGCGTGTCCTACTGCGTCCGGGAGCAAACCTCAGAAAACATACCCTTTTTTTCCTTTAGCAACTCATGTACGAACACGACGTTGCATGATAAAACAAAAGCGAATCCCGATTCCTAGGGAAATTTCGTGGCAAAGACGGCGACCCCGGAAACAAAAAAAGAAAGAATCCCTAGGGCATCGTTCGATATTTAAGTTTCTTGACAAGAGCAGTTCCATACATGTCCGACCTCGTTTCCTAAAATTTGAGTTACGTGCGGGGGACACACCTTTGTCACCCAACCTGTGAATACTAAATCATTGATTAGAAATTAGAACGAATGTAATTGATACGTGCGAATCGAGATGACCCGAGGATCCTCTCTCACGTTTCTTTATTTGTATCTTCGACACCCGTACATTTGAATCCTATTACCGCCAAACCAAGAGTTCCTTCATTCAACAGGAAAATAAAAAAATAGAATACTTTAGGGCATATAAGAATTGATGCGGTCCCTCGAGCAAGTTCTCGACAAAGCTTGTTTTTACCCGACTTCTCTTTATTTATTAAACTGATGGCCTTTTCTTTTAACAGTAAAAGTTAAGGAGTTAATAAAAGGGTGGAGCTATTTCCACCCCCAATTTTAGCTAAGACACTCATTTTTTTTTGAGTTAATCCACCGAAATACACTGCTCTCTCTATCTCTCACCAATTTGTTAGAAGTATGGCAAAAGGTTAATTTGTTAGAAGAATAAATCACAAAACGGAAATATGTGTGTGTGTGTGTGTAAGGAGAAGCTCCAAAAGATTTGCTAATTTAACGGAAACTAACGGAGCTTAAATTTATCACAAATGTATCAGTTTGAAGTTTATAATGGTCAAAAAATTAATTTTGTGTAAATTTGCCACAGGTGTATCAGTTTGGGGTTTTTTATGGCTAAATTAATTTGATGTAAATTTATCATAATTGTACCAGTTTGGGATTTTCGTGATATCAACGCTTTATTAAACTGACGGTGTTTTCTTTTAACTATTAATAAAAGGGTGGAGCTATCCCCCCTATTTTGGTCGAGATACACCTTTTTTCCATGTTAATTGACCAACATACTACTCTCTCTCTCTCTAAGATTAATTTGTTAGAAGTATGATAGACCGTTCAACATGTTTATATCTAGATCATATCTAAACAAAAGATAAGCACAAAACGGAACAAAAAAAAAGGGAACTTTTTGTTGATTTATTTTTACTATGAAGAAAGTAATTGATAATGTTGTAGATTCAATCTTGTGGCAAGTGGATCATTTTGCGTCATTTCCCTCATAAGAGTACAGGACAACACTACCTCAGGTACATATCTATCAACCAGGGAAGACTCGCCACGGCAACAACTGCAAGTTTTCTTTACAGGGTTAATATCACGAAAAACCTCAAATTGGTACACCTGTGATGAATTTACCTAAAATTGATTTTTTGATTACTAAAAACCCAAAACCGGTACATTTGTGATAAATTTACCCTTTGTTAAATTAGATTAATATCACGAAAATCTCAAACTGGTAGACATGTGACAAATGGAAGGTAAAACCTCAAATTGGTTCACCCGAAAACTACTATCTATCATTCAACTCAGAAATTTGACAGTAAAATTTAACGAAAACTAATGGAGGGTAAAATTGTTATAGATATACTAATTTGAGGTTTTTGATGATCAAAAATTAATTTTTAATAAATTCATCACAAATATACTATTTTAGAATTTTTTGTGGTATTAACCCTTCTTTATATAAGCCGTACCCTTCCAAAACTTTACACAAGAAGTGACCCTCCGCATTTGACTAGTCAAGGGAAAGAAAGGAACAGCTTCCAAGAGATTTACTAATGCCGCACGATCACCCACATTTATGGGCCACTACCACCATAGATTCGGTCTTTCGAGTGGGGCAAGATTTAAATAAGGATACATGCATTAGAAGTTTCAAAACTTATAATAAAAGTGTAATTAAATTTTAAAATTTTCAAAGAATGTAATCAAGTCCTAAAACTTATTACGAAAGTGCAATCGAGCCTAAAATTTCCATAAAATGCAATCGCTGAAATGACTTAATTCGATCGATTTGACAAGTTTTAGGACTTAATTGCACTTTTTGAAAGTTTTAGGACTCAATTGCACATTTGTAACAAATTTTAGGACTCAATTATACTTTCGTGATAAGTTTTAGAACTTGTAATGCACTTAACCCTTTAAATGAAGTCAAATGTGCTCTTTCTGTTGTACCTTCCAATTGCCGCCTCCACTTGGCTTTTGCCGCCACGTTGATGGTCACCGCCATGTCGTTCATGCCCAAGTTAGTGACGATCGACAGTGCTAACTAGGCCTTGGCTCAGACTGAGGTCACTCAGCCAAAGGCCCGAGTGAAGGTGGTCACGAGAGTGAGTTGGCCGTTGAAACTCAAGAGTAGGTTCATGTGAGTGTACTCATATCCAACTTTTTTTTATCTCATAAAAAATCACAAACTTTCACCCTTATCCCAAATCCAACCCCTTGTTGACTCTCTATATGAAATCACCCTTGTTTGAGAAAAAAATTTTGATTGTGAGCTTGGTGGATCTCGTCCATGGCGTTTCTCGACGAGCGATTGTGTACAGCTTCAAATTATGACAAAACGGCGGAGTCTGATCAAAGAAATTTAATATAGATATCTTTTGACTTGCCAGTGAAGTGAAAGAGATGATGAAGCTTTACTGTTATTCTTCAAGCTATGGCTTAGAGAAGAAGATAATGCATAGTGCTTTAAATCTAGTTAGTAAGCCACATGGATTTATTGGTTAGGTGGAATAGACATGGGCAATCGATGATTTTAAGTCGGGGGGGGGGGCTAAATATGAGATTTAAGTGAAAGTTTATGATTATTTACGAGACAAAAAAAGTTTAGACAAGAATTGTCATTCGATCTAAAGTTGATATATTTTTTTTTTGGAATTAGGCCTTTTAATTATATATTGTGGTTTACCCCACTGAGGTTGGCGAGCCAAAGTGGAGAGGCGAAGTGAAGCCAACACGTGTGAATTGCAAGCCAAGCATTTTCTTTTTCCCCCGCATCATCGCTTCCTGCTTCATTTTGTCCACTCGAGTTATATATATATATAAAAAGCCTACATGCTTAAGGCGTAAATGATAATAGTTCTGTTTCAAATATATATTTTTAGCTAGAAATATATTTTTCTATTTCTATTTATTGGCCGAGTTTCTGAACAGAGATACGCATTTGACAATAACACAAAATATCTCTTGTTGGAATATAAATTCGTTTGATAACGACACAAAATTTTTCCTTCTTATGCTCTTTTCCATTCATCGACGGGCAGCCACTGGCGGGGGGTGATGGCAATCGACGGCAAGTGGAGGCCAGTGGGGGGTGGTGGCCTGCGAGGGGTGGCGACGGTCGGCGGAAAGCGAAAGCAATTGATGAGAAGAGTTTTCATTTCTCTTTTTGTTCCGAAAATAGAAAAGTAAAATTTTTTTTACTTCTCATTTTTGTTCCAAACCTATTTCTAGACAAAAAATTTGTTCTAGAAATAGAAAAATAAATTAAGTTACCAAATAGATTTATGTTCCAAACCTGTTCCTGGGAACAGAAAAATAGACAAATAAAAAAATAGGATGGTTATCATTCACACACTAAATTGCATTTCTCAATTTCATGGGCGATTTCAATAAAATCGTCTCAGCTACCCATGGTGTTTTAAAAAAGAAATATACTCGATTTTCTTTTTTGTTGGGCGAAATGCCCAATCGAATTGGGTTATATCGTGTCGATTGGTCACATGAGATTTTGCCGCCATCTTTGTGTTTCGAGATAACCTATCTTTATTCGCGTTCATGTTCCCGTGTAAAATGATCTTAGTGGATCAACCTAATTCCGATGCAAAACTACGTACAATCGTGTCCGGTCGTTCTTACTCCCAGTGGTTTCTCCCAAAAAGAAGCTCGATCTCTCAATTAGGAAAGAATTCGCATGACGCGTGAGCACATTTGTCTTTTTTTTTTTTAATTATTTAAGACTCCTTTTACGGGAGAAAGTCAAATTTAACTGTCGCCCTTTGCAAATGAAGCCGCCAACTTCTTCCAATATCTTCGCATCGCGCTTCACCAAGATCTTTGCCTCCATTGAGACTTCCGTACTATCAATTGATTCGGACAAATTTGTTGTGATATTTAGATATTTATCAATTTAAGTAAACATGTCATATAACATATTTTTACAAATAATCTTATTACCGTGTCTCATACGAAGAATCTTTCATGTATTTCGCAATACAAATGAGTAATTTCGAAGTTTTATAAATAATCTTATTTGAATCTCTGTCGAGAATTTTCTCGGATGGTGTTATGTGGTCTTTAATTGCCTCCTAAAAAGCTTGCAGTGTTGCACTACAACAAGCATTTCCTCCCCGAGAATTAAAGAATGATGTGGTCTCTTGACAAGTTTTTAACAAGGTTCGTTTTTACCCAAATTTTCATCACTTGTTTAATTCATATGTTTTTAACAACGTATCTCTTTTTGGAAAAAGTGAAGGAGGACCATTCTTAATAGTATTAAATTTGCCCGCTTAAGTTATGAATCAAGTTACTGACCCAAAAAAATAAAAATTTACAAATCAAGTTAAGAATTTGATTGATGTGAGTATATACGTCACACGAGATGATGGCACTATGCTCTTGTGATATCTGATGTATTTTTCCCTGTCCAACATCTAGAACTCATGAATTAATTCAGATATCCATACCTTATGCTTGTCTTTTCTTTTCTTTTCTTCTTTTCTTTTTTTTAAAATCGCAAAAGAAAATTAGACGGATGTTGCTATGAATACTAAAATTTTCATGCAAACTTTCTAAATAAAAAATCATGTTATTGCAAAGTTGGAGATTGTTTATCACAAATTACCGATTACTGAGTTGGCACGATAAGGACAGGAACGTGACACTACAAAAAAACATGAATTTTGCCACGGAAATTTGCGACAGGAAAATTTTCATCGCTAATTTGCGACGAAATTTGCGACGGAATCTTTTTCCGTCGCAAATTAGCGACGAATAATTTTCGTCGCTAAATTGCGACGGAACATAAGTCCGTCGCAAATTTGCGACGGAAAAATAAGTCCGTCTCAAATTTGCGACAGAAAATTAAGTCCGTCGCAAATTTGCAACAGAAAAATAAGTCCGTCGCAAATTTGCGACGGAAAAATAAGTCCATCGCAAATTTGCGACGGAAAAATAAGTCCATCGCAAGAAAATTTGCGACGGAAAATAATTCCGTCGCAAATTTGCGACAGAAAATTAAGTCTGTCGCAAAGTCCATCGCAAATTTGCGACGGAACATAAGTCCGTCGCAAGCAAATTCGCGACGGAACATAAGTCCGTCGCAAGCAAATTCGCGACGGAAAATAAGTCCGTCGCAAGCAAATTCGCGACGGAAAATAAGTCCATCGCAAATTCGCGACGGAACATAAGTCCGTCGCAAATTTCGACGAAAAATTAAATCCGTCGCAAATTTGCGACGGAAAAATAAGTCCGTCGCAAGCAAATTTGCAACGGAAAATTGAGTCCGTCGCAAGCAAATTTGCACGGAAAATTAAGTCCGTCGTATATTTGCCACGGAAAATTAAGTCCGTCGCAAGCAAATTTGCGACGGAAAATAAAGTCCGTCGCAAATTTGCGACGGAAAATTAAGTCCGTCGCAAGAAAATTTGCGACGGAAAATAAGTCCGTCGCAAATTTACGACGGAACATAAGTCCGTCGCAAATTTGCGACGGAAAAATGAGTCCGTCGCAAGCAAATTTGCGACGGAAAATTGAGTCCGTCGCAAAACAAATTCCCGCCCATTTGATCAAAAATAAAAAATTCCCGCCTGTCCTTTTACCCCCTTTTCTCTCTTTTTTTATTCTTTTTTCTTGTCTTCTTCCTCCTCTTCTTCTTCTTCTCTTCTTCCTCCTCGCGCGCACATCCTTTGCTCCGACCTTCTCAGCTCCTTCTCCCTCTTCTTCCTCTTCCTCTTCCTCTTCCTCTTCTCTCTCTCTCTCTCTCTCTTTCTTGATCTCTGCAACCTCGGTCCACTCGTGCACAACCAGGTGTGGCATCACGAGGGTCCCGTCCCTGAAGATGACCCCTCCAATTCCTTCGATCGGAAACGAACCAAGTCCGCGTCATTCACCTCACTCTCCTCCGTGCAGCAGCGACTGAACTATGGAGGTCCACCTGATTTTCCAAAGCGATCCGGGTTGAATGTGTACGCCAAATCGAGCGCAACGCCAGAAACAACGCTTCGATCTTCTGCCACGACCTCCGTTGGTTTGTTGCTCCGTTGCACACCAACTATTTGTCGAAATTCCTGAGTAGCTTCATTCTAGGAAACCCCATTTTGTGTTGCCCTTTTATGGGTCCCAGTTTTCACTAGCGGGCCTTTGTTTTGATCACTTTGAAGCATTGTCCCGTGATATCTTTTTTTGCTTCCTTTATTTTTGGGTCTTTACGTCTTTGGAGGGTCCTGCAGGAGAACAACTATGGCGGGCGATGATATCTCCATGGAAAGTAGCGAGCTGAAACGTCAAAAGATGGACAGCGATGACGGACGTGATATGATTACTGAAGAGAGGATTCGATTACGGGACGGATCAAGAGCCCAGCAAGAAGAGATCTCCAAGGGGCTGATTGATGATTGATTGATACCTTCTTTTCTTCTTCCTTTTTTTCTGGGGCTTTAGCATCGTATGTTTCGAGTTATACTGTACAGGGAAGATGTTCATTTGTTTGTTCCCCAAAAGCATGTCAACAATCCATGACACAATATAGATGAAAGGCTTATTATTCGCCAAGATCAAAATGTTTGATCAAATCTCTTCGGGTCGGGCCGATTTTTTAGCATTTCTTTGGTTTACTCAACCGAAATCTTTTTTTTTTTTTTGGAAATTATGCTAGGATTTTTTTTATAAGTGCAGAAAAAGTAGATTTATCAAGTTTGGTTGCAATTCAATGTTATCCGCTCTATCTTCAGCCAGCCATCTGAAAAAAAAGAGTTAATATATTATTGTCGGAAGAGGGGGCTACGTAATTTCGGCAGCAAAATAAATGTCCCGATAAAATAAAAAATAGGAAAAAAATTCAAACAATGTTAAAATTCTTACAGACCAAAAAAAAAACATTTCGACACAATTTAAAGACCAAAAAAAAATTTCGTCGCACATTAACGACGAATTTTGAGAAGAATACAATTCGTGACTAATTTATGACGAATTTTGTGATGGACAATTAGCGACGAATTTTGCGACGAATACCGTTCGTGGCTAATTTGCGACGAATTTTTTGCGATGAATTTTGTGACGAATAAAGTTCGTGGCTAATTTGCGATGAATTTTGCGATGAATTATTTGCGACGAATTTTGCGACGAATTTTGCGACGCATTTTGCGACGAATTTTGTGACGAATCGTGTTCGTCGCAAATTTGCGACAACATTTGCAACAAAATTTGCGACGGATTTTGCAACGAATTTTGCGACGAATTGAGTTCGTCGCAAATTTGCGACGGAATATTTGCGACGAATTTTGCGATGGATTGTATTCGTGGCTAATTTGCGACGAATTTTGTGACGAATTTTTTTTCGTCCCAAATTTGCGACGAATTTGTGAATTTTCCGTCGCAAAAATTTGCGATGCCCGAGTTGCGACGGAATTTTTTCCGTCACAAATTCGATTTGCGACGGATTTTTCCGAAATTTCCGTCGCAAATTTCGTCGCAAAAAACAAGTTTTTTTGTAGTATGACTTCCCGAGTTCCATCTCTTTTCCCCAGGATGAGCAGGTAGCAAAGTTAAGCACAACCGGCTGCAAAGACTTGATCAATTGAAGTCTTTGTTTAATGCTTGATTTTCTCCACTGTGATAAGTCACTCTCTATTCTCCAAGTAAGTCACTTTCTATTCTAGAGAGTGAAAATAAATCTCATTAAAAACATGTCAAGAGTCCACATCTTTATTTTATTCCCTATGGCACTTTTTTTTAGTTTTTATACAGAGTAGCTTTTAAATTTGGCGATAATAGCATTAAAATGTATGAGTTTGAAAAAAAATCAAAGGTGCGTTTGTTTTACCCAAAAACTTCATGAAGAAGGAAAATTTTTTTCACGAAAATCATTTTTAAGGAAAATAGTTAGTTTTAATTTGTTTAGTGCTTTAGGAAAAAGGATTTTCCTCTTGTCGGAAGAGAAAATCGTTTTTTCACAATCTAACCTTGTTATTTTCGGTACAAGGAAAATATTTTTCGCAGATTGATTACTTTTTTTCTTTTGTTATCTAAGCACCACCAAAAAAAAACACATTGAAAAATAATTATTTTCTTTTGAGCAAGCAGACTTGGAAAAATTCCTGATATGAGGCGTCGCTTTCTGTCGATTCATGGTCAAAAGACCCTTTTTGGTGGTGAAGTTGTTTTTTTGGAGCATCCGACACAAGGGAGGAGTGTACATTGTACAGTGTTTTTTTGGAGCATCGGATTACAGGTTTGTTTTTTTTTTTTTGGTCGAATCGGATGTACAGTTTTATTAGCAGCAGCTGGGAAGAGCTGCTGCTGTTCCCACTACAAATAAAATTCTGTGCCCTGAGCCTGACAAGCTTCACACATAAAAAAACTAGTAGGGGAGGAACAGAGAGAGCCACTTAACACCCGAAGTTCCAAATGACAGACCTCCACGCCATCCCACCCGGTGTCGATAATAATCCGGCATCACCAGGGCCGCCGCGGTCCGACCGGTACAAGCTGATCATCCTCCGCTGCATCTCATATGCCTTACCCATGGTTCTTGGCCTCGTCATGGTCATCTTCCTAGCGATACCCGCCCTCATGCCCCCGTAATTCAGGCTCAACCCCGTCTCTTCCCTTTCGTCCCTTAACATCTCCACCTCCCGCGTCACCGCTCAAATTAACATCGTTCTCTCCGTCAAAAAACCCCAGTAAGCTCATCGCTGTCAAATACACTCACATGAAGCTCCTCTTGAGTTTCGATGGCCAACTCCCTCTCTCCCGTCCCTCCCCTGTTCCCACCTTCACTCAGGGCCCCGGCAACGTGACCATAGTCCCAGCCGTGGCCCTGACCAAGCTGTCAATTACCAGTGACCGGCGCGTGAAGTGCTTGGTGAGCACGTTGAAAGGCGGGGTGGTGAGCATCGACGTGGTGGCGAAAGCTAAGCGGAGGCTGCACTTGGGTCCGTGGTGGGTGCCCGTGTTTGACGTGTACATCTCGTGCATGGGCGTGACCTTCACGGCACCGATCGACTGCAAGGGCAGTGGCGATTGGATGATCCTCGGAGGAGGCGCCCTTGGCTGCACGCCCGACATCTTCACTCTACTCTGGTAAGAATAATTACAAGTTCCTGCTTAATCTTGCATTACTATCAAGTGGCAGTTGTTTGTGCGCCGATGAAGTTGATGCGCAAAATGAGAAGCTGTCAATGCTTAATCTACGGGTGTGGACCTGGAACCGGATCAAACCCTCCTGGACTAACGGGTTCCAGATCCACGGGGCGCTTGAGGAAGCTGGGTTCGTCCTCCTCGAGAACCATCAAGATCAGGCATGACTAGAGGCTGTCAAGGATGGAGAGGACGCCGTCACTGTTTGAGGTGCTTGGAGACGAGCCGCGTCACGCTCTTCTTGAACACGAAGCCAGCCCGCTCTCTCTCTTCTCTCTTTCCGGTTTTGTGACTTTTGTCGGGGAGAGGAGGGTGCCGAGAATTTGTATATGCGCGCATCAATTTGATTGCCCCGCATCACCAGTTCATAACACTTCCCATCCAATTTGGAGCTAATTCGGCCGATTTGGGCTTTTCGGCTCATCAAATCAGATCCGAGTGTTTTACTGGGTTTTGGAAGGTTAGAACAATGAAATCAAGTTTTAGGGGTATTTCAGGAACTTTTGCTTCGGAATTCTTATCCTTAATCAAGTGCGTATATATAATTAAATTTGAGTTGTCCGAAAAAATTTAGGATTATTATATAGGGAGTTGTTTGAAACCAAGAACAGTGAGGAATAATTGAACAGATGAACATAGGAAGGAATATGTAAACAATTTTCCTGTGTTTTGTATTTTTCAGTTGTGTCTTTGTACAATTTACAGAGGCTCTATTTATAAACTTTCACAAGAAGACCAATGTCTACACTTAAGGGGTTTTTTGATTCCGTCAATTTGTTTCTTTCTTTGGTGGAGATTGTGTTGTGGGTTTCCTTCTTTACTTGATTCTTCCAACCTTCCTTCTTTGGTGTTACCATTGTTGGTGGAGCCAGAATGTTGTTGATTGCTTGATTGTTGCTAATTGCTTGACAATTGCTGATTTCTTGAATTTCGGAGATTGATTGATTCCCTTAACATCCCCCCGCAAGTTGACCGGGCAGAATGGACATTCAGCTTGGTTCAAAGCATTTGAAATCGAGTTGATGAGAGTCCTTTGGTGAAAATGTCGATGGTTGATCGACAGTTGATATATAATGAACCGAGAGTTGACGGCGTGCCAAGTGTTCTCGGATGAAGTGAAAATCAATCTCCACATGCTTTGTACGAGCATGGAAAATCGGGTTCGCAGTGAGATAGATAGTCGAGAGATTGTCACACCAGAGTGCAGGAGGGTGTGAAGGTAGTGCTCGAAGGTCGCGAAGTAGAAACTCTATCCAAATGAGCTCGGCTGTGGTATCTGCTAGGCTTTTGTATTCTATTTCAGTGCTAGAACGAGCAACTGTTCATTATTTGCGCGAACTCCAGGAAATAAGGTTGGAACCAAGGAAGATGTAGAAGCCACCAACGGAATGTCGGTCGTCACGATCACCTGCCCAGCTTGCATCGGAAAATGCATGGAAAGCAGCGGAGGATGAGCGGCTAAAATGTAGCCCGTGCTATGGAGTGTCAACAAGATAATGTAGGATCCGTTTCACAGCTTGCCAATGCACGGGGGTGGGAGCATGAAGAAATTGACAGGCAGTGTTCATAGAATAAGCTATATCTAGGCATGTGAGTGTGAGATATTGAAGAGCTCCAACAATGCTACGATAAAGTGCAGGATTGGACATAGGATCACCGGAGTAAGCAGATAATGGTTCGTCGGTGGTGCAAGGAGTAGGAGCAGCTCGGGCTTCGGTCATTTTGGACCGCTGCAAGATCTCTTGTATGAACTTGGTTTGACTAAGTAGAAGGCCGGTGGAGGTGTGCTGAACTTCCATTCCCAAAAAATAATGAAGGGTCCAAGGTCTTTGATGGCAAATTCGCCTTGGAGTGAGTTGAGTAAAGATTGTAGAGGAGCCTGAGGTGACCCTATGAGGATGATATCGTCCACATAGACAAGCAGAAAAATGCTGTGGTGTGGAGTATGCATAATGAAGAGAGAAGAATCCGCAGTAGATACACAGAACCCGATTTTAAGGAGATATGAACTGAGCCGTTGGTACCACACGCGTGGTGCTTGCTTTAAGCCATAGACAGAGCGTCGAAGACGGCAAACATGAGTCGGACGTTGGGGATCAACAAATCCTTGTGGTTGCGTCATGTAGACTTCTTCAGATAAGTGGCTGTGAAGAAAAGCATTGGACACATCTAGTTGGCGAATAGGCCAGCCGCAAGAGTAAGCTATTGCAAGTATAATGCGGATTGTGACTGGCTTAGCAACGGGGCTGAATATTTCTATATAGTTAATTCCCTGTTGTTGGTGATAACCTTTGGCAATTAGTCGAGCCTTAAACCGTTCAAGGGAGCCATCGGACTGGAGCTTGATTTTGTAAATCCATTTGCAGCCGATGGGGCGAACATGAGAAGGTGCTGGTACAAGTTCCCAAGTTTCATTGTTGATTAAGGCATCATATTCTGCCGCCATAGTTGCACGCCAATTTGGATCTCGGGAAGCTTGTGTGAAACAAGTAGGCTCGATGGGAGTCTATGTACCTGCAGTCAAAGCAAAAGTTTGATTCCTTGTAAGGACTCGTCGGTGAATCGTGCCATCTCTCAACCGAGTGACCATGGGATGAGCCGAGGCTAGAATGTCAGTAGTAGAGGAGTTGGAAGTGTCAGGCTCCGGAGTTGTAGAGGGAGTTGTAGATGACATCGGTGAGATGGATGGTGAGGACCCAGGGGCAAGATCAACTCCTGCAGACGTGGAGTGCTGTTCAGGAGTTGTGGAGGGAGTTGTAGATGACGTCAGTGAGATGGATGGTGAGGACCCAAGGGCAAGATCAACTGCTGCAAATGTGGAGTGCTTTTCAAAGTCGTTCATCAGTTGTAGAGGCTGGTCTATCGGTGGTAGAGATAGTACCACACTTGTAGGTGGAGGGGTAGAGCATGGCGGTGGAGATGGTGTATCGCCAAATGGAAATGTGTGTGTGTTAAAAATTGCATAACCCACAATGTAGATTTTTCGGCTTAGGGCAATGGGCAATAGCCTTTATACCCCGGAGGATAGCCAAGAAAGATGCAGTGGTGTGATCTTGGGGCAAGTTTGTGAGATGCATAGGGCCGCAAGTAAGGAAAAACTACACACCCAAAAACTTTGAGGTGGGAAATCTCTGGTGGTGTTTGGAACAGTGTTTGCCAAGGTGTGAGATTGTTGAGGAGAGGAGTCGGTGTCCTATTGATAAGATGTATTGCTGTTTCAAAAGCATATTCCCAGAACTGGTAAGGAACTGAAGCGTGGGACATAAGAGCTAGGCCTATCTCGACAATGTGGCGGTGTTTGCATTCAGCGGTGCCATTCTGGAATGGAGCATATGGACAAGATACTCCTTGATGAATACCATGTTGGAGGAGATGGTTTCGCATTTCAGTAAAGTGGCGAAATTCTGGTGCGCCATCGCATTGAATTGTCTTGAGTGTACGTTGCAATTGAGTTTCTGCAAATTTGTGAAAAGCCTTAAAAATATCTACAAATTGATCACGAGTGGTGAAAGGATAATACCAAGTGAACCGAGAATGATCATCAATAAAACAGACATAATATTTATATTCTGAAACAGAAGTGACAGGGGATGGTCCCCAAACATCAAAGTGAACAAGTTCAAGGGGGAATTTAGCTCTAGAAGGAGATGGGGGGTGGGGTTGGCGTTTACTCTTGCTAAGAGCACAGGCCGTACAATGGGAGGGAGATGACTTGGAAAATCGTGTTTGTGTGGATTGAAGCAGACGAGTTATTCGATCAGATGACGCATGACCCAGGCGTTGATGCCATAAGTTGAAGGAACTAAGGAAAGTTGACGAAGACTTGTCAGAGGTAGAGACCCGATATAGACCATTCTCAAGATGACCTCGGAGGAATACCTGACCAGTATGAATACACAGAGCAACAAATGAGGTGGGGTAAAATAAGAAGACGCAATTGTTATCGCACGAAAATTTAGAAACTAACAGCAAATTTTTTGTAATGTGAGGAACAACTAAGACATCTAAGAGGCGAAATTGTGAACCTGTTGTAGGCACAAATGTACCTGTGTGAGTGATGGGAAGGGAAACTCCATCACCCACAATCAATTGTTGATTCCCAGTGTATGGAGTGACTTGGGAGAGCCCTGGAAATACTATTAGTGATGTGGTGGGTGGCTTCATAATCTGGATACCAAGATTGAATATCCATCGCAGAAGGTGGTGTAGTAGGTGAGGCATAATAAGCTATGGGTTGAGCAGTTCCGGTTGGGGCCGAATAATGTGACTGAGGTGGTGCTGGTGTAATAAATTGGGGATTAAACCACTGCTTGCAATTGTTCGCTTGATGGCCTTGTCGTCGGCATATCTGACAAAATGGACCTGAATTTTGTCGCTTGCCACCTCCACCAAACGACCGGTAGTTGGGTGCCCTTGTTGGTGTCGGCAAAATTGGATTAGTGCTAGATGGGCTTGCATTCGACGGGCTGAAATTTTAAGTACCCCCTTTAGACTGTTGAGATGTGAATCTCGACTGGTGAGATACAAAAGCAGCAGGTGGAGGGGTATTGGAGGTCATTTTGTTGATTTCCAGTCTTCCTTCGTGTTGAAGCAGCAAACCATGAAGGGCATCACGTGAGAGTGCTCCTGATTGAGAGACAACGGAAATCGCTGTGTCCAAACTAGAAAATTCTGATCCAAGACCACGGAAGATGTGTATGTGGTACTCGTTTGCTGATAGGGGTTCTCCAATGGTGGCTAATTGATCTGTGATGGTGGCTGCCTCGTGAAGAAATTCTGTTATTGTACGGCTTCCTTTTGTAATGGATTGAAATTGAAGTCACAAAGCCGACGCCCGTGCTATTGATTGTGCGGCATAAGAGTCGGAGAGGTATCTCCAGATAGCTGCTGCAGAGGTGTGGTTCGTCAATTGAGCAACAACAGGGGAGGTGGATGAATTGAGAATCCACCCCATTGCGATAGAGTCACGGATTCGCCATGCCTTGTATTCGGGATTGGGCACCGGTGTGCCATTGTTGGAAGCATGTGAGATGTGTTGGGGAGGAGCTGGTTCTAAGCCATCAAGAACAGAGAGGAGATTGGTTGCAAGAAGATATGGGGTAATTTGGGCTTTCCAGATTGGGTAATTTTGCTCAGTGAGTTTTTCCCTATGGTGGGTGGAGAGTGAAGATTGAGTGTCGAATTTGGAGCTGCAAGATGTGGAAGGGCAGCAGTAGTGATTATTTCTGAGGATATAGGAGTTGAGTTAGTGTTGGATCGAGGGCTTTCGCTGGTATGCTCTGATACCATGTTTGAAACCAAGAACAGTGAGGAATAATTGAACAAAAGAATAGAGGAAGGAATATGTAAATAATTTTCCTGTGTTTTGTATTTTTCAGTTGTGTCTTTGTACAATTTACAAAGACTCTATTTATAAACTTTCACAAGAAGACCAATGTCTACACTTAAGGGGTTTTTTGATTCCGTCAATTTGTTTCTTTCTTTGGTGGAGATTGTGTTGTGGGTTTCCTTCTTTACTTGATTCTTCCAATCTTCCTTCTTTGGTGTTACCATTGTTGGTGGAGCCAGAATGTTGTTGATTGCTTGATTGTTGCTGATTGCTTGATGATTGCCGATTTCTTGAATTTCGGAGATTGATTGATTCCCTTAACAGGAGTGCTTCCATGGGATTAAATGCTTAGACTCCGTTTGATCTGCGCACAATTTGACATTCTAAACAAATATTTTTCAGAAAGACATTCTTTAGGAAAATTGAAATACTTTTCAGTATTTGACTGGAATTTGAAAAAATGAACTAGAAATTACTTTCATCTGTATTTCTATTTTCTTTCTAATTACACAATATTGACGAGAACTACCCTCATCCATGGGAGCGAACAAATAAATAGATGAACTCCCAAATTAGGGGAAGTCACAAAAAAGAAGAAGTGAATATTGGGTTCTTAAACCAATATTGTGGAGAGACCAAGCAGGCCCCCCATATTTACCGAGAACGCCCTAGTATTTCACAGATAACTCGTACAACAACGACTCGCAAATGTGCCATCACCACTGTCGAAGCCACCGACGACGCTACACTCAGGACCCGGCTGTCGCCACCGCATCTTAAGACGCGCAGCTGCCAACCGCCATCACTGCTCCGCCTTCTTCCCCGTGTCGTGCTCTCTCCTCTGTTATCGCCCTCTTGCATTTTTCGTTTTCTATTGCTTGCCAGGGAGGCTGACCATCGGCAGCAACGTGCCCATTTACCAGCGAGGACGAGGAGGAGATGTCGAGATCGGCTCTGTCCGCCTTCAGGGTCAAGAGACTCGCCGTGATTCGGGAGATAGCGAAATAGAGAAGCTAGGACGTCGTTCTTCTTGTTTTCCAATGTTGACTTTTCGGTTCCAAGAAGAGATATCTTCCATGATCAACGAGTTTTCCGGTCCCAATCACCGGACAATGATGAAAAAGTTTTTACTTAAAAATTCACATGAATAGTAATCATCTTGTCTTCTTTATTCTGTTGATATTTGAACAAGGCTTGATTCTCACCATCATGTGTTTTGATATTCTTCTTTTTTTTTTACAGATTTCTAGAGACTCTGGCTTCTGCAAATTTGGGCATCGGTTGGGCATGGTTGGAGTTCGTCTTTCCTAGCCACTTTTTACTGGCAAATACTTGAAATTTCGAGGCCTCTCAGTCGCAAATGATGTTAATTGGTTTATGTTCTACTTCTTTTTGAAAATATGCATTCTCTGGATATTTGAATCTTCCATTTACTGCTGAAGAAATAGTTTATGCCATACAAGTTTTTGTTATTTGAGGTTTTGCAAGTTTTGTCCCCTTTAACTTAATTTCAAATCATGCATTGGCACACGATCTAGAAGCCGGTATGCCTTTTTCGGTGCAAAGGAGGCAAAAGAGTCGACCTCAAGGAATTGACCGAGTAATTAATCACCTTGATGTGAATGCTTGCGTTGCAAATCCTATTTAGATAACAGCATTTTCCATTTGAAGTAATGGTGCATTACCGTGTGATGAACCCTGGTCAGATATACGCGGACCAATATATGACTTTTTATGTGCGTTCGTGAATTAAGCAAAAGAAGGTTCAATAAAATGATGATGCTTAGATTAAGAAGATCGTCTGCTCCTTTCAAGCTAGACCCTGATCGAGCATGGAGTTTGGTTGCTTTGTCGAATGAGGCCAATGGCCGACCCAATTGGTCGGAGCTACTCTACTTGGAGCACTACTTTAGTCTCGAGTCTCACCATACCCTCTCCATCTTTATGTAAAATGTAACCAGAAAGACAAAGTCGGTATCATTTCCCATATTTGGGAATGACAAGCATAAGATTTCTGATGAAGAAGAGCCAACTTTTAAGCATACCTCGCTTCCAAAGGAGCGGCTAGTCCATACCTACACAAATCCACCTAAATGGAAAACATCCATTTTGCCATTCCGGCCTCACATAGGTAGCGATAACAAATGGATTCGATGAGAAAAAGACAGTGAACGAACTGCAGTATCTACAAATATGCAGTGTACGTGTACAGTGTTTGGTGCATCGGATGTACAGGTCCTTTGTTTTTTTTTTTTGTCGACTCGGATGTACAGTTTATTAGTAGCAGCTGGGAAGAGCTGCTGCTATTCCCACTACAAATAAAATTCTGTGACCTGAGCCTGACAAGCTTCACACAAAAAAAACCTAGTAGGGCAGGGACAGAGAGAGCCACTTTAACACCAAAGTTCCAAATGACAGACCTCCACGCCATTCCACCGCGGTCCGACCGGTACAAGCTGATCATCCACGGAATAGCACGGTTCTTGGCCTCCTCATAAGCTCGGAACAGCACGCAGCAAGCTATCATTTCCTGACACCTCTCTTCCTCCGGCAAACCTCCTCTTAAAATCTTCATTTTAACATCTCCCTTCTCTGGCAATATTGTATCGGAAAAAAGAAAATGATCTCCCTTCTCTGGCAATATTGTATCGGGAAAAAAGAAAATGACACTAGGGCTGTCGAATGGGTGGGTTAGTTCGGATTTAGATTGGATTGAAAATGGTCTGGCCCATATTGATCAATTTCCATGCAATGACAATTTAATGATCCAAACTTGATCCAACTCGATCAATATTATCAAATCCCAATCTCAATGAAAAGCCGTCAAAATGTGCCTTTTTTCCAATAAAAGCAGCCATCAATGATGGCTCAAAATTATTCATGTAATGCCACATCATTTAATCTAGTTTCATGTCAAATTTTGCATCAAGGTTTTGGACAAATTAGGATGGACTTGCATGTATAATGTGAGCTCTTCTTGCAATTATTCACCTTTGTAATATTCTGACATAGTTGAAGGTTTTTTAGTGGCTCCCATTATTTTAAATAAAAAGACAAGCTATCTGCCCCATTAAGTATCCAAAAGATGCATAGCTAAGGCATTATTCAAAATTTTCATTTCAATTATGCCCCCAAAAATTGATAAAGCTTAGTAGACAATTCCAATATCTTGCGTACACAGACATTAGTTTTTGTAAGCCCAAGAACATTATTTTTTTTTTTGTCAACGGCGAAAACAATACCTCAATTAGTTCTACAAATACACTTGATTTATTCGTAATCATTTATTCAGGATCGATTCCAAAAAATTGAAATCAGGAATCGCCCGTTGATTCTATGGATCCACCCGGGAACCAGACTGCCAGTCCGGTCTGGCTAGCTAAGGAAAGAGACGGAAAGACGGAAACGGAGATGGAGAGTCGGAGATGGTGAGGTGAGTATTGACTGAGAAGAATGAGAGAGTGAGAGTGAGAGTGAGCGTAAGACGAAAGCGAAAGAAGGTGTTTCTCAGCTCAATGTGAGGCTATAAACGTCGAGCAATTTAGGTTTAGTTTAAGGATTTATGATTTTTTTTAAAAAAATAAATATTAAATAAGTATATTATATTTATTATTATATTGCCGATCCGGTATGGTCCGGTTTGGGTGGGTCACCGGCAGTTCCACACCCGGAACCGGGAACCGGACAAGTACCCACCGGTTCCCAAAAATTGGAATCAAGAACCGGACCGGTTTTCTTAGGAACCGACAATTCCGGCCCAGTTTTAGGGGGTCCGGGCGATTCTCGGTTCTTTTGCACACTCCTACAACTTACCCTTCCAAAAATCTAACCATTGAAAAAGGAAAAAACGCTGTTGCGGGGGAATAATTTGCGTGTCCTGCCGCGTCCAGGAGCAAACCTCAGAAAACATACCCTTTTATCCTTTAGCAACTCACGTACGAACACGACGTTGCATAATAAAACAAAAGCGAAGCCTGATTCCTAGGGAAATTTCATCGCAAAGACGGCGACCCTGGAAACAAAAAAAGAAAGAATCCCTGGGGCATCGTTCGGTATTTTCCAATCAAAAAGACACCAAATATACTGAAGCACAAAACCCCATCTTTATCTCCATTGCAAAGGATATGGAAACATTGCTTTGAAAAATTTGAGAGCTTTACAAATGAATCTTGAACATCGTCAGTTAAACTAGCATCTCCGGGTACTAGTCCAAGCATGATAGGAACTCTTGGAGCCAGAGGGAAGAATCGAGTAGTGCGATCTTCAAATGCCAAAGAGTATCCAGAAGCATTCTATAAAACAAATGAATAATTAATTTCCAGTTGGAAAATAAAGAGATGAAAAAAAATATTATATTAAAGCTAGGGAGCCAAACAAATCAACAAGTTATAGATGACACCAAACATACACTTTCAAAAATTCTTCCATTTACCCATACTAAGCCGTTGGACTGTGTAATAAGATTCTAAGTTTGAAAAAGAAGTATTTGAGAAAACCAGACTAAAATAACTACTTGATTGCAAACAAAGCATTATGACAGGTGTGAGCCATAAGATATCCACTATTGGTAATAAAGATCACAAAGTCATATCAACTTTTAAGTTGAAAGATGAAACTCCTACTAGTTGAGACACCACAGCTGCCATATGGGACTTCAAGCTTCTTAACAGTTTTCCATTCTGCATAATATTTATACCATGTCAGAAATGATTATACCACAGTGTGCATAATTGCTGCAAGCACCAGCATATCAAAAGCAGCACACCGCATATCCATAGTTCCATAAAGACAGCTACTTTGGTAAGAGAACATTCATTATGCACAAACAATTTCACTTCTCAGCAACATGTAATCCATGAAGTGGACTATTAATAATAAACTGGTAGAAATCTCAAAGAAACAGAATTGCAGCAGCCTCAGCCAAGTTCTCAGCCATTCTACTCATGGCCAGGCAGCTATAGCTTAATAAAAACATAACCAGATATTTACAAACTTTTCCACCCACAAGCATAATCGAGGCACATACAAATCCTCTCTTTTAAAAGTCACCTAAATTATGACCTTCCTAATTTGACTGAACTGAACATATTTTACTAACAATTGAAAGAAGCTATTAATCTTGATAAAATGAGCAAGTCACAGATGAATGCTTCTATAAGAAACCATCCACTTAGACCATAGATTCTCACAATGAGCTGGACCCAATAAACACTATCCTGTAATTTTTAGTTGTCATTCAAAATAGTTTCAATCATTGATGACAACATTAGCAGTGAGGTGAAATTTTTTTGTCCTACACAAAAATGCAATTGAGCACATCAATCAGATTCAAGTCCTAAAGTATATAAATCTATTTAATGAGTATATTCAATCTGTATGATATGTGATTAAAGTAATTCACCACAGATTCACCGATTAAATATGAGTCAATCAATTTCCTTGATTCATAATTTAACTCATCCATCAACAATGTAGTGCCAAAAACATTTTATGGCTTTGATGTAGGACAATGAGTCCCACCATAAAGAATGAATTTTTAGGCATCACATGTAACAGTCTGAATTTTCGATCCTTTTCCCGGGATTTAAGAAATGAATTTTGACCAATGCACTATAGTGAGGTCTCACCCGGAAATGCGCATTCACGGGATGCTAACCTTAGGGGTAGGGCTATTACGAGATTGAGTTCGCGCGACCAAAGAACTTGACCTTGGTTCGATCTTCGACCATATGGATTGACGAGGGAATATTTTGAGCCAACCGAGACCGATCTATTTGATTGATCGTATCCGAAGGGCACTAGTGACAGACCCTCGCAATTATATGACAATCGAGGTCGCCTTGGTTCGAGCAAACTTAAACGTGATTTGACTTAGTGTCAGCCACGGGTCGAGAGCGCGTTATCCCAATGAGCCACCCGTTAGCCAGAGATAAGCTAAAGTCGCGATTGTTCAATTTTAGTCATTTCTCGGAATTCGGGCCCGGGAATCGAGAATTTTGAAAGTGACAATTTTGAGCGGCCGATGACCTTTTTGGCTTGACCAACCTTGGAGCCACCCATTTCTGCAAAAAAATGGATTTCGGTTCAAGACCGAAAAAATTACGGTTTTGCCCCTGTGGACACCGAGATTTGATTTTGAGCCCGTTTGAGGTTATTTTTTGAGGCTAGCGTCATTTTGGGGTGGCCACGCGCATTTGGAACAGTTTTGGACAAAAATTGGAATTTCGACAAAAATTGAAAAAATAATATTATTTTATTCCTGAAACTTTGCAGTCGATTTCCGAGAGCTTAAAAAGTGAATTTCGCGATTCCGACGCCATATTATGTTGGCTACGCACATATGGAACTCGTATGTGCGAAAATTGGAATTTCACCTCGGGACCGGAAAAATGACCATTTTGCCCCTAGGCCCATTTCAGTTCCGAATTTTAGGGATAATTTTGGGATAATCAGGTCTGAAAATATCAGCTGCATTATGTGGCAATTGTTTTATAGATCCGGGGGCGTCGCACTCGTTTGCGTTTGCTTGATTCGTTATATGGCTGGATTGAAATTGTTTTCAGAAGTATCAGCGGGTGTGATTATGCCATTGATGAATAAGATGTGCATGTTGTTGGGATGTTCAGACTGTGAAATGGTGTTTGATGGTGTAGAAAATAGGATAGGCTGCGTCGATCATGTGTGATTTTGAGATAATCGTGCGCTTGGATTGGTTAGTTAAATAGAATGCTATAATGGAATGCAGCATCAGGTGATTCAGTTTAGTTCGACTGGACACCTTAGATTTGAGGTTGTAAGGAGTTACGGAGGAACCTTGATAGTTGCGCTGTTGATGGGATTTAAGTAAGAGATCTTATTGGATGACCAGTTTGGAAGGACTATACGGACTGTAAAGGATATGTTGGGAATATGTATATTGGATTTTAGGGGCAAATGGGAAGGAACCAATTTTAAGGAATAAGACGGTCCCATTGGTCAAAGATGTTTGAGATTATTACGGAACAGAAGGTACCATTTGGGAGAAAGGAATAATGAGACGTCATCACCCCCATCTGTTTGGATAGCAGGTACGGTTACAAATTTCGAGGACGAAATTTTTATTAGGGAGGAAGAATTGTAACAGTCTGAATTTTCGATCCTTTTCTCAGGATTTAAGAAATGAATTTTGACCAATGCACTATAGTGAGGTCTCACCCGGAAATGCGCATTCACGGGATGCTAACCTTAGGAGTAGGGCTATTACGAGATTGAGTTCGCGCGACCAAAGAACTTGACCTTGGTTCGATCTTCGACCATATGGATTGACGAAGGAATGTTTTGAGCCAACCGAGACCGATCTATTTGATTGATCGTATCCGAAGGGCACTAGTGACTGACCCTCGCAATTATATGACAATCGAGGTCGCCTTGGTTCGAGCAAACTTAAACGTGATTTGACTTAGTGTCGGTCACGGGTCGAGAGCGCGTAATCCCAATGAGCCACCCGTTAGCCAGAGATAAGCTAAAGTCGCGATTATTCAATTTTAGTCATTTCTCGGAATTCGGGCCCGGGAATCGAGAATTTTGAAAGTGACAATTTTGAGCGGCCGATGACATTTTTGGCTTGACCAACCTTGGGGCCACCCATTTCTGCAAAAAAATGGATTTCGGTTCAGGACCGGAAAAATTACGGTTTTGCCCCTGTGGACACCGAGATTTGATTTTGAGCCCGTTTGAGGTTATTTTTCGAGGCTAGCGTCATTTTGGGGTGGCCAAGCGCATTTGGAACAGTTTTGGACAAAAATTGGAATTTCGACAAAAATTGAAAAAATAATATTATTTTATTCCCGAAACTTTGCAGTCGATTTCCGAGAGCTTAAAAAGTGAATTTCGCGATTCCGATGTCATATTATGTTGGCCACGTACATATGGAACGCGTATGTACGAAAATTGAAATTTCACCCCGGGACCGGAAAAATGACCATTTTGCCCCTAGGCCCGTTTCGGTTCCGAATTTTGGGGATAATTTTGGGATAATCAGGTCTGAAAATATCAGCTACATTATTGGACAATTGACCTCTTTGCCCCTCAATTATTGGATTAGGTTGAATTTAGGCCGTCGGATCAAGGGTAAAATGGGAAAGTGCGTAGGATCGCCGACACGTGTCCCCCTACCAGCCCACTATTTCTAATCTCTCTCTCTCCTCACCTCTCATTTTGGCCAGAACTCCCCCACGTCCAGCCCCGCTCTCCCATTTTCTTCCTTTCTCTCTCAAAATTCTCTCTTTCTCATACTCTTTATCTTTGTTCCTCCGATCACTGCTGCTGTTGTTCCGCCCGTTTCAACCCGTTCTTCTCGCCTTTCTTAGGTAAGTGACCTCCCCAAATGTCGCCTAGGACCTCGGGTATTGTTAGGCTTGCTTAGGGCTCAGTTCAGGGTGAATTTAGTGGCTGGTTTGCTCGGTGGTGTGTGTTGGTTGATTTCCAGTTAGGTTGCTGCTGCGTCGCTGGTTTTTGTTATTTTTACTGTGACTTGTGTGGCCCGAATTTGAGGAAGTGTTCTTCATCAAAGTTGTTCCCAACATCTTGAAGTATAACATAATTTAATTTGGAAATTTTTGGAAATCATTTGATGTCATTCGGAAGTCCATCTTTGGACCCAAATAAGACTGCCCGATTTACTGTTCACTCGACCTTCGGGTCTGTTCAAATTTTTATAAATTTTTTCAGGCCTATTTTCAAAATACTTCCTTCACAGAAATTGTTGGGAACATTTGTGGCTATAACATATAAAAATTTCAAGATTTTCCAAAATGATTTGGGTACCGAATGAGTTATATTTTGATGGCCTGAGGGGCTGTCTGAGCGAACCGGATTTCGTCTGACTTTGAGTGTCAAAACGAGGTATTTACAGTTAGAACTGGGTTTCGAGTTCTTCATAGAAAATGTTCATTGAGATGTTTTGTACAACATATTCAAATTTCATAATTTTTGGAGTTGGTTTACTATTTATTTCAAATGGATTTCTGTAACTATATAAACTGCTCAGTTTGGACCCGATTTTACATATTCTAGGTTTTTCTCTCTCTCTCGAGAATTATTCGGTGTTATCGTGGCATTTTGACGGGTAGTTTGATACTTGAATGAGCTCGTATGTGTGATTATGTGGCTGTGAGGTGTGGTAGTGTGATTTTGTAATGAGCGCGTGTGCTGAAAATTGCTGTGGGCTGATTATGCGTGACTATGTGTACTATGTGAGTGGCTGTGAATTGTGGTAGGGTGTCTTGTGTATGTGGCCGTGTAGTATGGTGGTGTGGTAGTGTGATTGTGCATTGAGTTCGCATGCTAAGCATGGGTGTTCGTGTTATGGTTGTGTGACGAGGTTGTGTAAATGGGAAATGTGTGTGAAGTGTGTATGTTTGGCAGTGTTTTTGTGTGGTGACGTGGTATGTGTGGAGAGTGTGGAACGAAGGTTGGTGTGTGTAAGATTGGTTGGAGAGGATCCATCCTGAGGCGTGTACGTTTACGCGGGACAATGCCGTCCCTGACGAGGTGACGATGCCCGGCCCGACGGGGTGACGATGCCTGACGTGGTCAGAAGACCGTTGGCCTGATGCGTTTTACGCGGGCACGGTAGAAGAAAAGTGTGTGTAGGATTCTGTCCTGAAGCGTATACGTTTACGCGGGACGATGCCGTCCCTGACGAGGTGACGATGCCCGGCTCGACAAGGTGACGATGCCTGACGAGGTCAGAAGACCGTTGGCCTGATGCGTTTTAGGCGGGTGCAGTAGTGGTGGACAAGTTGAGAATGAGTGGGAATTGACTTGAGGTGCGAAGTTTGAGAAAGTAACGCGTGGTGTGAGTTGGTGTGCGAGTGTTTTTGTATCGATTGCTATGGCGCTCGATTATGGGGTAAAATCTGCTAGGCATGGTATGGGACGTGCCCAAGTAGGTTTTGCCTTATAATCGAGGCACGCGTGTGGTTGTGACGTTTTGCTATGATGTGTTGGCTGTGATATTGACTAACGTGTAGGAACGTGCATGAGGAATTCCAGGTAGGGTCGCGTGTGATTGTTAGTTTGGTTGATAGATTATGTGTTATGCGTGTTTTGTCTGGTGGTATGTGAGTGCCTACGTGGGGTTTGGGGTTGTACACTTATTGAGATTCGTCTCACGGTTGTATAACCGCCACTTTCGAACCCCAGCCTTAGACCCGGGAAGTCCGCCTCCTCTTTTTGAAGTTCGAGGAACCGCTTTTAGTGCCGGTGGAACTGCAGGTGAGTGTCCGGAGGCTCAAGCCCGAAGAATCAGGAACAGAATGGAGAAGGGCGACCCTTAGGTTTTTCCCTAGGGCATTTTAGGGGTTGTACAACTTGGGATATCCAATAGGGAAGTTAAGTTAACCAGATCCCTGATCTTGTGTTATGACGGTGATTTCGGATGTTGGTTTGTTGTACATGTCTGTAATATGATGTTTGTATATTTGGTGTTGTATGAATATGTGGTTGCTGGATGGTTCTGCTGTTCTACCCTGTTGTCGTCATTATTTGTCCGGGGTTTTGTTATTCGCTTCCGCATGTGGCTTTGATGTTTGGGTTGGGTCGGCGACGTTCCTGGGACGTCGCATCATTTCGACCGGAGCAGGGGATGTTGCGAGCTCGTAGGGGTTCGGGGCATGACATCACACTCAAAACTGCCTAAGCATCATGCCTAGAGTTTCTTAAGCATCACACCAAAGAGGAATTGCATCACACTATCTGCAAAGCAAAAACTTGCCAAGTTCAATAAATTATCAACTTTGAAAAGTAAAAATTACAACTATATTTGGAGACTCTCTAAAAATCTTCTCCTAGTTGAAATAGAAAACCTCTAAACAAGAAACATAATTGGAGTATACATAAGATCCTACTACTCAAACTTAATAAACAGCAAAAAAGAAAAGAAAAGGAAACTTCATAAAATCCTAATAATACTCAAATCCTAGTTGATAATTTTAGTGATTAAACTTCAAGAAGAATCTTGATCCTTATTCGAGTTTCAAAGTCAATCTTCCCCAAAAACTTGGTAGTCATCTTGCATTATTTAGTCGGCTGCATCAGGCTTAGTGGGTGGTTTGATTGTCTTATACTATCTATGAATGGGAATCCAATTACAATACTATGTACAAGATCTTTGTGTCCTTGCAGTCAAATGGGTACTTTTTTGACAAAACATAAATAATTTGTAGCAATATCTCATGTCTTGTAATCATAACATCAGTCGAATTTGAAGTATCTTTATCATTAGTTATTACCTAACATTAAGAATAACACCATACTTTACAATTAATTTACATCTGTCATGGAACACCAATCTCAATCATTATATCAGATTTTATGATTCCATTGGATGAAATTCACGACCCACAATCCATAGATTTATTTTTTAGATTAATGATTCATATTTCCATGTGACAACTAAGGGTGACCCTAAGTGGTTATCATGTCATTCAAAATTGTGGCTACCTACCTAACACAATAAATAAATGAATATTGTTCCGGGTTCAAAGCTCAAACCGCAAAACACAAATTGACTCATGTAATCTATCTAACTAAACAATAGTGCCAACTTGATTAACAACCTGACCTATCTTGACTCTTTATATTTAGTTCAGTAAGTTCTTAGATAAGAAATCAGACATGACTTTTGTTTGCATAGCGGTTACAAATTACAATTTGATCATACCATATAAATATAAAATTTCATGTAAACGTAGGATTTTGTCAGCTTACGACTAGTTTATTTTCAAACTTACTTGATATTGATGAAGATATGCATATTGTACATATGCCATGTCAGTCGAGTTAGGATTGGAATGACCTATTCAATCTAATTAGTTAAACGGGTTATTCATCTCTTGTAATTTGTTGACCTATTTAACAAATGGGTCATGTTCGAATAGAGTTTTCTAATAAAATTTTTGTTAAGCTTATCCTGCTCAGATTGACCTATCCAGCAATCGATTGTTAACTTGACATTGACAGACATGACCAATAAAAATGGATTGCCATCTCCATTAGCAGTTGAATGTTCGCCGACCAAGTTTGCACTTTGCATTGCATCATGCAGATTTTGAGCAATTTAGAATCTTCTCAAGAGAGATTAGAGAAGAACACGTTCGGATGATAACAGACTGTTGCAGGAGGAATTTCTAGTTGAGAAGTAATGAGGGTAACGTTCAAGTAACAACATAGAAAACTTACTTCGACATCATGTAGTAAAATCGTACCGTCTTCAAGTCCTAAGACATCCTTGCCATTAGGACACCAGCATAATGATGTTATACATTTACCTGGAGTAGATTAGAATGATTAAGAAGAGCCAGTATTGAAGACACACATTGAAATGTGCAAAGAAAGGGAGTTCATTATAAACAAAAATGAACAAGAGAGAAGAGAGAGAGAGAGAGAGAGAGAGAGAGAGAGAGAGAGAGAGAATGAATAATTTGTTCCCATTAAATTAACAAAAGAAGAGGAAAGATAGAGCACACATTAACAGAGAAAATGTTAATCAAAATTTGTGAAGTGAGGCAAAACGTCATAACTATACAAAATAACTGTCACGCCCTGTACCCCACTGGAACACAACATCCTGTCATGGTTGATTATGGTGCAACGCTCCCAGGAAGCATTGCCGACCCACGCCCACACAGAGATCAAACACATGCGGAAGCAACGTATATAATTAAATATATACAACCGTACAATATAATACATGAGACCAAGGTAGAACAACCAAATAGCAGTCAAGCAACTTAAAAAAAATACATATACATTGGTATTACCAACGAAAACCTTTTTACAATGTTCACTACAACCAAAAAGGAAACACCAATAGCTGGTAATAACCAAACAGCCACTTCTCCACTCTGCTCCGTCTCCACCGGGGTGCATGCTCGACGACTGCTGGATAAAATATGGTATTCCAAAAAGAGGTGGTGATCTCGGCATCCTACTGCTGGGGGTCTGAAAATGTTCGGTTTACACAACCGTGAGATGAATTTCAGTGAGTTCAATCCCTAAACCTAGGCTAGACTAACATGCAATCTCCTGACCGGAAAATAAATATTTAAATCACAAATCAACAATAACCAAATCATTCTTAGACCCTGCAGGTTAGACAGATCAGTATATAATATTCACAGTATATACGTGACACTCATATTCACATATATGCCAATCACATGCTTATGCATTGATTCTCACATTCTCGCATGTCAGTCTATGTATGTTCATGTATGCAAATGTCATGGACTTGACACGTGCAATTCCCGGCCCCTTCGCCCATATCGCACTTCGCACACTGCGCCCAATTTATTATTATTACGACTCGAGTCATTAATTTTTCACGGCCCGGTCGTCTAGCCTGCTTCAAAGTGCATGAGGTATGACAACCGATCCGCCCAGATGTCTCTAGCCTGCTTCAAAGTGCATGAGGCGAATCTTTGTTTCTCCTTGCGAACGTAGCACGCTCCAAAGTGCATGAGGATGGTCGCCTTCCGGACGTAGCGGGCATCGTCCTGCTTCAAAGTGCATGAGAACGGTATCGACCCGAAGGTCCCGACCCGTAGGTCCTTAGGTGATCACACAATTCATTATTATCTGGACCAAGCGTATAACGCTTCAGGGTAATTTAGGTGATCACACACTCATGGCAGGCATGCATTCTTGCATAATTTCACCACATGCCACACTCTAGGCATACATAATGCGTATCCATGTTATGCAGTGCAATGCACCATGAGCACCAATGAAATTCAATCACAACCAAGCACAATGTATGTACAACCAATCAACCCGAACTTACCCGGTAATTTTCTAACGGGCTTCTAAATTGATCAATTAATTCAATTTCTCATCCCAATAATTTCTCAATGATTTACCACAATTTTCCTGACAATAATTTCTATCGGTCAATTCTCAACCCAGTCTAAAATTCACACTGATACTATCTAAGTCAGTCCATAATATACTAATAATACCTAACCCAGTCCAGAAAAACGCATTATCAATCCTAATCCAAGTTTAGGAATTTTACTCACCTAATCTGAAGGTCACGATGACGGGGAATGGCGGTCGACATCGTGTGAATGTTGAAACCGGTGGCGGAATTCCTCTGACTTACGACTAAGACGGACGGTGAACAAGATCGGGTGAACAGACTCTATAACGGACCGTGACGGACATGTGGACTGGGACGGTGGTCGGAGGGTCACGGTACGGCGGCGACGGGCCGTACGGTCCGGCGTGAATAGTGATTTCGCATCGACGCGAATAAAGAACTTCTCCATTTTATTAATCAGACGGACCCGGGTGCAACGGCGACGTATGGACCTGCTGGATGCCCGGGTGTCGACGGAACGGCGATCGGAGGTCCGGCGAAGCTTTGGCGTCACTGTTCACGGACTGGAAAATAAGAAAAAGGGAGAAAAAGAGAGAAAAAGAGAGGGAAAAAGGAGAGAAAATGGACCCAACCAAGGCCGAAGCCGAGGGGGGACCAAGGGGGTTGATGAGGAACGGCATGTCGACAAGGTTTCAAATAAGCTCCGTGAAAGGCGATTCAATTGGCTGGAACTTTCTGTTTAGGGCTGAAAATGGCTGCTGTGGGTGGCTGTTTAGGGGCGAAGAGGGCTGAGGTGGCGCGGGATGGTGGCTGGGGACGTCCAGCAACTCCGGCCGGTACTGTTCGGCGTGAACAATACCAGAATGAACAGAAACGCACAAAAACAAAGCTGAAACGAAAGAGGAAGAATGGAAAAAATGAGAGGAAAATGTTGCTGAAGCTGGTCTGCACGCAAGAGTGAGTGAGGAGAGAGAGAGAGAGCAGCCAACCTGATGAAATTATTTAATCAAGGGTGCCAAGTGTCAAGCTTAAAAAAAAAGACTAAAATACCCCTAAATACTTGGTTCCCATTCAACTTTATCTAAAGAGAGGAGGGCAAAAGGGTCAAAAGCCCTCAAAATTACTGCTGATAATTATCCACAATTTTACCAAATTTTTCCAAAATTTTCGGACCAAAAAATTAACCTAGGGGCAAAATTGTCATTTTTCCGGTCCCGGGGCGAAATTTCAATTTTTGCACATACGCGTTCCATATATGCGTGGTAGACATAATCCGGTGTCGGAATCGCGAAATTCACTTTTTAAGCCCTCGAAAATCGACTGCGAAGTTCCGGGAATAAAATAATATTATTTTTTCAATTTTTGTCGAAATTCCAATTTTTGTCTAAAATGACTCCCGGTATGCGTGGCCACCCAAAAATGGCGTCGGCCTCGAAAAGTAACCTCAAACGGCCTCAGAATTCCACGCCGGCACCCACAGGGGCAAAACCGTAATTTTTCACCCCCGGACCGAAATTTTAATTTTTACTCGTACTAACCCAAATGTGCGTGGCCAGCGTAATATGACGTCAGATTTCCAAAAATAGTCTCTTAAGCCTTCGAAAATCGACATCGAAATCCGGGCCCAATTTCATGAATAAAACCCGCTAAACTTTCAGTTTCGGGGTCTCTCACTAACGGGTGGCTGTTTAGAAGTTACGCATATCGACCTAGGGTTATCTGTGTCATAACGGTCCCGATCATTGAGAGAATGAGAAATTATTATTAGTTCCAGGGGTCACAATCGTTAGGTTCAGGTTCAGGACTGGTTGGCCATGTGTATTTTCGGTCTTGCAGAATCACTTGCGTCCCTATTATACATCGTTGGCCTTGGCCAAACTCAATCCATCACCCTTTCCTATGATCGGCCCATGTTGGCCCAGAATATTCCCTCAGCGTCTCTCGTGATCAGTGTCCGTTTCATGATAGGGTCCCCGGTCTACGTACCGTTTTCTAGTTAGCCATACCCTCATTGGTTAGTATCCCGAGAGTGATCAGCTCTGGGCTAGACTGACTAAAATGAAATGCGAATTAATATCAGTTTTATTGATCCCGGAAATTACATCAAAATTCGGGCTGTTACAATTCTTCCCCCCTTACAAAAATTTAGTCCTCGAAATTTGTAATCTACCTTTGTCTACTTAAATAATTAGGGGTGTTGACGTCTCATAGCTTCTTCACTTTCCCACGTGGCACCTTCTGTTCCATGGTGTTCCCAGACAACTTTGACCATCGGGATTGTCTTGTTCCTTAATACCCGTTCTTTTCTATCTTCGATCCTGACTGGTCTTTCCACATACGACACTTTATCGTCCACTTCTATTTCTTCATACCTCAGAATGTGAGTCGGGTCTGGTTCATACTTCCTTAACATCGAAACGTGGAAAACGTTATGTACTTGAGACAGATTAGGCGGCAAGGCAAGTCGATAAGCCATATCTCCAATCTTTTCCAAAATCTCAAATGGCCCGACATATCTAAAACTTAGTTTTCCCTTCTTGCCGAATCTAGATAATCCCTTCATAGGCGACACCTTAAGAAACACGTGATCTCCAACCTGAAACTCTAAAGGTCGTCGTCTCAAATCGGCATAACTTTTCTGACGACTCTGTGCCGTTCTGAGTCTGTCTCGAATGACCTCAACTGCCTCAACGGTCTGCTGTATCAACTTTGGACCTGTGATACTCCGTTCACCCACTTCATCCCAACACACTGGCGTCCTACATGCCCTACCATATAAAGCTTCAAACGATGCCATCTGAATACTCTGTTGATAGTTGTTGTTATAGGCAAATTCCACCAAGTGTAACTGTTCCTCCCATTTGCCTTGAAAATCTATCACACAAGCTCTCAGCATGTCCTCTAAGGTTTGAATGGTCCTTTCAAATGACCGAATACATACGTGGATGGTATGCCGTACTGAACTGTAACTTCGTTCCTAAGGCTGCTTGTAAACTTTTCCAGAAATTGGCTGTAAATCTGGGATCACGGTCTAAAGTGATCGTTACCGGTACTCCATGCAACCTCACGATCTGCCTCACATACAAGTCTGCATATCTTTCTAACTCGAAGTCTTTCCGTACTTGCAGAAAGTGCGCTGACTTAGTCAGTCTATCCACTATTACGCAGATTGAATCATGTCCTCTACGGCTTCTTGGCGGTCCCGGCCACGAAATCCATCGTAATATGTTCCCATTTCCACTCTGGGATTTCTAATGGCCTCAACAATCCTCCAGGCTTACAATGCTGTGCCTTCACTTGTTGGCACGTCAAACACTTAGCTACATGCCTGGCCACATCCACCTTCATTCCATTCCACCAGTAGTGTTGTCTTAAATTCTGATACATCTTCGTACTTCCCGGGTGGATACTGTAGTTGCTCCTATAAGCCTTCGACAAGATTTCTTCCTTTAGTTTTACATCATCTGGTACACAGAGTCGTCCTCTAAACTTCAAAACCCCATCCTCAGACAGTTGAAAATCCGGTTTCCTCTTAGCTACATCCATCTCGATAATCTTTTGGATTTCTTGATCCATAGATTGTAGTTCCTTAATTTTGACCTGAATTTCTGGCTCAATCCTCAAGGTGGCTAGTAAATTCGACACTCGACTCATCTCGAACTTAAACTCGGAATCCCTGAGTCTTTCCAACAGGGTCCACTCCTTGACCATTAAATGCGCCAAACTAGACTTCCGACTCAAGGCATCTGCCACTCGATTGGCTTTCCCAGGATGATACAGGATGTCACAATCATAATCCTTCAGAAGCTCCATCCATCGGCGCTACCTCATGTTCAACTCTTTCTGCGAAAATAGATACTTGAGGCTTTGATGATCAGTATAAATCTGGAACTTCTCCCCACATAAGTGGTGCCTCTAGATCTTAAGTGCAAACACTATAGCAGCTAATTTCAAGTCATGCTTCGGATAATTCATCTCATGTGGTCTCAACTGACGCGACGCATATGCTACCACTTTTCCATGCTGCATCAGCACACAGCCCAATCCTCTTAGCGAAGCATCGCTATAAATCTCAAATCCTCCTGGGCCCGACGGAATAGTCAATACAGGAGCAGTCGTTAACCGGTGTTTCAACTCCTGAAAGCTCCTTTCACATTTATCATCCCACTCAAATTTCACGTCCTTCTTAAGTAACCTTGTCATTGGCATGGCTATTGACGAAAATCCTTCTACGAATCGTCTATAGTAACCAGCCAATCCTAAAAAACTTCGAATCTCAGTTACTGATGTCGGTGTAGGCCACTTGGTAACTGCTTCAATCTTAACTGGATCCATAGAAATCCCATCTCCAGAAATGATATGTCCAAGAAATCCTACTCTGCTGAGCCAGAATTCACACTTGCTGAACTTAGCATATAATGCATGCTCTCTCAAGGTCCGTAGCACCTCAGCCAAGTGTACCTCATGCTCCTCGGGACTCCTGGAGTACACTAGTATATCATCAATGAAAACTATCACAAACTGATCCAGGAATTCCTTGAACACACGATTCATTAAATCCATGAAAGCGGCTAGGGCATTTGTCAATCCGAAGGGCATGACCGTAAATTCATAATGCCCGTATCGAGTCCTAAAAGCAGTCTTGGGAATGTCCTCATTTCTGATTCTTAGCTGATGGTACCCGGTCCTCAAATCTATCTTGGAAAACATTGAGGCCCCTTGCAACTGATCAAACAGATCATCAATCCTCGGTAGTGGATACTTATTCTTCACTGTCACTTGGTTTAACTGTCGATAATCTATACATAACCTCAGAGTTCCATCTTTTTTCTTGACAAACAGAACTGGCGCTCCCCATGGGGACGGACTAGGACGAATAAAACCTTTGTCCAGTAATTCCTGTATCTGAACCTTTAACTCTTTCAATTCTGATAAGGACATCCTATACGGCGCTTTTGAAATCGGCTCTGTTCTTGGCGCCAATTCAATCACAAACTCCACTCTCGCTCGGGCGATAAACCTGGCAATTCCTCAGGAAACACATCAGGAAAATTGCTTACTACGAGTATATCTTCCAACTTAGGTTCCTCAACTGTTGGATCCACAACATTCACCAAATATCCTTCACACCCCTCATCCAACAGCTTACTCACCTCAAGCGAGAAAATCCAAGGGATCGAGGTTCCTCCTCGGTTTCCCTGAAATACAAAACTAGGGCGTCCATTCGGATTAAATTGGATTGTCCTATCGCTGCAATCCACTACAGCTTTTTGTCGGACTAACCAGTCCATTCTAATAATCACATCAAAATCGAACATGGCTATTACTGCCAAGTCGATACTCTCTTCCCTACTTCCAATAATTATCTTACAATTAGGACATCCAAAAGAAACTAGCAACCTATCATTCACAGGTGTCGTCACACAAAGCACATGCTCAAGCAGCACTGGTTTCATACCAACCAACTCAATAAATTGCTCTGAAACGAATGAATGGGTTGCCCCCGGATCAAACAGTGCATATGCGGCATGATCACACAAAGAAATCGTACCTGTGACCATGCCCGGCGCATTCTCAGCTTCCTTGCGCGCCATTGCATAAATCCTTCCTTGGGCTGGTGGTCGTCCCTGATTAGCCGGTGGGGGAGGTCTGGCTTGATTTCCAACTTGTGGTGGCGGCACTCTGGACGGTCCGGATGGCTGCATCTGTGGGCAATCGCAAATCTGATGTCCCATACTCCCACACTTAAAACATGCCCCATATCTACCCAACGGGGGATTCGGTTTCCCGATGTTCCGTCTAGCTAGCGGGACAAATCGCCTATTTCCAGTCATAGGCCTTTTTCCCAAACGGCGATTATCTCTATTCTGAGCAAACCGCGATCCTGAAGCGGCTGCCCTTTCCTGCTGATCCCGTTCTATGATCTGCGCCCGTCTATGCATTTCTCCGTACTCTTTGATATCATGGGACAAAATTAAACTCCGAAGATCCGGTTTCAGTCCATCCCGGAATCTCCGCGCTCTATCCCTCGGATTCTCCACCATAGTCGGTGCAAACTTTGCTAATCTTGCGAACTCCGCCTCATATTGATCAACAGTCATTTGTCCCTGGCGCAGGCGCATAAATTCCATCAACTTCTTCTCTCGCGCATTCTCTGAGAAATATTTTTCATAGAAATTTTCCACAAACGCTGTCCAAGTCGGGGCCGTTCCTACTGGAAACACTCTATTTTCCACGGCGTTCCACCAATCATTCGCACCTTCTTGGAGCTGATAAACCGCCAATGTCACCTTTTCCTCATCAGTGCACCCCAAAACTTTGAAGGTTTTCTCCAATTCCTCTATCCATCTTGGCGCAGCCTCGGGGTCAACCACGACCATGAAATTTGGGCGGCTTCAATTTCATAAACTGTTCTACTAACTGGGGCATTTGTCTAACCCCGGCTGGCTGAGCCTGTCCAGCATTAGCTTGATTCTCTTCTACCGCAGCAGCCGCTGCATTATCTCGCCCTTGTGCCTGCCTATCCAGAACATTCCCGATCCTTTCTAATACCCGTAAAACTCCTTCCATGCGTGGATCTTCTACAGGTCTCACATCGACTCGGGGGTCTATTGCGGCTCCCTCATTAATTCCAAGGTTGTCTATTGCTCTCACTCTAGCACGACCTCCACCTCGGGATCCTCTTTTGCACCTCTCACAGGAACTCTTCCTATACCTCTCCTCTCGCTGCTCATCTTGGCCACTCGATTCTACGACTACCTGCTATAATTCCACGAAGGAATTAAAGACTTAAACCAATCCATCCCAGTCTAAGTCCTAGGCAGGTATTAAACAACAATCAAGCAATCCACATGCGGCTTAACAATTATCCAATACATCACCCAAGGGATTCGTATACTCACCTCGGGTCCTGCCGCATCTGCACTTACGGGTCACACCATCACAATTCAAACACGATCACAAGCTGTTAGGAGATGCATGTAGCACACGAGGTCACCCTACTGGCTACCCAGGGTCTCATCGCTCCTTATCACTCCAGGCTTCGACCTAATTGGACCGAGCTGACCTTGCTCTGATACCAATTCAAGAGGGGAATGTCACGCCCCGTACCCCACTGGAACACAACATCCCGTCATGGTCGATTATGGTGCAACGCTCCCACGAAGCGTCGCCGACCCACGCCCACACAGAGATCAAACACATGCGGAAGCAACGTATATAATTAAATATATACACCCGTACAATATAATACATGAGACCAAGGTAGAACAACCAAATAGCAGTCAAGCAACTTACAAAAAATACATATACATTGGTATTACCAACAAAAACTTTTTTACAATGTTCACTACAACCAAAAAGGAAACACCAACAGCTGGTAATAACCAAACAGCCACTTCTCCACTCTGTTCCGTCTCCACCGGGGTGCATGCTCGACGACTGCTGGATAAAATATGGTATTCCAAAAAGAGGTGGTGATCTCGGCATCCTACTATTGGGGGTCTGAAAATGTTCGGTTTACACAACCGTGAGATGAATCTCAGTGAGTTCAATCCCTAAACCTAGGCTAGGCTAACATGCAATCTCCTGACCGGAAAATAAATATTTAAATCACAAATCAACAATAACCAAATCATTCTTAGACCCTGCAGGTTAGACAGATCAGTTTATAATATTCACAGTATATACGTGGCACTCATATTCACATATATGCCAATCACATGCTTATGCACTGATTCTCACATTCTCGCATGCCAGTCTATGTATGTTCATGTATGCAAATGTCATGGACTTGACACGCGTGCAATTCCAGGCCTTTGGCCCACACCGCACACTGTGGCACATTGCCCAATTTATTATTATTACGACTCGAGTCATCAATTTTTTCACGGCCGGTCGTCTAGCCACGCTTCAAAGTGCATGAGGCGCGACAACCGATCCGCCCCGATGTCTCTAGCCTGCTTCAAAGTGCATGAGGCGTAACATTGTTCTCCCTGCGAACCGGAGCCTACTCCAAAGTGCATGAGGATGGCCTCGCCCGGACGTGCAGGTTAATCCCCTTCAAAGTGCATGAGGACGGTATCGACCCGAAGGTCCCGACCCGTGGGTCCTTAGGTGATCACACAATTCATTATTATCTGGACCCAGCGTATAACGCTTCAGGGTAATTTAGGTGATCACACACTCATGACAGGCACGCATTCTTGCACAATTTCACCACATGCCACACTCTAAGCATACATAATGCGTGTCCATATTATGCAGTGCAATGAACCATGAGCACCAATGAAATTTAATCACAACCAAGCACAATGTATGTACAACCAATCAACCCGAACTTACCCGGTAATTTTCTAACGGGCTTCTAAATTGATCAATTAATTCAATTTCTCATCCCAATAATTCCTCAATGATTTACCACAATTTTCCTGACAATAATTTCTATCAGTCAATTCTCAACCCAGTCTAAAATTCACACTGATACTATCTAAGTTAGTCCATAATATACTGATAATACCTAACCCAGTCCAGAAAAACGCATTATCAGTCCTAATCCAAGTTTAGGAATTTTACTCACCTAATCCAAAGGTCACGATGACGGGGAATGGCGGCTCCGATCTTTGGTGAGCAGTGAAACGTGGCTAAGGAATTCCCGGCGGCGATAATACCGGACGGGTGAGCGATGCGGGGTGAATAATGCGGTTAAGGTACTTTTACTCACGGATTATGCGGACAGGATGGGGCGGTGGCGGGCGTCGGTCACGGTGGCGGCGGGTCACGGTCCGGCGCGGAACGATGATTTCCGGATCGACGTGAATGCAAAGAACTCCTGTACGGACATCGTGACGGACCGGGTGCAACGGCGACGATGGACCGCCGGATGCCCGTGTCGACGAACAACGATCGGGAGGTCCGTCCAAGCTCAAGGCCACTGCTCACGGATTGGAAAATAAGAAAAGGGGAGAAAAGAGAGAAAAAGAGAGGGAAAAGGAGAGAAAATGGATCGAACCAAGGCCGAGCCGAGGCGGGACCAAGGGGTTGACGGCCAGGCACGGGCGGGTCGACGGCGGTCGCAAAGCTCCTATTAAGGCGATTCATGGGTTGGAACTTTCTATTTAGGGCTGAAAATGGCTGCCTGGTGGCTGTTAGTGGGGCTTAAGAGGGCCGAGGTGGCACGGATGGTGGCCGGGACGCCCGAAGAACTCCGACCTAAGACTGCTCCGCGTGAACAATACCAATGGACAAAACGCAAAAAAACAAAGCTGAAACGAAGAGGAAGAAGGGAAAAATGAGAGGAAAATGTTGTTTGAAGCTCGGGTCTGCACGCAAGAGTGAGTGAGAGAGAGAGAGAGCAGCCAACTTGATGAAATTATTTAATCAAGGGTGCCAAGTGTCAAGCTTAAAAAAAAAGACTAAAATACCCCTAATACTTGGCTCCCATTCAACCTTATCTAAAGAGAGGAGGGCAAAAGGGTCAAAAGTCCTCAAAATTACTGCTGATAATTATCCACAAATTTTCCAAATTTTTCCAAAATTTTCGGACCAAAAAATTAACCTAGGGGCAAAATTGTCATTTTTCCGGTCCCGGGGCGAAATTTCAATTTTTGCACATACTCGGTCCATATATGCGTGGTAGACATAATCCGATGTCGGAATTGCGAAATTCACTTTTTAAGCCCACGAAAATCGACTGTGAAGTTCCGGGAATAAAATAATATTATTTTTTCAATTTTTGTCGAAATTCCACTTTTTGTCCGAAATGACTCCCGATATGCGTGGCCACCCAAAATGGCGTCGGCCTCGAAAAATAACCTTAAACGGCCTCAGAATTCCACACCGGCACCTATAGGGGCAAAACCGTAATTTTTCACCCCCGGACCGAAATTTCAATTTTTACTCATACTAACCCCAAAATGTGTGGCCAGCGTAATATGACGTCCGATTTCCAAAAATAGTCTCTTAAGCCCTTGAAAATCGACATCGAAATCCGGGCCCAATTTCGTAAATAAAACCCGCTAAACTTTCAGTTTCATGGTCTCTCACTAACGGACGGCTGTTTAGAAGTTACGCGTATCGACCTAGGGTTATATGTGTCATAACGGTCCCGATCATTGAGAGAATGAGAAATTATTATTAGTTCCAGAGGTCACAATCGTTAGGTTGTGTTCGTGGACCTGGTTGGCCACGTGTACTTTCGGTCTTGCAGAATCACCTGCGTCCCTATTATACATCGTTAGCCTTGGCCAAACTCAATCCATCACCCTTTCCTATGATCGGCCCATGTTGGCCCAGAATATTCCCTCAGCGTCTCTCGTGATCAGTGTCCGTTTCACGATAGGGTCCTCGGTCTACGTACCGTTTTCTAGTTAGCCATACCCTCATTGGTTAGTATCCCGAGAGTGATCAGCTCTGGGCGAGACTGACTAAAATGAAATGCGAATTTATATCAGTTTTATTGATCCCGGAAATTACATCAAAATTCGGGCTGTTACAATAATTGAGAGGGATATCGGTCACCTGATATGGGATTTCTTTGGGCTAATAGGTCATCTAAAGCGAGGAATCTATATCCTGTTGGCAGGCTCCAATCCAATATCTGATTCAAAAGACAAATCTGTTTGTTCAACTATGGAGCCTCAATGTGGAGTGGATGCACGAAAGCTTACTTTAGGCGAGGATTACAAGTGTACTAGTATTTACGACTTAGGATCTTAACAAAAACCATTCAAGGATTGGCTCAAGTACTATAGTGCACTCAAAACGTTCTCCATATCCAGAGAACAATATGACGAGCAAAGCATTAAGATGTTTCTGGAGAAAAAATCTCCTCTCTAAATTTTTCCAGTGAGAATAGACAGTAACAACTATCAAGGCCAAGCATCTAATCCTAAGCTCTTACGAATTTGAATTACCAAAAGATTAAGTCGTATAGGAACTTAACATACTTGGATGTAGCTCCCCCTACCCTCCAAGTCTCTTTGCTTTCTCCATTTCCTCCCTCCGTCCCTCTCGACCTGATTGTCATACAAGTACGCAGCACAGCATGAGATGTATCCTATTCACAAGTTAAACTCCCACCAGCGAACTTGATTAATCAAAATGATGTGATGAAATGCCCCTCTGTAATGAAAAGAAGATTAATCAAACTTCAAGCAATCCAAAATGTGAGAAACTTTCCGCCTACAGTCTATATTTCTGTATCCACTAAATCTCTCCTTGTTTGTAGGGCACGCACAGTCAGTAAAAGAATGCTCGATCAGTAAAAGAAGAGGAGCCAGCAGTAAAATTACATTTGCGAGAGTCACCATCAGAAATCTAAGACGATCTTTTTAGATGCCTGATGACACATTTAGATGGTATTCTGCAGGGGCTAAACCTGCGAACTCCAAGTGGGGCATCAAGCATTTCTGCATCTGACATAGTTAATCTATCTAGCATAAATGTCAACAACCTGGTTGAGAAGTTGATAGAAATCAATTGCGCCTATAAATAAAATCCCGCAATTCAACTAATACCAGCTTGGAATTCTTTTACTTGCAACTAAGTCGTCTCTAGATTTTCTACTCGCATCACCATCATTCACTCTTCGTTTCCGTGTAAAATACAACTCCTTAGTTCGACGTTCACCTTCTCATTTAGACTTGCACGCACTTTATACCTCTATTATTCGTCCAATTCTCCATCGACCGCAATTCGAGCTAGATTGGCAATTACAGTTGGTTCCTCTCGGGAAATGGAAGCGTGGCACATTTAGGAAAAGCGAAAGAATTAACATGAGGAACGAACACACTGAATTAAAAAAAAAAAAGAGAAAGCTTTCTCGATTTGAAGCAATACCCAGGAGAGATTGTCCACAGCCTCTTGCCAAATGAAGCGAGGAAGCACCCCACCTTCCTTGGAGTCCTCCGCGTGACCATCGACAGCAAACCCTTCTCCGGAATTCCACTCACGCCATCTTCACCTGCCGCCAACCGGAAGAAATCGAGCAACAACCTCACAAAATCGAATCGGAAAACAATCGAATCGACCAGCCCATTAGGAGGTCGCGAAAAGAACGCCCGAACGGGAGCAGAGCTGGACCTGAGAAGCCAAGAGGGGCTTGTCGAGCTTGAAGCTGAAATGGAAAAGCACACGCCGCCGACCCTCCTTCGTGGGTCTCCCATTGCTAGAGAGCTCCTACTTCTTCTAAGGACACGTTTCGTTCCACGCTGGAATATGAACCTTTCGAATTATCAATAGGTTAATTCTTATAATAATCACGCCCAGACGCGAAAAAGGGGGAAACGCTGCATTCGAAGCAATAAGGCTCTTGCAAAAAGGGAAGCGTAGCACATTTGGAAATTCGTTCCCGTGTAGAAAAGAACTTTTTGGAATCGAAGCAATACCCAGGAGAGATCGTCCACAGCCTCTTGCAAATTGAAGCGAGGAAGGAGACCGCCCACCTTCCTTCTGAGTCCTCCGTGTGACCATGGCCACCAAATCCTTCGCCGGATTCCGCTCACGCCATCTTCACCCGCCAGCCACCCAACCCGGAAGAAACCGAGCAACAGCCTCACCCAAAACTGAGTCAGAACACGATCGAATGGGTCCTGCCCCATCAAGAGGGAGCCGAACCCAAGAAGCCCCCGAGCGCGGCTTGTCGAGCTCGAAGCCGAAACGGAAGCACGCGCCCCGGCGGCCCCCTCTTCGTCGGTTTGCCATTGCTAGAGAGCTCTAGGGGAGCAGCCGAGAACCGCAAGCCAACCAGCTCAGCTGGAACGAATCGCGAGGGAGCGTACGGGAAGCAGCGTCGGTGGCAAATGCGAACCCCAGAGTGGGAGGGACAGAGAGCTCGTGAAGGATTAGAGCTGGAAAAGACCAATCTCTGATCTAATCTAACCCAATCGATTTCTTACATTTTTTTTGGGGGAAAAACCACAAAAAAAAAAAACCTAAATTTTGTCGACCGTGACATATTTACCATAAATTTTTATCGGTGTAACACATTTATCCCAAACTTTCTTCTATCGCACTAAAAAACCTCAAACTTATACATGAGTGATACATTTACCCCAAACTTTTTTTTGTGACGCCATAAAACCCAAATTTTTTTCTTGTGACACCAAATTTATGGTTTAAATGTATCATATGGGTATAAATTCGAAATATTTGATATCATAAGAAAAAATTTACGATAAATGTGTCGAATGAGACATACTTATGATTTTTTGTGACCTTTACATTTTTTATTTTATTTTGATTGAAAGTTTGTAGGCAACTTTTCAAGATTATTTTATACATCAATTTGTTAAAAAAATATGGGAAATTCAACTGTTGCTATTTCTTCTACTTCTTCTTCTTTCTTTTGTTTTTTTTTTCTTTTATCAATTTCAAAACCAAATTAAAAGTTTGATGTATCATTCGCTCTTTTGAAAGAAAAGAAATGACTTGCTTATCATGGGCATTGTGGTCAGTCTAAGTAATGAATGCTTCGCATGCTTTATTTCTGAAACTTGAAAATTTTATGTTAATCTATGCTCATTATTAGTGAATAGATCTATTATAGTACAAATACGTGGACTTTTATGGACAATTCTATCTGACTTAATGGAACATTTAGAATTGTCTTTGACAATTTGAATGACACGTCATTGTTTTCTTATTAATCACAGGACATCACATTGACGTGAATGTGGTGAATTAGTTACTTTTGAAAAAAAAAGAAATAATGCTAATGGAATTATTCAAATTGGCATCTTAAGAGAGCAAGCATTCGCACACTGCTTAAATGTCGAGATGATGGCCAAGCTCAAACTCAACCAAGCCATTCGCCATCACCATCCAAGCTCCAAACACTCGCCTGGATAGGAATACTTGACCATGTCATTTGCCATCACCACCCAAAATCCAACCCTTCCCACGCACCATTCTTTTTTTTTTTTGACAAGCTCAAGGGGAGGCCATGGTCACCACCACGGCTTGGTTTGCAGTGATAAGTTGCTCGACCGCCTCCTCTGCGACAATCTCAAGCCCTAATCTGAGAGAGAGAGAGAGAGAGAGGAGGCTCAGTGTCGCTCAATTGATGTTGGCTTGGCGAGCAATGTCAGGTTGATCTGAATCCTTGTCACCGTTGATCCAATTGACTTGGCATGCGTTTCTAGAGTTTTATCATCTTCTTCGATTGGATTTTAACCCGAGTCATCAAGGAATTGATGTTGATTTCTGTAAATCCGCCGAATTAGAATTGACAAAGTTCGTTGCATGGAAGATATTCTAGCACTGGCACTTTTCCCCTAAAGCTTGATGATGCTAGCTAGCATCTATAGATTTCGAATTGGTGCTAATCCCGACAGCAAAGGCTGCATGATGTGACGAAATGCCCTTCAGTCAGTAAAAGAATGCTCAATCAGTAAAAGAAGAGCAGCCAGCAGTAAAATGAAATTGTGAGAGTCACCATCATAAATCTAAGAAGATCTTTTTAGATGCCTGATGAACATTTAGATGGTATTCTGCAGGGGTTAAGCGTGCGAACTCCGAGTGGGGGCATCAAGCATTTCTGCATCTGACATATCTAATCTATCTAGCATAAATGACATCTCCTCCAATTTGTGTTCTTTATTTTCATGGACACTTTAAATGGTGTACCGAAAAGGGTAACAACTCCTTAGTTCTCTAGATTTCCACTCGCATCACCATCATTCACTCTTCGTTTCTGTTTAAAAGACCAACCCCTTAGTTCGACGCTACCTTCTCATTTAGACTTGCAAGCACTTTTATACCTCTATATTCGTTCAATTCTCCATCGAACGCAATTCGAGCTAGATTGGCAATTACAGTTGGTTCCTCTCGGGAAAAGGAAGCGTAGCACATTTGGCAATTCGTTTCCGTGTAAAAAGAACTTTCTCGAATAGAAGCAATTACCGGGAGAGATTGTCCACAGCCTCATGCCAATTGAAGCAATGAAGCACCCACCTTCCTTTGAGTCCTCCGTGACCATGGCCAGCAAATCCTACTCTAGATTCCACTCATGCCATCTTCACCTGCCAACCGCAAAATCGAGCAAAAACCTCACAAAACCGAATCGGAACAATCGAATCGACGTGCCCATTAGGAGGTTGTGAAAGGAATGCCAAACGGGGAAGCTGAACCTAATAAGCCAGGCGGTTTGTCGAACTCGAAGCTAAAATGGAAGCACACACCGGCGACCCTGACCTTTCGTGGGTCTCCCATTGCTAGAAACTAGAAAGCTCCGCCTGCTAGAGCAAACTGCGAGGGAGTGTATAGAAGCGTCCGGAGGCCGGACCGGACTCTATAACTATATAGCCTTGTCAAACAACACCCGAAGTGCCCCCCCTTCGGGGCCATGTAGGCTGCAAGAAGCGGTGGATTAATTATTGAAATGTAATTTGGAAAAAAGCAATGTGATGTCAATCATGTCGTCCTCATTCACTTTGAAAGGAGTTATCCAAATTGGCAATCTTACAAGAAACATGTTGACGGCTTGCTGAGAGACTACCTACATAAAATTACTTATAACGTATGGAGTCGATATCTAGGAATGCTAATGTCAATGTCGTCAAATTTATCCAAAAGCTCCTTTAAGAAAGATTTTCCTATATTCAGTACATACTTACCTATACTTTTATTTGCGTATTGTGGCTACAAATTAGATTTTCAAAGTTGACTCAAGATGCATAACGTTTATTGCCCATCTTGATGTGCATAGGAAATTATGATGGCCGCAGTGGACAATCCATAAGACGCAGTGGAATGGGCAATGGTGGAGATGATAAATTGGCCTGAATTCCTTAAGAAAGCCGAAGAAGAAATAGATAAGAGTTGTGAGAAAGGAGAGGTTAGTCCAAGAGTTCAATATCCCCCAGCTCAACTACATTAAGGCATGTGCTAGGGAGGCCTTTAGGCTCCCCCCGATTGCGCCCTTCAACGTCTCGCACATCACCTTATCGGATGCCGTCGTGGCCGGCTACTGCATCCCCAGGGGTTGTCAAATCCTTGTGAACTGGATGGGTCTTGGCAGAAACCCTAAAGTGTGGGACAAACCCCTCAAGTTCAAGCCTAAGCGGCACATCATGAGTGATGTCGTGGAAGTTGTGCTCACAGAACTTGACCCGCGATTCATTTTTTCAGCATGGGCTGGCTCGGGTACATTGCCACGCAGCTTGGGACATCAATGACCTTGCCAAGCCATTGGTTGTTCGAGCATCAATCTTAATGAGTTAAGGAATGACTTGTCCATCGCGAAGACATTGGTTGTTCAAGCAGTGCTATGCTTGCCGAACCATCTCTATCTAATATAGAGAAGTACGTGCAACATATATATATTAATATCACCCTATCAATAAAAAAGATATTCTGAACTTTTTAATAAAAATATTGTGGAAGTAATCTAATTTTAAGCATTTCCTACATAATATAAATCAAATAAAATGAAATGATATGAAGCGTAACTTTGCCGCCAGCCCCCCCATGGGTCAATGGCTACTCATGCACCGCCCGTGGCTACACAGTTGTACGAAAGCTACTATTTCAAAATGCAAAAGCGACGTGGTTTGTAGTAATAAATGCATCCAACTTCGTGCATGTGGATTCTTGACTCCCGACACTCCCCACAGCGGAGCTCTGACGACGGATTCAACAAACCCCTTGTACTTTGAAATGGGTGCGGGGCTCTTGTAATAAGTTAATAACGTTAACGGGGAAGAAAAGATTGCTTAAAACTCTGGGTCACCGCCAAGGGGACAAAGCGCTCTGATGTATAACATAATATGTTTCTTGTAACCCGCCCGAGGCTCAGGCAGTGCCGTGGGACTAGGTGAAGATGAAACACACAAAATGATTGTCCCACATTTTTTACCAAGCTCCCTCTCCCTCGCTCCTTTTTTTTTTCGAATTAGTGTTATTTTTTTTGTTGATGTGGTTTGTGAATTAGCACCACCTGGCAAATTTTTGCCACGTAAGCATTGTGACGTCAGCAGACTGATAAAGTGCTTCCGAGCATGCAAATTACAGGACTCGATTGGGAGTAAGAAAATGTTCAAGAACCTCACTTTCATATTTAGCAAGAGCTAGTTATTTGAAAAATGTACTTAATCATTTGTTCTCTATCATCCCATCTTGGGGCTTTCGTCTTTCTTCCCCTTGCAGATCTATCACAACATGACACTACTTTAGTAGTTGTGGAAAACCAGCCTTCTTCACAGAAGTCCCTTCTATCATCAATTTTATTGGAAAATTGCTCAATTAGTTCCAAACTTATTGTACGTATGTCATTTAGTCTCTATATTTTTTCAATTTTGCCGATTTAATCTTAAATCATTGTGCATAATTCCAATGTAATCCTTGCAGCCATTTTTTATCGGAAATCATTGATGTGGCGGTGTGTCATGTAGGACTGAGCCCTCACATCAGCGATTTTCAGGGAAAATTTTTCAAAAAGACTATATTGGAATAACTCCTTAAAAGATGATTAGGGGTAGTATGTGTAATTTGGCATTCGCTTTGAGTCAAAACCCTAATTTTCCTATTCTCACCGCTCATCCCTCTCGGCTCTCGTTTAGTCTCACACCTCTCACTTCTCACTCTTAGTCTCACGCAGTCATGGGGGGGCCGCCTCCCTCAGTCCCTCTTGTCTCGAGCCTCATTCTTGCCTCCCTCTCGCTTGACGCCACCTCCAGTATTAACTATTGCCTCCTTCTCTTGCTCTCGTCTCTTAGTTTGCCTCTCTCAGCTCGCGGACTCTCTCGCCTAATGTCAATGTCCCTCAACCAGGCTGCAATAACCTCTGTAAGACACGAACCAATTTTGAATAGAGCAATCAATTCGCCTTCCAAAATCCTCACGTCTCACAAAAAGTTCAACTCAGCTTCAATCAAGGATGAGGCTTCAATTGCCAGCTGCCTCATCATACCAAACGACCCTCTCAAATGCAACGACAGCAAAAGAGGACACGAAATCTCCAATGGGAACCCTCATCACGTGCATACCAAAAGAGGCGATCGACCACAATTTCCCTCAAACTTCTCGAACATAGCTTGACGTTTTGCTTCAAACAGCGGCATTCCTCCAACCTAAGGCACTCAAGAACAGGACCCCCCTTCAAAATTTCGTGCATCACCTTATCTGTGATCTCCCAGCCGCAAATAGACGGGGGCTTGAGATTACTCCAAGCGACACTCCTACTAAATGGGAAAGCTAAAGAGCCTCAAATGCAGGTTCACCAACATAGCCAGGGGACTGAGCTCGGCGCGCAATAGTCCAGAAAATCGATGTCGATGTGGAATTTCCTCACCTTAGGCGACGCATAGAGGATCAATAGGCTGTCCATGAACGGGGCATTGTGCCAGGGGAAGAAGAAGATGAGGTCCGGGGTGGTGGTCCAGACGGATTGCCACTGCTTCAACAAGAGGTAGGTTCCGACAATGTGTGCAACATCGAGGAAGGAGAAGATGTGGAGTCAGGCAAGATGCTGATGTGATCAGCATCGTCACCTAGGGTTTCGCACCAACGTGAGGTGGGCGACGATGAGGTCTGCAATCGCTTCTTTGCCATGTGGGGTTGACGATTGAACGGGAAGGAGAGCCTCCAGTTTTAGGATTCTTTACGCTCGACTGGAGTATTGGCTTCCGGTGGTGCAACACGTGTCGCTCGATGGAGGGATGACCATTTTCCCGCGCCTTATAAATGCAAACCGGCGGCTATGTGGTACAGATTTTTTTGGACTTCTAATACATCCATAAGACTACAATGATGGGGCTAGCTTTTCTTCGAATGCTTTGTAGACCTGATCAATGGATGATTCGAGCCGAATCTCGCGCTTGAAATTCTTTATCCTAGCTCATCCAAAAAATATATATATATATCTGCAACTAACTTCTCTAAGATAATTCTTCAGCGAAAACCATATTCATGATCAAGTATGACATCTCATGAGCTTAAAGATTAAAATAAGTCAAAGACGTGTTAAGAGAAGTCATGGTGGAGCTACATGCAGAGGGCGCCCTTGCAAAAGTTGGAGGTTTGGATTTTAAGGAGGTGAATTTTCTTAATTCAAGTGGAACAGATTGATTCGTCCTCCGTATTGAAAAACTAGAGGTGTCATAATATTTTGAAAGTGGATAAATATCCAACCAAAAAAAGAAAAAAGAAGTGGATAAATCAAATCCAACCAAATTAAAATTGGTATTAATTTCATTTCCGTTTTAATTTTTCTTATGGCAATTTTTCATATTGGTAGGATTTCAATTGAAAAATTGCAAAAAAAATAAATCGTAGTTCAAATATAGTCACCATAACAAACAAGGTGATTCCCTAAATTTTTAAGTATTTACGGTTCATATCTAAATCTTGCTTATCACATAATTATCTAAGCCTGTTTTTCTTAAATAGACCGAATCATTCGAACATTTATTCATTTTTCTTAATAAATTAATTTTTTTTTCACAATTTGCTCACACAGAATTTCTTTTCTCTTTCACTAGTACTAATAAATAAATTAACTTTACTAATAAGTAAAATAAATTGATCCAATCGAGTGAGTCCACTGTTATATATCAAACTAAACATTAACCCGCACGGTGCATGAGTCTGGAAATAATTGTATAAATTAGGAGGGAAAATGCTAATCAGTTGGAACATTAAAAGTTTTCCTCATAGGTGAATAACTTTTCTATCATGATACTTCTGTTACCCCCAATTAGAAGATGAAATCCTTCTGAGTATTCTTGAATGCTGTTGATATTGTAATCGAATGGGCAACTAAGGGTCAAAAAGTGTCTCTTAAGGTTTATTTGTATTTTTCTTTTCCTGATACATGGGAAAAACTAAAGACAAGACAATGTACCATACCATAAAGTTGAAATATATTGGAAGACTAATTAGGAAGGAAATTAAAATTAGTCCCAGCAGAGGCAAAAAAGGCCAACTATCATTAACCCATTAGTTGAAGGAACATGGAGGCTCTTGAGAGGCAACTATGGTACTTAGCGTACCTTCCCGACGGAAACATTCAGGAGTCGGCAAACGGTTTTTCTGTTCCTGGTTGTCGTAGGAATATCACATTCATGTATATACTGGCGCATATTCCCTTGCGTTACGGCAATCACACAGCAAGAAGCAATAAGTGACTGATTATCAAACTGAAAATAGCGAACTTGATATAACCAAGCAACTATACAAAGTGGAAACAGAGTTAAAGAAGCTTCAAAACTAGAATAACTAGTGGAGAGGGGGAAGTGTGCTATCTCTACATTTAACTATATGAGCTACATCAATTTTCAGAACAAGTGATTTCCTATCAATCATGTTTGATTTTCCATCTAAAATATCTCATCTTAAAGTGCAAATTACCTGTTCTAGGGAAAGGACATAGGATTTTGAAATTGACTATAGGTAGTTCACCGAGTCAAGACGTTTTGATCAAATCAACATTGACAATTCACAAACTTGCATATAGATCTGAAAAACCTCCCATTAGGAAACAATAGTTAGATCTGGTTATAGGCAGTGGGCCCTAGGAAGTTCATTTGGGAGAGTTTTAACAAGGAATTATAACTATAAGGACTTGTTCCATGCAACTGAAGAGACAACCGATAGGAACCTAAATGGTACTGATTAGAACAATTCTCCTGCACTTGTTTTATAGACTAATCAAATGTCTGTTGTGCAGTTCATCATGTTCGTTTTATTTTCATGTTGAAACAGTACCAAACCCGAACATGCAGGAAGGTTCAGAGTACCTAAAATTCTAAATCTTCTAATAGTTGCACACCCACAGAGAGAACTATCTACACACAGGCACACACGCTCACAGAACACTTTCCCCAACCGATGGTCGTATAGGCTCTCTCAATCTCCCTAAAACACAGCAGAAACTCAAGAGTCTAGAACAAAAGCAGAAAGTCTGCACAGCAGGCTAAACCCAAAAGATACCAAATTCTCCTTTAGGTGCTTCAGCTGCAGTATAGGTAGAAAGAGCACTCAGGGCAAACAACAAAAGCTACGGATAATTGTGTGGTATCGAAGTCGGAGGTGTCATCTCTGAAGTGACCAATAGAAGTGAAATCTAGAACTTTGACAAGAATAACTTCACCTAGTATAGTTGTTTACTTAACCAGCCCATTACTCAGGCAACACTGATTTCTGCCATTAGATCCATTTATTAAGAAAAACTGCTGTATGGAAGCAAGAAAGGAAAGAAGTACTCATTGACTAAATCTGATAGACTATACTGTTATATATTTGATCTGAACAGACAGGAGGCTTACAATATTTCCGATTGGAAAGACACCAAATATATTGAAGCACGAAACCCCATCTATCTCAACCGCAAGGGATATTGAAACGTTGCTTTGAAGAATTTGAGAGCTCTACAAATGAATCTTGACCATCATAAGTTAAATCAGTTTCTCTGGGTACTAGTCTAGGCATGTGAGGAACTCTTGGAGCTGGAGGAAAGTAACGAGTAGTGCGATCTTCAAATGTCAAAGAGTTGCCAGAAGTGTCCTAAGAAAAAATGGATAATTATATTTCCAATTGGAAAAAAAAGAAGAAGAAAAAATATAACAAGAGATTAAAGTTAAGGAGTCGACAATCAGCAAATCAACGACTCACAGCTGACACCAAACATAACTTTTTCAAAAAACAGTCCATAAACCCATATTGAAGCTGATGGACTGTGAAATAAGATTCTAAAGAAATATTTAAGCAAACCAGACTAAAATAACTACTTAACTGCAAACAAAGCATTAGATATAACATGAAGGTATGAACAATAAATTACTGTCTGTTAAGAATCAAGATCGAGAAGTTATATAAGCTTTTTTAACTTGAAAGATGCATACCCTATTCACTTGGGCATCCTCCTCACAATTGAGACACACCACAGCTGCTGCATGGGACTTCAAGCTTCTTAACAGTTTTCCATTCTGCTTAATATTTGTACCGTGTTAAAAATAAATATACCACAATATGTATAACTGCTGCAAGCACTGGCATATAAAAAGCAGCACACAGCATATCCACGGTTCCATAACGACAGCTAGATTGGTAAGATAACGTTCACATGTAAAAATAAGCTCTTCAGAGAAAAACTTAATCCATGAAGTGGATAATGATTACATAATTTGTAGAAATCACAAAGAAACTTTATTGCAGCAGCATCAACCAAGTTCTGAGCAATTGTACCAATGACCAAACAGCTATAGCTTAATGACAACTAGTTATCTACGAACTTCACCACCCACAAGCATAATTGAGGCACATACAAATTCTATCATTTAGGAGTCACCCAAATTATTACCTTCCTAATTTGACTGAACTGGACATATGTAACTTTTAATAATAGAAAGAAACTACTAATTTGATGAAAATGAGCATGTCATGGATGACTGCTTCTATATGACACCATCCACTTAGACCGTAGATCCTCACAATGAGCTCAACACCAGTAAACACTACTTTAATTCGTCATTGACATTCGAAACATTTTAGATCATCCGTAACAACATCTGCAACAAGGTGACAATTATTTGTCCTACATGAGAATGCAATTGAGCACATCAATCAGATTCAAGTTTGATGACATTGAGCTGGTATTCTGCGGGGGTTATTAAACCAAAAATAATATTACATTGTGAGAGTCAACAACAGAAATCGAAGGAAAACTATATAGATGCCTGACGACATTGTGATGGTATTCTACAGGGGTTAAACCAGCCAACTCCATTTGGGCAGCAAGCATTTCTGCATCTGACATAGCTAGTCTATCCATCATAAATGACATCCGCTCCGATTTGAGTTTTATATCTTCATGGACACTTTAACTGGTGTACCAAAAAGAGCAACAAGATGGCAATACAGGAGAAGGGTACACTTGCGGTTGGTCCAGATGACTGACAGTAAGGTTATGGAAATCTCCTAAGGCACCAATCTTGTCATGCCCCGAACCCCCGTCGAGCTCGCGACATCCCCCGCTCTGGTTGAAATGATGCGACGTCCCAGGAACGTCGCCGACCCAACCCAAAAATCAGAGTCACATGCGGAAGCGGATATAAAAACCCCGGATAGAAAGATGACGACAACGGGGTAGAACACCAAGACAATCAAACCACCAACTACAACATTTTATACAGTCACTACACCAAATATATACAAACATTGTATTACAGACATATTTAGCAAGCTAGCATCAGAAATCACCGTTATAACAAAATATCAGGGGCTTGGTTATCTTAACTTCACTATCGGATAACCCAAGTTATACAACCCCTAAAAATGCCCTAGGAAAAAATCTAAGGGTTGCCCTTCTCCAATCTGCCCCTAATTCATCTGGCTCAATCCTCGGGAGATCTCTTGGGCATCGCCTGCGAATCCACCGGGCACCATGGGCAGCTCTTCGCACTTCAAAAAGAGGAGGCGGTTCCCAGGGTTTATGGCTAGGGGTCTGAAAGTGGCAGTTAAACAACTGTGAGACGAATCTCAATAAGTGTACAACCCCAAACCCCACGTAGGCACTCACGTACCGCCAGACGAAAACACACGTAACACACGACCATCAATTAAACTAACAGCCACACACGACCCTACCTAGAATCCAACATACATGCCCCTGCACGTTAGACAATAATACAGCCAACATATTGCAGCAATGAATCACAAATGCGCACGTGTCTCAATTATAAGGTAAAACCCACTTGGGCACGTCCCATACCGTGCCTAGCAGTTTTTACTCCATAATTAAGCATCACACCACGCGATACAAACACACTCGCATACGAACTCACACCACACGTCACTTTCTTAATTTCACTCATCCCGTCAATTCTTGCTCATTCTCAACCTTTCCACCACTACCGCGCCCGCGTAAAACGCATCAGGCCAACGGTCTTGACCTCGTCGAGCATCGTCACCCGTCGGGCGGGCATCGTCACCTCATCGAGGGCGGCATCGTCCCAGCGTAAACGCACACGCCTCAGGACGGAATCCTCACACACTTTCCTTCTACCGCTTTCGCAGAAACGCATCAGGCCAATAGTCTTCTGACCACGTCAGGCATCGACACCTCGTCAGGCCGGGCATTGTCAGCTCGTCAGGAACGGCATCGTTCCCGCGTAAACGTACACACCTCAGGACGGATCCACTTTTCCCAACCAATCCTACACATCCATACCTTCGTTCCACTCATACCACACGTACCACACGGCCACTCGAACATGCTATCACACACAACTTCACACCTCCCATACACATCACAAATGTACACATTCTCATCACACGAACACATTCCACGACCCGTATACGCTTATCACACGAATTCAATGCACATTCACATTTCCACGCCACCACACCTCACGGCCTTACACATGGCACACCACTGCATCACATTCAGTCCCATGCATAATTCAGAACCAACCAACCACAGCACACAAAACATTTAATCCTATAAACCCGATCAAGCCAATACAATTCCAATTAATCATACCATTCAACCCCGATCGATCCTCAATATCACAGTTCTAACCAAGCCTTCTAAACCTAGAATTTCCCTCGTCAATTAGTCCATAATCATCAATTATCCAGCCCCTAATTCAATCCTAAACAGCCACCAAATCAGTCACAAAATATTCACAAATTCGTCTAAACCGGGTCCTAAACGAGCCTAGAAATACCCGAGGTCCTAAATGACATTTGGGGAAAACACTTACCCTAAAAAGCGAGACAGAACGGGCCCGGAACGGCAGGCGGAACACGGGCGGCGGTAGCAAGAAAGCGGCGTCACGCGGCGTACGGACGGGATGAACAGTACCCACCGTACAGACGTGAATAGTACTCCCCGTTTTAACCGCATGCGACAACGGTGGCGGGCGCGAGGCGCCGGTGATGGTTATGAAGTGGGTCCGTGACGACCTGCGTGGAATGCGGTCCGGGACAGACGGTGAATGCACTTCCGCGCACGGACACCGACGGCCTGGGTGGAACGGTGACGTATGGAGGTGCTGGACGTCCCGGTGTCGATGGAATGGCGATCGGAGTCTGCGCCATCGCGCTTGTGCACTAGGAAAAAGAGAAAAGAGAGAAACAAGGCTGTTTTGGACAAAAACCGGACTTGTGGTACGCACGTAGGTGGAAATGGTTGTTGGTGATGTTGGTTCCGACAGGGTTAGCCCTACCGGTACATGCTCGGGCGTGAACAAAGCATCGTAAATGCCGTAAACGGCAGGTACGCAGTAACGTAAAATGGAAGAGAAGAAGGGAATTTCGGGAAAAATTTGACCTAATGTCAAGCAGTGGGAGAGAAAGATAGATATGTCTGGTCAAAGGGGTCAAAGGTGGATTAGTGGAGTCCAAGTGTCAAGATTTAGGGCTAATTGACACTTTTGCCCTTAATCCAAGGGCTAATATTCATCCAAATCCAAGAATTTAGGGTCAAAAAGGTCATTTTCCCCTAACCAAGGGCTGACCAGACCTGAATTAAGCTAACTCACCTTGGTTAATCCTAAAATAAAATCAAATTTTCGGAATTAATAAAAAATGGCCTAGGGGCAAAATGGTAATTTTCCGGTCTCGGGGTGAAATTCCAATTTTCGTACTTACGCATTCCATATATGCGTGGCCAACCTAATATGGTGTCGGAATCGCGAAATTCACTTTTTAAGCCCTCGAAAATCAACTGCGAAGTTCCGGAAATAAAATAATATTATTTTTCCAAATTTTGTCGAAATTCCCGTTTTTGTCCAAAACCACTCTAAATGTGCGTGGCCACCCCAAAATGACCTTGGCCGCGAAAAATAACCTCAAACGGCCTCCGAATCCAGTCTCGGTACCCACAGGGGCAAAATCGTAATTTTTCCGGCCCTAGACCGAAATCCATTTTTTTGCAGAAATGGGTGGCCCCAAGGTTGGCCAAGCCAAAAACGTCATCGACCGCTCAAAATTGTCACTTTCAAAATTCTCGATTCCCGGGCCCAAATTCCAAGAAATGACTAAAATTGACCAATCGCGACTTTAGCTTATCTCTTGCTAACGGGTGGCTCATTAGGATTACGCGCTCTCGACCCGTGACCGACACTAAGTCAAATCACGTTTAAGTTTGCTTGAACCAAGGCGACCTCGATTGTCATATGATTGCGAGGGTCTATCACTAGTGCCCTTCGGACACGATCAATCAAATAGATCGGTCTCGGTTGGCTCAAAACATTCTCTCGTCAATCGATATGGTCGAAGATCGAACCAAGATCAAGTTCTTTGGTCGTGCGAACTCAATCCCGTACTGGCCTTACCCCTAAGGTTAGCATCCCGAGAATGCGCGGGTCCCAAGTGAGATCTCACTATAGTGCATTGGTCAAATTCATTTCTTAAATCCCAGGAAAAGGATCTAAAATTCAGACTGTTACAAATCTCGTCTAGAAGTTGATAGGAATCTGTCGCGCCTATAAATAGACATCCCTTCCTTCAACTAATATCAGCTTGGGATTCGTTACTTGCAACTATGTCATATCCAAATTTTCGCTCCCATTTTCATATCATTCACTCTTCATTTGTGTGTAAAACACTGACTTCTTAGTTCGACGTCGTGTTCTCAATCAGACTTTCGAGCACTTTACTTCTCTATATTCACCAGCTCTCCATCAAACGCAATTCGAGCTAGATTGGCAATGGAAGTGGTTTATTTGGGGAAAAGGAGTGTAACACATTCAGGAAAAGCAAAAGGAGATAAGGCCAATGACTCAAAGGGGCACGCACCAAGCCATCGCTGAAGACACCCACAAATTACCAGGAGAGATTGTCCACAGCCTCTTGCCAATCGAAGCGACAAAGCACCCCACCTTCCTTGGAGTCCCTCCGTGCGACCATGGCCAGCAAACCCTTCTCCGGATTCCGCTCACGACATCTTCACCCGCCCGCCAACTGGAAGAAATCGAGCAACAGCCTCACCAAAACCGAGTCGGAACACAATCGAATCGACCCGCCCATCAGGGAGAAAGCGGGGTTTGTCGAACTTGAAGCCGAAATGGAAACACTCGCTGACGACCCTTCTTCGTCGGTCTCCATCGCTAGAAAGCTCGGCCAAGCAGCCGGAAACCGCAGCCACCATCTCTCGTGAAAAGCGCACAGCTTTCTCAAGCTCCCAACAAGTGTACTGTTATCTTCACTTAAGAAGTAAGGACATGTTTCGCATTGGAATATGAATCTTTTGAATTAATAATAGGTTAATTCTTATAATCACCACCAAGTGCGGAAAGGCAAACGCTAAATGAATTCCTCTTTCCATTTCGTTCATTTCTCCGTTCCGTTTCTAACTTCGTACCTTCCATTTCCCCATACCAAATGGGTTGTGAATTCTTTTGGAACGTGCGTGATTGTCTGCCGATCGGTTCCGAAAGCACCGGACTTTGTTATAATCTTCGTTATTCCAATGGAAGAAACTTCCAATTGATGATCAGTAATCTTCGGAAAGTACCTAATAATTTGTTCCTTGAAATTCGTTACGAGGACGATAGAGATCAAGAAGTTTCTTTTTACCCTTGTCTCCTTTATGCTAAGCCAAATGAAGATTGACGAGATGGGATATGAACTTTTATTAATTGCTCCACAAATTATCCAGAAACAAAACCGCAAAAATTCTCAAAATGAACAGGAGAAAAAAAAAACTCCAAACAGAATGGCACAGTAACATGAAAAAGTGAATGAGAAAAGCAGCGCATTTGAAAATCGTAACTTACCGACCCAAAAAAAAAACCGTAAACTTTCTTCGTGTGGTCGCTTAACAAGTGTTTAGGCATTACTTTTACGAAATCCTATTGCTTTTTACAAACATGTATTTTTTGTTGCAAACTAGAATTTTGATTAGGTGGATTCTGCCGTAGACCAAAACGATGCGCTTATACAAACTAACGTGCGACGTCACTGATTAAAAGGAAAAGAGGAAAATCTATAAGTCAAGCGCCAATCGAGTGGTCCGCTCATTCGTGTTTCGATCTTCGGACTACAATAGCCCGCATGTACGCTTGTGTGTGTTGAGAGCATACTAGGTCCACTACCGATCAAATTGCTACACTTTAATCTACTGGCGAGTGTGATATATGTCTATTGCTCTGGATTTTTTATCGAAAAGACAAAGCTGAAAGTAATTCCAGAATAGTGATCTGTATTGAATTGCCAGCCGAAATCTTTCGTGGAAAGCGAACGATCTAGAAAATATTTTTCAAAAAATAATCACTTGTGCAGCTACAATAGTGAGCGAACGCAAGAAATTCTCGTTTGTACGAAAATGTCAAGACATAAAATATTGTCGATAATGAGACGTATTTCATTGATCGATTGTTTCAAGCAATAAGTGATCACTTTTGAGAAGATATTTTCTAAATAATTTATTTTTTATGGAACAAAATGAGCCTTAATTCACGTCAATTTACAAATAATGTCGTATGGCATGATGTTCGGGTCCAAACGTTCAATGGTAATCTCGTAAATGGCCGCCGTGGGATCAAATGGGCCAGGCCGGACTTTATAACTATATAGCATTGTCAAACAACGCTCGAAAAGCGCCCTTTCAGGCCCATGGAGGCTGAAGGGTCGACAGCACATTGATGCGAATATGACGGTGGATTAGTTATTGAATCGTAATTTGCAAAAAATCAATGTGATCATCCTCATTTACTTTTGAATGAAATAAAATATGCTCATGAATTATTCAAATTGGCATCTCACGAGAGAGAACATTCACACCGGCTTAAACGTTGAGACGACGGGCCGAGCTCGAACTTGACCAAGCCATTTGCCATCACCACCCATGCCCCAAACACTCGGCCAGATAGAAATACTCAACCATGACGTTTGCCATCACCGCCCAAAATCCAACCCCTTTCAGTGCACCATTCATTTTTTTTCCCAATTTGTGATGATTGCATATCAAACTTGAACGTACAGAATCATTCTCTATTCAAGCGGCGAACATCATTCGTATATGTGCTTATCCTCATCACACAATCATGTTTGATTTTCCATCTAAAATATCTCATCTTAAAGTGCAAATTACCTGTTCTAGGTAAAGGACATAGGATTTGGGAATTGACTTTAGGTAGTTCACCGAGTCAAGACATTTTGATCAAATCATCATTGACAATTCACAAACTCGCATATAGATCTGGAAAAACCTCCCATTAGGAAACAATAGTCCACGCTATAGATCTGCTGATAGGAAGTGGGACCTAAGAAGTCCATTTGGGAGAGTCCCAACAAGGAATTATAACTACAAGGACTTGCTCCATGTAACTACAGAGACAACCGACACAAACCTATATGGTATTGATTAGAATAGGGATAAGAACATTAGGAGTATCGTAACTTTCGTACGGCACTTACTTAAATGTCATAACTTTTTAGACAACTCCTGCATGTGTTTTTAGACTAATCAAATGTCTGTTGTGAAGTTCATCATGTTTGTTTTTCTTTCATGTTGAAGCAGTACCAAACCCGAACATGCAGGATAGTTCAGAGTATCTAAAATTCTAAATCTTATAATAGTTGCACAGCCACAGAGAGAACTATCTACATGCAGGCATACACGCTCAGAGAACACTTTTCCCCAACCGATAATTGTATAGGTTCTCTCAATCTCCCAAAACCAGAGCAGAAACTCAAGAGTCTTAAACAAAGGCAGAAAGTCTGTACAGCAAGCCAACTCAGAAAGACACCAAATTCTCCTTTAGGTGCTTCAACTGCGGTATAGGCAGAAGGAGCATGGCAAACAACAAAAGCTCCGGATAATTGTGCTGTATCTAAGTCAGAGATGTGAAGTGACCAAGAGAAGTGAAATCTAGAACTTTTACAAGAATATCTTCACCTAGTATAGTTGTCTACTTAACAAGCCCATTACTTTCAGGCAATACTGATTTCTGCCATCAGATCCAATTATTAAGAAAGAATGCCGTAGGGAAGCAAGAAAGGAAAGATGTACTCATTGACTGAATCAGATAGACTCTACTGCTATATATATGATCTGAACAGACAGGAGGTTTACAACATTTTCAATTGGAAAGACACCAAATATACTGAAGCACAAAACCCCATCTTTATTTCCACTGCAAAGGATATTGGCTTTAAAGAATTGGAGAGCTCTACCAATGAATCTTGACCATCGTCAATTAAACCAGTTTCTCCGAGTACTAGTCCAGGCATGCAAGGAACTCTTGGAGCTGGAGGGAATAAACAAGTAGTGCCATCTTCAAATGCCAAAGAGTTGCCAGAAGTGTCCTATGAAAAAATGGATAATTATCTTTCCAATTGGAAAAAAAGAAAGAAGAAAAAATATAACAAGAGATTAAAGTTAAGGAGTCAACAATCAGCAAATCAACAACTCACAGCTGACACCAAACATAATTTTTTTCAAAAAACCTTCCATAAACCCATATTAAAGCTATTGGACTGTGAAATAAGATTCTAAGTTTGAAAAAAAAATATTTAGGTAAATTAGACTAAAATAACCACTTAACAGCAAACAAAGCATTGGATATAACATGAAAGGTATGAACAGTAATATATTCTGTTAAGAATCAAGATCGAGAAGTTATATTAACTCTTTTAAATTGAAAGATGCATACTCCATTCACTTGGACTTCCTCCTCCCCATTGAGACACACCATAGCTGCCACATGGGGCTTCAAGCTTCTTAACAGCTTTCCATTCTGCTTAATATTTATACCATGTTAGAAAAAAATATACCACAGTATGTATAACTGCTGCAAGCACTAGCATATAAAAAATAGCACACCGCATATCCACGGTTCCATAAAGACAGTTAGATTGGTAAGATAACATTCATATGTAAGATGAGCTCTTCAGAGCAAAACGTAATCCATGAAGTGGACAATGATTAGTAAATTGGTAGAAATCGCAAAGAAACTTTATTGCAGCAGCATCACCCAAGGTCTGAGCAATTGTACCCATGACCGAACAGCTATAGCTTAATGACATAACTAGTTATCTGCGAACTTTTCCACCCACAAGCATAATTGAGGCACATACAAGTTCTATCATTTAGGAGTCACCCGAACTATTACCTTCCTAATTTGACTGAACTTGACATATGTCACTTTAAAAAATAGAAAGAAACTATTAGTTTGATGAAAATGAGCATGTCATGGATGACAGCTTCTATATGACACCATCCACTTAGACCGTAGATCCTCACAATGAGCTCGACACCAGTAAACACTACTGTAATTCGTAATTGACATTTGGGATATTTTAGATCATCGATGACAACATCTGCAACAAGGTGACAATTTTTTGTCCTACATGAGAATGCAATTGAGCACATCGATCAGATTCAAGCCCTAAAGTGTATAAATCTATTGAATGAATCTATTAGTTCTATAAGACATGAATCAAACAATTCACCACTAATTTTAGCAACTAGATATAAGTCCTTGATTCATAATTTACTACAATGTTGTGTCAAAAACATTTATTGGCTTTGATGTAGGATGACGAGTCCCACAATTAAGATAAATCTTTAGGCATCACACCCAAAACTTCCTAAGCATCACACCTAAGAGAAACAATCCCAAAGCAAACATTGCAAAATTCAATAATTTATCAACTCTATTGAAAAGTAAAAATTACAACTATGTTTAAAGACTCTCTAAAAGTTCTCCCCCTGTAGAAATAGGAAACCTCTAGACAAGAAACATAATTAAAATATACACAATATCTTACTACTCAAACTCAAAGGAAAAGGAAACTTAGTAAAATCCAAATAGTACTCAGATCCTAGTTGATAAATTTAATAATCAAACTTCAAGAAAAATCTGATCCTTCTAGAGCTCTTATTTGAGTTGCAAAGTCCATCTTCAGCAAAAACTTGGTAGAAACGTCAATATTTGGACAAATAACATCTCACATAATTTTGTTGGCTGCATCAGGCTTAGTGGATGTTTTGGTCGTGTCACACTCAATTCTATAAATTAGAATCCAATTACAATACTATGTACACAGTCTTTGTGTCCTTGAAGTTAAATGGGGGTACTTATTTGACGACAGAAAAAGTAATTTGCAGCAATATTTTAATGTCTAGAAATCATAACGTTAGTTGAATTTAATGTATCTCTACCATTAGTTATGGAACTACTTAACATTAAAAAACATCATATTTTACAATTAATTCACATCTGTCATGGAATACCAATCTTAAACACTATATCAAACCTTATGATTCCATTGGATTTAATTCATGGTTTACAATATAGATTTATAACATGTTGATTCATGAGTTCTTTTTTCCCGTGACACCAATCAAATACCCTGAGTGGTAATCGAGGCATATCAAAGTTGTGTCTACCTACTAAAGAGTTAACACAATTAATAAATGAATGTTGTTTGTGTTCAAAGTTCAAACCACGTAACACAAATTAACTCATGTGATCTATATCTAACTAAACAATCGTCCCAACTTGATTAGCGACCCAACCTATCTTGACTTATTTATATTTAGTTCAGTAAGTTTTATGATAATAAATCAAACATAAATTCAGTTTTTATAGTGGTTACAAATCACATACACACACATATGTATATAAGATAGAAGATATCATCTAAACCTAGGACATTGTAATCTTACAGCTATTTTAAAAAAAAATTATATGACAATGACGAAGTTATGCATATTGTACATATTGTACAAGTTATTCATGTTGTGTGTCGGTAATGTTTGGATTGGAATGAACCATTCAATCTAAGTAGTTAAATGGGTGTGTCTGTGTGTAAACCTAGGACTTTATAAGCTTACGGCTATTCTTTTTAAAAATTATATGACATTGACGAAAACATGCATATTGTTCATATTGTACAAATTATCCATGCTTTGTCGGTCATGTTTGGATTGGAATGAACCATTCAGTCTAATTAGTTAAATGGGTTATTCATCTCCTGTCGTTTGTTGACCTATATAACAAAGGGGGCATGTTCGAAAAGCGTGTTCTAGTAAGATTTGTTAAGCTTATCCTGCTTAGATAGACCTATCTAGCAGTCCACTGTTAATTTGACATTGGCAGACATGACCTGTAAACATGGATTGCCATCTCTATCAGCAGCTAAATGTTTGTTGAGCAAGCTTGCTGTTTGCATTGCATCATGCAGCTTTTGAGCAATTCAGAATTTTCCCAAGAGAGATTAGAGAAGAACACATTCTGATGATAAGGGATTGTTGCAAGAATATTTCTAGTTGAGAAGTTGTGAGAATGTTAAAGTAATTACATAGAAAACTTACTTCAACATGTCTTCTAGTCCCAAGACAACAACTTTGCCATCAGGACGCCAGCATAATGATGTCATACATTTACCTGGAGTACATTAGAATAGTTAAGAGAATCCAGTATTGACAATATACAATGAAATGTGCAAAGAAAAGTGAGTTTGTGAACAACAACACACAGAGAGAGAGAGAGAGAGAGAGAGAGAGAGAGAATGAATAATTGTCCACAATAAAATTAATAGACGAAGAGGAAAGATAGAGAACACACATAAACTGAGAAAAAGATATCAAAATTCGTGAAGTGAGGCAAAGCATCATAATAGTACAAGATAACTGAGAGGGATATCGGTCACTTAATATGGGATTTCTTTGGGCTAGTAGGTCATCTAAAGAGAGGGAATCTACATCTTTTTTGGCAGCCTCCAATCCGTTATCTCCATCCAAAAAAGAATTTTGTGGTTCAGCTTGGGAACCTCAAGGTGGAGTGGATCCACGAAAGCATACTTCAGGCAAGGATCACAAGTGTTCTAGCGTCTACAACTTAGGATCTCAACAGAAACCATTCAAGGATTGGCTCAAGTACTATAGTGCACTCAACAACATGTTCTCCAAATCCAGAAGACAATATGATGCGCAAAGCATTAAGATGTTTCTGGAGAACAAATGCCCTCCTCCCTAAATTTTTCCAGTGAAAAGATAGCAAGAACTGCCAAGGCTAGGCATCTAATCCGGAGCTCTTAAGAATTTGAATTACCAAGATATAAAGTCATATGAGAACTTAACATACTTGAATGCAGCTCCCCCTACACTCCGAGTCTCTTCGCTTTCTCCAATTCCTCCCTCCATCCCTCTCGACCAGACTGTCATACAAGTAAGCAGCATACTTTGAGATATCCTATTAACAAGTAAGTTAAAATCCCACCAGCGAACTTAATTAATCAAAATGATGTGACGAAATGCCCCTCTGTAATAAGAAGAAGATAAGTTAATTTCAGGTAATACAAAATTTGAGAAACTTTCGAGCCTATACTAAATCTCTCCTTGTAGGGAATGCTCAATCAGAACAAGAAGAGGAGCCACTAGTAATATTACACTGTGAGAGTCACCAACAGAAATCTTAGGAAAACTACATAGATGCCTGATGGTATTGAGATGGTATTCTGCAGGGGCTAAACCTGCCAACTCCATGTCAGCATCTAGCATTTTAGCATCTAACATAGCTAGACTATCTAGCATAAATGACGTCCCCTCCAATTCAAGTTCTTTATTTTCATGGACACTTTAACTGGTCCACCGAAAAGGGCAACAAGATGGCAATACAGGAGTAGGGTACACTTCCGGTTGGTCTAGATGGCTGTCGGTTTAAGTTATGGAAAAAAGTCCCCCTAAGGCACCAACCTTGTCTAGAAGTTGACAGGAATGTATCACTGCTATAAATAAAAGTCCCTCCATATAACTGATATCAGCTTGGAATTCTTTACTTGCAACTAATTCATCTCTAAATTTCCCACTTGTATGACCATCATTCACTCTTCATTTTTGTGTAAAACACCAATTCCTTAAGTTCAAAGCGGTCTTCTCGTTTAGACATTCAAGCACTTTACCTTTATGTTCGTCCAACCCTCCATCGAATGCAATTTGAATCAAAAGTAGCACATTTAGGAAAAGCGAAAGAAGTAAAATGAGATTAAGGCCAATCACTCAGAGGGCACAACAACAAACTGAACAGAAAAAAACAGAACCTTTTTTTCTAGACGAAGTAATTACCAGGAGAGATTGCCCACAGCCTCTGCCAATTGAAGCGATGAAGCACCCACCTTCCTTCTCATCCTCCGTGTGACCATGGCCAGCAAATCCTTCTCCGGAACCCACTCAATTCACGCCATCTTCACCTGCCGCCAACCGGAAGAAATCGAGCATCAGCCTCACCCAAAACCGAATCGGAACACAATCGAATCGGCCACGCTCATTAGGAGGTCGCGAGAAGAACGCCCGAACGGGGGAGCCAAACCTGAGAAGCCAAGCGCAGCTTGTCGAATTGGAGCCGAACCTGAGAAGCGCACGCCGCAATCCTCCGTCCGTCTCCATTAGCTCGAAAAGCTTCGGGAGCAGCCGGAAACGTAGCCGCCAACCAGCTGCTGGAGCGAACCACGAGGGAGTGTACAGAAGCGTCGGTGGCAAATGCGAACCGAGAGGGAGGTAGAACTACTGAAGGATAGGAGAGAGGCCGATGCTGCTTAGGGGAACGGAGGGCAGTCGAAGAGGTGAGATGGAAGAGGATGGAAGAGGGGAAGAGCGAGAGAGAGCGAGAGAGAGGATTTGATTATGGGAGTGGAGGCGGACTTTACCTTGATTAATGGGCGCGCCATATGTCGGGCTTAACTTCTTCTCCGGGCTCGTTCATCGTGAAGAGAACGTACGAGGTGACCCAACGGACCGCTACCGGCTCAAACGGCCCGGGCCGGGCTTAACAACTAAATAGCCTCGTCAAGCAATGCTGAACGGTGGCCCCCCGGGCCCGGGTCCCGGCCCGCCAGACTACTGATCATGTCAAGGCGCGGCTCGGTTATAGAGTTTTATGTGGAGTTTTAGGAGTAAGTCACGGAGCCTAAGCTTCGGGAGAAAATATTAGTTAGGATTATCTTGCTAAATCAGCAATATGTCGCTCCATTCAGCGCTCGACACTTGTCCATATGGCGCCTGCTATTCACCTTTTATTCCCTCTCCTCTGTTACTCTCTCTTCCCCCGTTACCGACGGTAGATTGATTGTGGCGGTGGCATGCATATGTATGTGTGCCGGAAAAGTAGATGGCGAAAAGTGGACGAGAGAGAGAGAGAGCAACGTTGGGGAGAAAAGTGTAAGTAAGAGAGAGTAATAGAGGGGAGAGAGTAGAGTTACATAATAGGACCCACCTTGTCACGTGTCACTCAGTGAATGGAGTGGCATATTGCTGACTTGGCAAAATAATCATATTTAATATTTTCTCGAGCTTCAGAATAAAAGAGAGAGTCTGCTTGGTGAGAGACAGAGAGGGAAAAATAAAGGGTTAGAGAGTAAGTTTTTGTATGAGCTAGTTTGCTCCGAGTGTTTTGTACGTGGAGGGAGAAATTAATTTGTGATGGTGAGGTGTGGTCTTTTGCTCCATACAATGCATAATAGTTTTGAAGGTTTCATCAAAGTGTTATATTCTTACCGCATTTTGGTACAAGTGTGTTTCAAGTTGTTTATTGTAATCTTCTCATATTACTGACAAAGCCATGTTTCCATGCTCAACAATTGATATCAAATCTAGACGATCAGGGATTGATTAGACTACGATCAAGTCTTCGTCCGTCTGCCAGGTCGAGAGGTGAGTGATGATGTGATCAAGAAGATTTTGACTAGTAGCCCTGTTCTTGAGTACTCGAAGTTCGAAAGTTGCACGCATAGGGAGGGACCACATCAACATTTATTCAAGAAACTTGAAAAAGCTCGTGATTGATAGATATTGGCCAGTTGAAGCTAATAATCTGCTGTTAAAAATTTTCGCTTCTCAATTGTTGTCATTGCGAGAAACATGGCGTTTCCATCGCAAGAAGGTTAGAATATAGCCTCGCGATGATTTTTCTTGTTAATTGATATAAAAGCGCTCTCATGAAAAATAAGGCACACCAAGCCATCGTTGAAGAAACGAACACACTGAATAGAAAAGAGAACTTTCTCTAGTCGAAGCAATTACGCTTGTCCACAGCCTCTGCCAATTGAAGCGATGAAGTGCCACCTTCGAGTCCTCCGTGACCATCACCGGCAAATCCATCACTGGTTTCCTCTCCACCATCTTCACCTGCCAATCGCAAATCGAGCAAAATTTACAAAACCAAGTTGGAACAATAGAGTTGACTGCCCGTTAGGTTGCAAAAGAATGCTGACCAAGAGCTGGACATGAGAAGCCAACGGTTTATCAAACTGAAGCTGAAACAGAGGCACGCATTGCGGTCCTTCGTCGATCTCCATAGCTCAAAAGTTCCCCGAGCAGCAGAAAACGCAGCACCAGCGCTAGAAAAAGGCATTAAATTGAAGTGTTGGCTTTACTCTGCACCCTCAGTGGCCCACATTTCTTGTGCATCAGTTAGCAAATCGAGCTCTCGCTATCAAATTTATCAAAATCGATTTTCCAGTCAGGCAATCCCTTGCACACACTGGGAGAAATAATATGACAAGAAAAGGCATTAAAAGAGTACATGAATCTCCCTAATATTAATTGGATATCGAATGCGATCATCGATTCCACAAGGACTGCTCCAGTTAATGACAAGGAACGAGACAAATTATTGGGCATCTGTTTTTGAAAACTATGCTGTTAGCTGGATTCTAAAATTGCATGTTTTATGAGGAGAAAATGACACAAATGGTAAATGTTTAATTTAGTTGTAAGGACCTCAGCCCCACTTGGCCATTTGTGCCATCCTAAAAAGTGTAATATTGTCCGCTTTGGACACTAAGTCCTCACGGTTTTAAAACGTGTTACACAAGGGTTAGGGGCCAAGCCTTATAAACTCACCAAGATTTCCCTCCCTAGGCGATGTGGGACAAGAGACATGTCCCCCCTTGCCATCCTAAAAAGCCCCGAAAAGTCCTCCTGTCTTGTCCCAGCGAGGAAAAAATATGACAAGAAAAGCCATCGTCGGAGTACATGAATTCTCCCTAATATTAATTGGCTTGGTCCGAATGCGATCATCGATTCCATTTCAAGGATCTCTTCAGTTAATGACAAGGAATGAGACAAATTCCGCTTTGGGCATTTGTTTTTTAAAACTACACAAGGGTTAGGGATTCTAAACTTACCAAGATTTTATGAGGAGAAAATGTGGGAAATGAGACATGCCCCCTTGCCATCCTAGAAGCTTGCAAATGCCGCTCCTCAAACTTTTAATTTGTTCAATGTGGTCCATGAACTATTAGTAAATGTTCAATTTAGTTATGTTATTTGATGAAGTGGATTATTGTATCGGTGAGTCGGACGTATAAAAATGATTAGTCAGACTTTATTTGATGACGATAATCTTTTTAAAAAAGGTTAATACCACGAAAAATCATAAACTGGTATACCTACGATAAATTTACCCCAAATTAATTTTTTGACCACAAAAAATCCCAAACCGATACACCTATGATAAATTTATCCTTTATTAGTTTATGTTAACTTTTACAATCAAATTACTAAATTGGATAACATGTGGTATTTTTTTTGTTGGAAACACGGGGCAGTTGGTAGGTGTACCAGTTTTGAATTTTACTATCTGTTTTCAATTTGTGATTTTTTGTGATATTAATCTATTTTAATGAAAACTAATGGAGGATAAATTTGTCACAAATGTATTAATTTTGGGTTTTTATGGTCAAAAAATTAGTTCGGGATAAATTTATTCTAGACATACCAATTTTGAGTTTTTCATGATATTTAACTTTTTAAAAATAATAAAACATTATTTGATGACGTATATTTCATAACGTTGATTATTATATTATGAGATAAAAACTAATGTGGACAATCTACATGTAACTATCTTTTTTTTTGGTTTACAACGGATTGGAAGCCACGTTAGCATATTTCACTAAACTTAAATTTAACGGAAGGATAATATTGAATACTTTCAAAGGGCTAGATTGTACATTGAATAAATTAAAAGTTCATGTATGATATAGCACCTTGGATTAAAATTCATAAACCATTTATGTCATTTTTCCTTTTATGAAAACTAATTCTTTGTTACAAAGCTAAAGCAACATCAACCGAGCTTCAATATCCCAAACAGAAGCACGGTCTCAAATGCACATCAATTGGGTTCTAGCAACCTTGTTCTTCACACCAGAATCATTTTCTACTCTGGTTCTAGCGGACACCGATTAACTAAGAACTAATACAATCCATGATCAATTTCTTCCCCAAAACAAAACAGACCAAAATGGACTTAATCCAGCAACAACCCGCCGTATATTCTAGCTGTTGCGGAAGCCAAGCAATCGAACAATAAAATTAACAGAGCAAGAAACTAAATCGAACATCAGATTTAGCAATACAATGAAGATTACAATCACACTCGAGTCACTCAAACACTCTCAGTGTTTCTTAAGCCCCAATTACACTCAATAACTCACGCAGTATTTAGCCCCACAATTTTTCACGAAATAATCTCTCAATCTCACGAAGAAATTGTACAAAAATCTTATCACGAGATTTAATCGCTACTAACACTTGAATTCTTGGTGTAATTCCACGAACAAACTCACAGAGAGATAATCTACAAGCACTCGACGAAACGGCGCTTCAAGAATACCCCAAAGGTCTGCACCAATCTTGCGACTATCTTGACCAAAGGAGAAAACATATAATATATATACCTGTGGAAGCCAACTTCAACACAGAATAGGAAAACCCACGTGACATGCGCAGCCCAACTTTCCTTTTCTGTTTTCTTTTCTTTGCCCGACTCCCAAAGGATAATATCCATCATTCGTTTCAAAACAGAATTTACTTCTTTTCTTTTCTCTGAGCCAAACAACAAATCCACAATTTCATTTTTAATTATTCTTTCACGGTCAAAGTCCATCATTACGTTGGACTCCAATTTGTAGAGGGAAATCACGCGATTTGCTTTGCTCAATTTCGGATGTCCGCATATATCCAATTCAAAATATTCAGATTTTTTTGCTTCGGGCTCAAATTCAAGACATATTTTCAATACTAGCAATACAACTTCAAAATAAGCAAATATAATGCTGATGAAATGTTAAAGAGACAAGGCAACAATAATACCAAGATTTTTACGTGAAAAACCTAATGTGGGAAAAAACAACGGACCGTTTAAAAACTTTCACTAATCATTAAGAATAGTAAGACACACAATTGTTCTTCCTTAGTCACACACCAAAGGCTCAGCCGTAATATTATTTCATCACCATGAAGGTGAGTTAATAAAAATAAAGCAAGAAACTCTAATCACAATTGGAGAAAATGAGAGAATTTGGAGAAGGTTTTCAATGAACAAACAACATTTTAAAATTGAGCCAATTCTGACAACATTTGGCCTTCGAATATGGACTGAAAAATCGCTGCCCCTTTTTCTTCTTCCGGTGCATTCTTCTCGGGGAACGCTCGCTCTCTCTCCCTCTCTACTCCACTTCACGAACGCTCTCTCTCTCTCTCCCTTTCTTTTTCTTTTTGACCTTTTCCTCCTCCTTTTATGTTATGTTAGCTGAACCCCACAAAGAGGCGGGCCCAGCCCACAAACCTCCATCATTCTAATAGCATAATCAACAGCAATAAGATCTCAGTCTCACAAAACTTTGATTCCGAGACCTTCGATTGCAGGGGATACACCCGTTCCAAGCTAACTCTGACAGCAGCTTCCCCTAGTAAGAACCTCTAAGTTCTTTATCAACCCCACAAACTTTGGCAGGCAAGCATCAAATTGGTTCCACTTTAGTATGAAGATCCACACCTGAATCACAAATAACTTTCTTTGAATATAGACTCCAATAGACCTTCATACATGTGTCAACTATGATACCGACTTAATAATACAATCATCCTATGCATTGGCCATTATATCAAACGAGTTGGTTAGACTCTCACTATTTCAGAAACCTCTTATGTTAACAGACAGTTTCAGCTCTGCAAAGCTTCTGTTAAATATGATCAAGGCAAAGTGGGATGACAATATGCAAACATCCTTTACCATTCCAAGGATGCATTGTCAGAGTTTGAAGAAGTTCAAGAAACATCGAGCTCCTGATCCTTTGATGATGTTGAAAATCTCCCATGAACCCATATAAAAGCTGTTGGCCTGTGAGATAAGTTCTGAGTTTGAAACTTAACTGCAAACAAAGCATTGGAAATAGCATGTAAGATATGAAGAATAAAATATAGTCTGTTAAGAATCAAGTTCAAGAAGTCTATCAAAGCAAATTTAGAGTCATCCTACAGAGACGCATAGAGAAGTGATTAGCATGAAAAAAAAGTAGTTCTGCTCTACATATGTGGATCTCTGGATAATATATGTAGTTTCAGATTAAAGGCATATACCCCATAGAAGGACAGTGAGTTGGGAATGTATCTTGTGGATGCTAAAACTGACGTAACAGGGAAGAGTGGCAATAAATTCTTAAAAAGTATTTTTTTCGAAATAGAAGAGAAAGGCATCAGGGAAGCTTTCTTGAAAATGTGATGATCAAATTAGTTCCTAATCAGGAAACATGAGATACGATATTTCTATACACAAGGATCATAAGCTAAACAGAGTCCAATCCGATAAGATCACCCAACTAAAGCTTCCATGTGCATTGTCAAGTAATCAAACCTGAGATTAAATACGAAAAACTAGATTATTAGACAAAGGGTGAGTGAAAAACCATTGTTGAGGACAACCTCCGGAAGACAACCCATAACCGCCAATGGTTTCCTCTTCTTTCTCTCCTTCTCTCATTATGGTACCAAGGTTCCGATCACTTAGGCAAAGAAATGAAAAATATAAATACAACTTTATGGTAATAGGCATATGAATAGAAATATCTACAGACAAACCCAATTAACAGAATTCCTGAATCAGCCAAACAAGAAATGAATATTTCAGCTAAAATAATTGATGAGTTTATTAAAACCAAAAGCACAAGTTTTTTTTTTCTTAAGGATTGCAATGTTTATAGAAACCAATTTTGAGCCTGGGTAATCATACTCAAACTCCTGTTATGCATACAAAGAGATCCAGAATTGCACATTTGGTGCACATATCACCAATGCGGACCAGACTTGAAGGGTGGAAAAAGCAATCACTCCAAACAACAGATAACAGCAATTATTTATCACATAGTTCATAATTTTGTCACTGAGGTAGCATGTTTAAGAACATTAATTAATGGAAAAAGTAGATTAGCATTAATGTGAAGAATTTATGATGAAAGAGCAATAAGCAACACATTCAAGTAAGAACTTCTATACACGAACTGTAACATCCTGAATTTTGACCCGTTATCGAGTCCAATAAAGTGTATGTGAATTCTCGTGTAATTTTAGTAAGTCTCGCCCGGAATTGATCACTCACGGGATACTTACCAAAAAGGAAAGACTAAATAGGATCAGGTACGTGGACCGAGAACTCGACCGCGATTGAGCGCCGATTTCAACGAACGTCGAGGAAATATTTTGAACCAATATAGGCCGATCTTAGGAAAAAGGACGGGTCGATATTTTCAGCGACGTATGATCGGATCGCGAGTGATTTCGCACATCTGAAAGTACACGATAAATAACCCCGATTTTAATCCAAACGATCGTGACCCGGTACTTAGTGATAATTCCTCCGTTGTTCAAATTGAGGCCATCATGACTCGGACGGGTCTTAGATCGACACGCTGTAATACCTAAACAGCCACCGTTAGCGAGAGACCCTAAAAGCGCAAAACGAGCTATTGTGATCGCGATATTGGGCACGAACTCGACATCAAAATATCAAGGGTAATTACGACTATTTCGCAAGACGGACGCCAATTTAGAGTGGCCATTCATGTTTGGGATCGACGCGTCGAAAACCGAAAATCCGGCTGCAAATTGAGAAAAAGACGGTTTTGCCCCTGTGGACACCGAGACCCGATTCGGACGCCCCGATCGAGGTTATTTTTCGCGGCCAAGGTCATTTTGGGGTGGCCACACGCATTTAGAGCAGTTTTGACCAAAAAGTTGAATTTCGACAAAAATTGAAAAATAATATTATTTTATTCCCGAAACTTCGCAATCGATTTTCGAGGACTTAAAAAGTGAATTTCATGAATCCGACGCCATATTATGTTGGCCACACACATATGGAGCAGCGTATGCGAAAATTGGAATTTCGGTTCGGGATCGAAAAATTACGAAAATGCCCCTAGGCCATTTTAATTAATTCGAAATTTGATTAAATTTTTGGGGTTAACCAAGGTTAGTTAGGACTAACCAGGTCTGGTCAGCCTTGGGTTAGTGGCAATTGACCATTCTACCCTTGCTTATTTGGATAAGATTCAATATTAGCCCTTGGATGAGGGGTAAAATGGTCATTTTTTGCTAAGATCTTGACACTTGGACTCCACCAAGACAAGCTTTGACTCATTTTGACTTGAATTTTTCTCTCTCTCACGTTCATTTCCCTGCTCTGCCGAGAACTTCCCATTTCCCCCAAATTCTTCTCCATTTTCTTCCATTTTTGGTTCTGTCGTGAACCATTCTGCACGCCCTGGTACTGTTCACGCCGGAACAGTACCAGCCGGAGCTGTCCCCGCCAAGCCCGCACCACCAGCAGCCCTTTCCCGCCCAAGACCAGCCACCACAGCCCCTGTTTTGGCCTCAAACAGAACCGGACAGCAGCTAATCGTCGGTTTCGTCGTCGCCGCGGACCGCCGGCTTGCACCGGAGCGCCGCCGTCGATCCTTACCGCTCGTCGGTGATCGACCGCCCGTTCCCGTCGTCCCGAATCGCTAATAGGCGAGTATAAACCCCTAATTAGTTTAATTGTGCATTTTTAGGGGTTAATTAGGCCTAAATGAGGGTTAATTAGGCTTAATTATGTGTGGGATATTTTGTATGGGTCATTAGGACCTAATGAGATGATTTAATGGTGGTTTAATGGCCTAAATTGAGATCTGGTCTGGTACTGTTCATGAGTACCGAAAATGGTAAATTTTGTTCAAGTTTTATACCAATTGAGTCCAATGGTTAATGCTTTAAAATTGGGCATTTGGTAGACTAATTAAGCTTATTTGAGGCTTAATTATGTGTATTTGGTGGTTGGATGTTTAGGGTAGGTAATTAGGGCTCAATGAGATGGTTTAAAGGTGAAGTAGTGCCTAAATGTGCAATTTTCCTGGTACTGTTCATGGGGCTCCGAAATTGCACAAATTTGTCTAAGTTTTGCACTAATTAAGTTCAATGATTCAAGACTTGAAATTAGGCCATTCAAGTGTTAATTAGGCTCATTTGAGGCTTAATGATGTGTATTTGGGGATTGGATGTTTAGGGTATGTGATTAGGCCCTAATGAGATTGTTTAAGTGTGATTTGGTGCTTGAGGCAAAAATCTGCCCTGGTACTGTTCACAGTACCGAAATTGTGTATTTTGTCCAAGTTGAGTATTTAATGGATAATGGATTGATGGCGGGAATTTAGACCTTTTAAGGAACGATTGGGACTTGAATAAATTCTATAGATTGGCCCCGTGATAATGAGAATGAGGACTAAATTTATTTGTCCAAGGCAGGCCTTAGGCGCATTAGATTGAAGTGTGTAATGAATGCGCGGAATAAACTTGGAATTGATTGGATTAAAATGGAAATGCTTGAGTATGCCAAGAATGAGAAGAATATATCCAATTTGAGCATGGTTATGCTTGATGTGTTGGCATAGATAATTAACATTAAATTCCAGGGCATGTGGTTTACAAAGGTGCGTTATGGTGCGACTGAAATTGAGTGCTTAATGTGCATGCCTGAGATTTATCCATTGTGGCCTTCGGGTCGGGCCTCCGGGTCGAATGATTGATGACCATTGAGTCATGGCCTTCGGGTCGATTTATGCAATTGTGGGCCTTCGGGTCGGGCCTCCGGGTCGAATGATTTATGACCACTGAGTCATAGCCTTCGGGTCGATTTAATTGTGATGACCATTGGGTCATGGCCTTCGGGTCGAGTTAACTATTGATGACCATTGGGTCATGGCCTCCGGGTCGATTTAACTGCTTACGAGTTATAATGATATTGAAAGCCTAACCTGCAGGGCTGGAGTAGCAAAAGAATTAGGACTGAGGGCCCGAATGTTTTTAATGTGATTTAATTGCTGGTTCAGTGATTCATGCATTTTAATTATCTCTGGAGGTGCACATTAGCCTAGTTTAGGATTAGTGATTTGTACTTATTGAGTTTTCTCACGGTTGTGGTAAAACCGACATTTCGGATCCTGACCATGAATTTCCAGGACTCGGATGTTGAGTAAGAGATCGTGGAGGATGAGGTAAAGCATGAGGAACTAGGTGGGGTAGTTTTTGAGCTGGAGATTGTGGATCCTATCCCAGGGCAGGCAGATGCCGTGATCCTTTTGTTGTATCTTTTGTGTATAATGGATATTGTATTATAAGTTTCATAATGAAAGTATATGTTGTTTTTAATCACTGGTAATTTGTGAACTCTTGCTATTCATGGTTGCTAATATTTTTGTCTGGGTGTATATATATTATATATACGTCGTTTCCGCATGTGGTGTGTTTTCTCTGATTTGGGTTTTCGGGTCGGTGACGTAACCTGGGAGCGTCGCACCTCAAGTCGACCTATGCGTGGATGTTCAGCCTTCGTGGGGTACGGGGCGTGACACGAACAAGATTCTATTACATTTCAACTTTCTAATTCTTTTGGTAATACCTGCGTTCCATCTGTTGAAATTCTTTCGCAAGTGTCCTCCGCAAATATTCAGTGCCCCCAAATCCTTTAAACTGCATTAATTCTCTGACTCTCTACATTGTTTCTCTGAAACAATAACGAGGGTGAGACATCTTACTAACCTTGACAAGATATATCAAGGTGGAAAAGCGCAAGGAATTGCATTTGATCTTTCGAAATGTGAGACCGTCCAATCCAATGAGAAACAACAATCAACCCATCAACTTCAACCCTGGTTACCATGTGGTTACTTAAAATAGTGCTGGACCAACAATAACCACAGTTGAAGCCCAGCAAACCACCCTAACTCGAGTCAACCTCATCTAGTGGAAGTGCTCTTAAGTATTTCTTGTTCCAGTCATGGAACAGAATTGGGAGAACCTGTAGGCGTTATTGCAGGAAAGATCCTAGCTTTAGTGCTTTGGTGGGTGTCCGTTAACTCATATCCTTAGTTTTGGCAACTAATTTGGTCACATTGCCTTAAAGCATAAGTCAGCCGCTAAAGCACATGAAAATAATACTAGGCTTGACAGCATATCATTCCGACATTCAAAGCATGACCAATTTCCATTACACCCTAATATTCTAATTCTCTGCTATATAAATGGATTGCACAACCTAGCAAAGGCCAACAAAATTAGCCGCTAGAGTACATGAAGGCAATACTAAGCTGATCACACCTTGCCGTATCCAAACCATTGCCTCACCAAATTTCAGGCACAAGGATCAAGAGATGACCCACCACCCTTGGAATTATAAGGTCATCTAATGTCCAATTATGAATCCAGTCTTGCTTCATGTCTCCGGATGATACATATGATTCTATGACTAGGGCCAGGAGAACCTTTTCTTATTAGCTGAATGAAATTCATTAAGAAGATCGAGGAGCAAAACTCACAGATAATTCACAAGAGAAAAAATTTATAATTCAATGGTTAGCCATTCCATCAACAATAATGACATGTCACAACTCAGCCTAAGTAAAAGTATATGTGATTGGACAAAAAAAAAAAGTATATGTGAACTGAAATGACGGAAAAAGTTTAACTTTTAAGATATAAGTACACAAGAAATTTCTACCGAAAGCTTTGTATACATGGTGATGCCAAACATTCCATTTGGTACATCCATCAGGTATAAACAACTAACAACTAAAGATTCTGGGGTTCCAGGTGCCATATTGTAAAGGACATATAATTAGGAACTAGAACAAGTTAGAGAAAATCACTCGCGGATCAATGTCAATTTCTTCATCAGCCTCAAATAGATCCAGAATCTACATGACCGGATCTTGATCATATAGAAACTTCAAGAACACAACAAGAAGTTCACTGATGAAATTCACAAGAGTATATAAGAATTCACCATAAGGAAGGACCCTAATTGACAAATGTTAGACAAACCTATTGTATGTTAAAAGTTGATCACTTGACTCTGACATCAGTCACTTACATTTATCAAGAAAGGTAGAGAAATCATAAGATTTTAACAGGCATACTGGCTGCACAACATATGAGAGCACCCTTATGAATCACTCAACCTGTAGAAGCAGCATTCCAGCCTTTTCTATTGCAATATCCACCGGTGTCTCATCCAAACCAATACCTAGATAACTAGAACGCCATCCTGAAAGACCCCTGAGCTCACCCATTCTGAAGCCAATAATTTCTACAGCAGGCTGCTAAGTAAATAACAATACTTCAATTACTTAACCCCATAAGTCAAATATCATCTCTTATAAAGGAAATTGACACACTCATGAGGGATAAAAATAGCATTGAACACATAAGTTACACGCTACAACCATCGAAGTTAAAAGTTTACGAAAGAAAATGTTTTACACAGTAAATGGTCATTACAAGCCATCTTCATCTTCTGCAAACTTGTTTGAACTAAACAACAAGCTCTAGAGTCTCTGACAAATAAAAGTTACAATGGAAAATTCATTAAAGAAATGCAACCTAGTCTGCTATCCAATTCATGCAAGCAGGATAGAAGTTTGGAATGTTCATGTGAAATTATCAAGTCCTGCCCCAAAGTCGCTTTAAGAGAGAGAGAGAGAGAGAGAGAGAGGCCATTTATGTGATAATTGCAGGCTATAAGCACAATATTGACAGGAATTGCTAGTGTTTTCAAGGAGACAAAGACCTAGCCCTTCTGTTGTTAGCTTGGGGAAGGGCAATTTCTTTACAACATTCAAATATTGAACCGCATCTCTATCCAACAGCTTACACTTTTGACCACTTAGCACTAGTCCTAAAAATTCCACATGGAACTAGAGTAGGAAGTACTCGATTCAAAACTCTCCCCGTTACCTATTTATCTCCCCAATTATCAAATGTTTACACTACAATCTAAGGCGAAGTCCCAGCCTATGAGAGAGGCAGAGTATTATAACGTTTAAATAGTAAACCACATCTTTATTTCATAGCTTAATCTTTTTATCTTTTGGAAATTGTTCCACGAAATTCTACACCGTTATGAATGCGCATTTTGAATAGACAAAAGGAGAAAGGAGCTTGAAAGTATTGATTAGCAGTACCATGGAGTTAAAGAGAGTTCATAACCATTGGTAAGAAAGAAATAGGCAGGCCTTTAAAGATGAGGAAAATTCTATAGGTGCAGTAATGGATTTATGGCTTTCCACCTCATTTTTCACATTGTGGTGGCAGTTATTGGGACACCTAGTCTTTCTTTACTTTTGAAGGTAAATATGAACTTATAGGTGGTAATTTGTAAATAAGAGGCATCCCCTTGGTGCTCTTGTTGCTCAATGATAGACTTACTTATCAAAAAATAAAACAGGAGAGTCTATAACCTTAAAGAATATAACTAGAAACATCATTTCTCACTATAGTAGTAATCAACAAGAATGTGTAGCACGTACACGAGTCATTCTACCCAAGAGAAGCACAAAATCTGATCTAATTAACAACAGCCCTATAGTGTGCATGTACATGTGGGGGAACACCTGTGCAAGCACATGATCGCACATAGGTGCACACCGAAGCATATGTTCACAACACACAAATGCCCACATGCATGGATAGAGATCTGGCAGGGGAATAAACTGGCAATATATTTTCACTAGATAATAAAGGATTTTGTTGAAAGAAAAAGTTCCAGTACATCAGTCTATATAAGGAAAAAAACAAAAGAAAAACAAACAAAAATAAAGCATTAGAAGAGTATACAGAATCAGAACATAATGCTCAAAGCCGGTTAAAAGGTACAACCCAGAAGCAACCAAAGATTCCAAACCCTACATTCTGTTGCTTTCTTTCCTAAGGCCCCACATGAGACAAAGGTGCAGCACTTCAGGACTTCTTGGAAATTGATCCTCCGAATTAGGCATTCCAACAACTAAAAAACTGGTGGCAAGAACCAAACCACCTTAGACAAGCCGAATATTTGATGCAAAAGCTTGCGAGCGAAGTCAGAAAGAAGAAAGAGATGATCAACATTTTCCCCCAAATGCTTTCACACACAACACCATTCTATGAAAAGTCAAATTCCGTTTCCTGAGATTTTCAATTGTAAGAATCTTATTCCAATTTGGGGCAGATTTACTAAAAAACTTACACTCCCAAGCAATGGAAATTGATTCTCAAGGAACAAGGTAGCTTTGGTTGCAGATTGTTATCGTTTAAGCAACGAAATGATCATATGGAATATTGAGTCCACGAGCCAAGCCCAAGATTAGGAGTTCGAAGCTTTTGCCTACCTTCTTTTATGTCTTGCATAATTCAAAGATTTCTGTTGCTTTTAAGGATGCTCTTGTGTGGAACAATGGAAGAGATGGAATTTTTTCTGTAAAGTCTTACTACAAGCTGCTCGATAGGGAGATTCATGGTAGAACAGATTTTCCTTAGAAAGCGATTTGGAAAGTGAGGATTCCAATTAGAGTTTTTTTTTTGGTAAAGAGGATTCCAATTAGAGTTTCTCTTTCTGCTTGGGAAGAAACCTGGGAACGAATCCTTACTTTAGAAATAAGGCAAAAACTGGTTAACAGGTGTTTCCTCAGCAAAAGGAGGCATAGTCCGTGCGGCATCTCCTCCTTCACTGTACTTGGACAAGAATGGTTTGGACAGTTTCCTATGCTTGCACCATGTTATCTTGGGCTACCGGAGGTTTTATCGAGCAAGAACTTTGGGCATGGCAGGGCATTCGTTAACAGCACAACAAGTAGGATTAACTCAATTCCCGTGTCTTTTGGCTGATTTGGAAGGAGCGGAACAAGAGAGCTTCTGATGAAGAGAAATCTTCCATTCTATTTTATGGAAATTGGCTTAAAGTCATACACTTTCGATATAGTGCAAACTTGCATATAGATGTAAATGCCTTGGTTGATTAGTCAATGATTTATCTGGTATTTGAGCTCCCTTTCAATTTTGGGAGTTGTTTTGTATATGGCTGTAGTTTTTTGGGCTCCTTTTGTATATGGGTTGCACCCCCTTGGTGCCCTACAGGTAAACTATATAATCTATAAAAAGAAACTAAAACTTTTCTGAAGATTTTAAGTTATTCCAATTACCCTTTATTCCAACACTTGTTATCTAATCATATAGTTTCAAGTACCAACATCAACATTTCACATATGATTTTGTGCTAATCAGCATAACCATCATCCGCATACCATGCACTTATCGAGGGAAAAAACACTCTATTAACTCACAATTGTAAGTCCTTTTGCAAGTAAGATCACTGTGACAAAAAGGTGCCGCTACTACTGAAAGTCAAGATCTAAAAAGTTCAAGAGAAACTTTGGATCCAAAGAGCTACCAACACACTACCAAAAACGGAGCAATACTAGGGACTAAGAGTAGTATACAAAACTGATTTGAAGAGGCAAAATGCGAGTACAATTCGTAAGTAGGTCACAAACACCTAACACGAATCTATTTGGCATGCAACTTAGTAAACCAATTTCAATACTAGGACTCAACATCCTCAGCATTATTTTGCCAAAAAAGAGGTGTTATATAAAAAATCGTGATCTAAAGATATGATAAAAAAATAATAATATAAAATAATCAATTCTCACATCTAAGCACGAAACAAATGATTGTGAACAGAGGCTCCCATAACCATGGTTAAGCATCACAGATTAGATCCATGTAGGATCCATTCACTGTCATCCGAGCACCCACCAGTTAGTTTTCTGCACATTTTCTTCGAATAACTGAGTTTTCATTCTCATCCTTATCTTGTTGACAGTAAACTTAACACAGGAAAGAAGAGTTTCACCTACCACAGCGAGTGCAATGAGTGGAATTTTGTAGTATAAATTTCCCATAAACAATGATTAATGACCTACAATTTCGATTATACACTTATAGGAGAGATTGCCAGCCTGTTGAGTCAGCCTCAAATCAGATTTTACTTCACCCTATCAAGCCACTTAATGTTGGTAATTCATATCATTGCATATGATATGTTTGTATGAGGAATCATGTCACGCCCCGTACCCCACTGGAACGCAACATCCAGTCACGGTCGATTATGGTGCAACGCTCTCAGGAAGCGTCGCCGACCCACACCCATACAGAGATCAAGCACAAGCGGAAGTATAAAATAAACAAACCCAGACAACTACAAATAGAGCCAAGGGTAGCCAAACAATAATCAACGCAGAAAATATGTACATACTTATATTACTATTTTAAAACTCTTTTTACAGTGTTCATTCCAACCAAAAAGGAAACACCAACAGCTGGGAATAACCAAACAGCCACTTCTCCGTTCTGCTCCGTCTCCACCGGGGTGCATGCTCGACGACTGTTGGATAAAATGTGGTATTCCAAAAAGAGATGGTGACCTCAGCATCCTACTGCTGGGGGTCTGAAAATGTTTCGGTTTACACAACCGTGAGACGAATCTCGGTGAGTTCAATCCCTAAACCTAGGCTAGGCTAACATGTAATCTCCTGATCGGAAACAAATATTTAAAATCATAACACAACCATAATCATACAATTCTCTGACCCTGCAGGTTAAACAGTTCAATATATAAAAATCATGGACATACGTGGCACGCACAGCCACACGTACGCCAAACACATGCTCATGCACCGAGTTTCACCCACTCGCATGCTAATCAAGGCATGTTTATGCATGTAAATGTTATTGACATGTCATGCACATTTCTTTGGCCCACCGGCCCACACTCGCACACTTGCCCAATTCATTATTATTACGACTCGAGTCATCAATTTTCACGGCCCGGTGCGTCTAGCCTGCTTCAAAGTGCATGAGGCGCAGCAATCGATCTCGCCCAGTGTCTCTAGCTTGCTTCAAAGTGCATGAGGCGCAACACTGTTCTCCTTGCAAACCAGAGCCTGCTTTAAACTGCATGAGGATGGTCGCCTTCCAAACGTACCGGGCATCGTCCTACTTCAAAGTGCATGAGGACCGTATCGACCCGAAGGTCCTTAGGTGATCACACAATTCATTATTATTCAGAACCAAACAGATAACGCAGGGGTATTTAAAGTGATCACATGCTCATGGCAGACACGCATTCTCGCACAATTTTCATCACATGCCTCACTCTTGGCATACGAAATGCGTGTCCATGTTATGCAATGCAATGCACCACGAGCACCAATATAATTCAGACACCCAATGTCACAACACGTGCTTAATTGGCCCAATTAATACCATGTGGCCTAATGTGCATTTCACAAATCAGTAATTCATTGTAAACCAAACAATGGCCAGTCGCACTCCACAAAAATAGCCACACCACATACGACATAGCAGTACGAAATCAACTACAATTAAGCACAATTGACATACAATCAGTCAACCCGGACATACCCGGCAATTTCACCAACGAGCTCCTAAATTGGTCATTTAATCCAAATTCTTTCCCCAATAAATCCTTAATGATTTACCACAGTTTTCCCGATAATAATTTCCACCGGTCAATCCTCAACTCAGTCTGGAATACACACTGATACTATCTAAGCCAGTCTAAAACGTACCGATAATACCTAAACCAATCCAGAAAAACGCACTATTAGTCCTAATCCGGGTTTAGGAATTTTACTCACCTAATCCGAAGGTCACGATGACGGGGAATGGCGGCCGATCACTGGTGAACAGTGAAACCGGCGGCGGAATTCCCGGCGACGGCGTACGGACGGTGAACAGTACCCCCGTAGGGGGACGGTGAACAATACTTTCCGTACGGACGTTGTACAAATAGGCCAGGGACCGTGGCGGCGGCGCCCGATGGCGGTGGCGGCGGGCGTATGGTCGGATGCAGACGGGCTCTGATGCCGACCGTACGGACACTATACGGCCGGCTATGAACAAGGATGTATGGACGAGCTGGACGCCTGGGTGACGACGAAACGGCGATCGGAGCTCCGGCGAAGCTCCGGTGTTACTGTTTGCAGACCGGGAAAGATAAAAAAGTGAGTGAGAAGGGTGGTTTGGTTCATTTTGGGCTGGATTTATTGGGGAGTCTCCGGCGTTCTGTTTTGGTTCTGTTTTGGCCCCTAATCCAAAGGCCCATATTTGTTCTAATCCATAAAAGCAAGGGTAGAATGGTCATTTGCTCTTAACCGTGGTTGACCAGACCTGAGTTAAGCCTAACTCACCTTGGTTAATCCCAAAATAAAATCCAATTTTCGGAATTAATAAAAAATGGCCTAGGGACATTTTCGTAATTTTTCAATCCCGAGCCGAAATTCCAATTTTCGTCCATACCGGTCCTATATATTCATGGTAGACATAATCCGGTGTCGGAATCGCGAATTCACTTTTTAAGCCCTCGAAAATCGACTGCGAAGTTCCGGGAATAAAATAATATTATTTTTCCAATTTTTGTCGAAATTTCAATTTTTGTCCGTAACGACTCCCGGTATGCGTGGCCACTCAAAAATGGCGTCGGCCTCGAAAAATAACCTCAAACGGCCTCAAAATCTAACACCGGCACCCACAGGGGCAAAATCGTAATTTTTCACCCCCGAACCGAAATTTCAATTTTTACTTGTACAAACTCCAAATGTGTGTGGCCAGCGTAATGTGACGTCAGATTTCCAAAAATAGTCTCTTAAGCTTTTGAAAATCGACATCGAAATCCAGTCCCAATTTCGTGAATAAAACTCGCTAAATTTTCAATCTCAGGGTCTCTTACTAACGGGCGGTTGTTTAGAAGTTACGCGTATCGACCTAAGGTTATCCATATCGTAATGGTCTCCATCATTGAGAGAATGAGAAATTATTACTAGTTCCAGAGGTCACGATCGTTCGGTTCAGGTTCAGGACTGGTTGGCCACGTGTACTTTCGATCTTGCATAATCACCTGCGTCCCTATTATACATCGTTGGCCTTGGCCAAACCCAATTCATTACCCTTTCCTACGATCGGCCCACGTTGGCCGAGAATATTCCCTCAACGTCTCTCGTGATCGGTGTCCATTTCACGATAGGGTCCCCAGTCCACGTACCGTTTTCATGTACCTCCCGGGTGGATACCGTAATTACTCCTATGAGCCTCCGATAATATTTCGTCCTTTAGCTTTACATCATCTGGTACACAGAATCGCCCTCTAAACTTCAGAACTCCATCCTTAGATATTTGAAAGTCCGGTTTCCTCTTAGCTGCATCCATCTCGATAATCTTTTGGATTTCTTGATCTGTAGTCTATAGTTCCTTAATCTTGACCTGAATTTCTGGCTCAATCCTCAAGGCGGTTAGTAATTTCGACACTCGACTCATCTCGAACTTGAACTCGGAATCCCTGAGTCTTTCCAACAGGGTCCACTCCTTGACCATTAAATACGCCAAACTAGACTTCCGACTCAAGGCATCTGCTACTCGATTGACTTTCCCAGGATGATACAGGATGTCACAATCATAATCCTTCAAAAGCTCCATCCATCGGCGCTACCTCATGTTCAGCTCTTTCTGCGAAAATAAGTACTTGAGGCTTTGATGATTAGTATAAATCTGAAATTTCTCCCCACATAAGTAGTGCCTCCAGATCTTAAGTGCAAACACTATAGCAGCTAATTCCAAGTCATGCGTCGAGTAATTCATCTCATGCGGCCTCAATTGACGCAGCGCATATGCTACTACTTTTCCATGCTACATCAGCACACAACCCAATCCTCTTAGCGAAGCATCGCTATAAATCTCGAATCCTCCTATGCCCGACGGAATGGTCAATACAGAAGCAGTCGTTAACCGGTGTTTCAACTCCTGAAAGCTCCTTTCACACTTATCATCCCACTCAAACTTCACGTCCTTCTTAAGTAGCATTGTCATTGGCATGGCTATTGACAAAAATCCTTCTACGAATCGTCTGTAATAACCGGCCAATCCTACAAAACTCCGAATCTCAGTTACTGATGTCGGTCTAGGCCACTTGGTAACTGCTTCAATCTTAGCTGGATCCACAGAAATCCCATCTCCAGAAACGATGTGTCCAAGAAATCCTACTCTGCTGAGCCAGAACTCACACTTGCTGAACTTGGCATACAATGCATGCTCTCTCAAGGTCCGTAGCACCTCAGTCAAGTGTACCTCATGCTCCTCGGGGCTCTTGGAGTACACTAGTATATCGTCAATGAAAACTATCACAAACTGATCCAGGAATTCCTTGAACACACGATTCATCAAATCCGTGAAAGTGGCTGGGGCATTCGTCAGTCCGAAGGGCAAAATCCAATACTGGCACCCACAGGGGCAAAATCGTAATTTTTCACTCCCGGACCGAAATTCCAATTTTTACTTGTACAAACTCCAAATGTGTGTGTCCAGCGTAATGTGACGTCAGATTTCCAAAAATAGTCTCTTAAGCTTTTGAAAATCGACATCGAAATCCAGTCCCAATTTCGTGAATAAAATTCGCTAAATTTTCAATCTCAGGGCCTCTCACTAACGGGCGACTGTTTAGAAGTTACGCCTATCGACCTAAGGCTATCCATATCGTAATGGTCTCCATCATTGAGAGAATGAGAAATTATTACTAGTTCCAGAGGTTACGATCTTTCGGTTCAGGTTCAGGACTGGTTGGCTACGTATACTTTCGATCTTGCATAATCACTTGCGTCCCTATTATACATCGTTGGCCTTGGCCAAACCCAATACATTACCCTTTTCTACGATCGGCCCACGTTGGCCCAGAATATTCCCTCAGCGTCTCTCGTGATCGGTGTCCGTTTCACGATAGGGTCCCCAGTCCACGTACCGTTTTCTAGTTAGCCATGCCCCATTGGTTAGTATCCCGAGAGTGATCAGCTCTGGGCGAGACTTACTAAAATGAAATGCGAATTAATATCAGTTTTATTGATCCCGGAATTACATCGAAATTCTGGCTGTTACAAATCAACATCAGGATGTTCTGAAAAATATAGCGTGTCTCAAGATGTGCGAAGCATAAGTTACCATAACAAATTCCTATCTCTATCTAATCACCTCCAAGACTGTTCTCTGAGATGCGTCAAACTTAATTATCTATCGAGGAAAATGGTCAAATGCAAAGATAATAACGTGCACCTGCAGATGATTGAGGACCACCAGCTGAAGTTCTTTTCCAGCACCACAGACAACTTTTGATACACGCTCCGTACCCTATGACTGAACAAACTAGCATACTAATATCATATAAACCAACCAAAAAAAAAAACCAAAGTCCTACAGCAGCATCGGAGCTTAAAAAACCAGCCATACCACTTCACCTAGAGAATTAACAAGAAACTTGTGACATTCCGAAATTTCTGCCAATTGGAAATTATGAAATAACTGAGTTTTATGAAATGTGCTTGCAGTAAATTCTCGCTCGGAACTGATCATTCTTGGAATGCTAACCATTAGGGAAAGGCTAATAGGGGAAATTAAATTCGCGCGACTAAAGGAAATTCGATCGTGAATGGATTTCGACCATTAAATCGCGGAAGTGATATTTTGAGCCATTGTTGGCCGATCCAAGAATAGTTAGGGGTCGGTTCGACACTATCATAGTAGTGGATCGCGGGTGATTCTGCTTGACCACGAAACGACTTGATGAATAATCCTGAACCTATACCGAACGATGGTACCCGTCAGATAAAGTGATTGATCTTTGCGATTTTAATGACAACCGAGGTCGTCACGTACCAAACGAACTTGCACGTGACTCGATTCAGTATCAGTCATGAGTCGATTCAGTGAATTTCCCTAGCAAGCCACCCGTTAGCTCGAGAAACGCTCGAGTTGCGTTTAATAGAATTTAATTATGGAATTTTTGCCCAAATTGGACACCCGGAAAATTAGGAAGTCACGCCGGAACGTTAGGACGACGTTGCACGTGACACGTGTCAATTTTTGGTGCACTTAAATCCTTCGGAAAAATTCGATTTGGACAAAAAACGGAGAAAGTGACCAAAATACCCCTAGGATTTATTAAAGGACAAGCTTTAAGGGTAAAGGGCATTTTGGTAATTTTGCCTCAAAATTTTGATTGGACAATTTTACCCTTGGATATTTTGGAAATTACAAGTATGCCCTTGGATATTTTTGTGCAAGAATCGATCTCGGCCGTCGGATCAAGATAAAATCGAATCGGACCGTCGGATTAAAAATAAGAAGAAAGGGTATTATGGTCATTTCCACCTTTGGTCCAAGGGCACTATTTAGTCAAGACCAAGCTTTCTCTCTCTCATTTCTCTCCCCCTCTCTTCCCGTGAAACCCCCCACCGTAGACTCTCTCTCTCTCTTTCTCTTTACCGATCACCGCCACAAGCCGCGCCGTTGCCGCCCAAGCCGATCGTCACCACCCGGGAGCCGTACACCGTCGCCGCCGTCCCCGATTAAGTGTTGCCGCTCTCCGTTCTAGCCGCGATAGTCTAGAACGCAGGTAAGTCGCAATCTAAACCCAACTTAGGACTTCGGGTATCGACAGGCGATTTTGGGTGAAATTCGGAATAGATTAGGTGCGGAATGGCATGATTTAGAGGTGGGATTAGGTGGCGGGCCTTAGAATTGAAACCAAAAAATTTTTATTGGAAAATTCAGAATAATAGGGGTTGCGAATTACTGTTCACGAGCTGTGATTTACTGTTCATGAGGCTGTGATGGGCCGATCGGGTTGCAAGTTGGATTTTTAGAATCGAGAATTTATGGCGAGAAAGTCTCGTGAAGGACCCAAATCGATTTGAGACCATTTGGTTAGAGAAAAATAGCAATTTCCGTGTTTTCATGTGTTGAAATTATAATTGAGTTGGTATGGTGAAATTTACAATATGCGGGTGCGAAATATTGGGGTTTATGATTGGAAATGTTTGGCGGGCCTTGAGGATTATTTTTGAAATTTTTGAAGGACAATTTTAGGTGAATTATAAGCTGCGAGTTACTATTCACAAGCTGCGAAATACTATTCACGGGATTGTGATGATTTGTTCGGGACGCAAGTTGGATTTTTAGAACCATTATTTAATGGCGAGAAAGTGTCATGAAGGATCGGAATTAATCCGATGCCATTTGGTCGGAGAAAATTGGCAATTTACGTGTTTTGGGCATGTTTGAATTATTTTGGATGGGGTTGATTTAATTGAGTGTTTATTTGTGTGTTATACAAGGTAACTTGAGGATGAAATGAGGATGTTTCGAGGCTGGAGCGAGACTGAATAGAGTGTTGGATGTTGTGGGATGGAATTGGCGAGCTTAGGGCTCGATTTAAGAACAAATGGTATTGGTTTGGTGTGTGGTAGTAAGGCTAGATTGTGGTGTTTAATATGCTCGAAAATGTCAAAATTATGTCTATGAACGTGGCTATGTTTGTGGGTCCATGAGTGGCCTTGTGTGTTTATTGAACTGTGATTGATGGATTGAAATGTGTTTGATTATGTGCACGCGTGGGCCAGATTAAATTAATTGTTGAAATTGGCCATGTCGGATGTTGAGTGAGCATGTTTTACGTGTTAATTGATGTGTGCACGGGCCGCGTGTGATGGGCCAGTTGAGTGTGGTAAATACTTAATAAGCATATGCATGAGTAAGAAAGAAAAGTGGCGTGGCATGTGATTGTGGAAGTTATGTAAAGGTGTGTAAGTGCGAGAATGGGATCGGGCCGAGTATCATAAGCTCGGGTAGTGATCACGTAGGTCTGCTGCATTTGGCACAGGCTGAGGCTTGAAAAAGCAAGAATGAGAATCGGTCTGAGGCACAATCAGCTCGGATGAGATCGGGATTGGACCGAGGCATCAGAAGCTCGGGTTTCAATCATGTAGGCCTGTCGCATTTGGCGCGGGATGAGTTGGGATCGGGCCTGGGGCATGTGATGCTCAAGTCGCGATTGGAGCCTGAGGCATGAACGGGTACGCCGGCCGAATGTGGTGAATGATCGTAGTATGCTTGAGGCATGTACTTTAACGCGGGTCACTAGCGAGTGTTATGGAAAATGAATGGTCGCAGTGTGCTTGAGGCGTGTACTTCAACGCAGGTCACTAGCGAGGAATATGAAAGAGGAATGAGGATGGAAGGAACAGTGGGATGAGAATGGTACATGCACGTGTTTGCATCTGACATGATTGAGTTTGAATGCTGTTGTGCGCATGATTGAGCTTGGCAATATTATTTGATGTGCCTGCGATGTGATGTTTTAGCGTGCATGAATATATGTATGTGATTGCGTAATTGTATGGAAGTACGAGATAGCCTAGGTAGGGTTTAGGTTGCAACTTATTGAGAAGTGTCTCATGGTTGTATAAACCAAACCATGTCAGATAACCCGCCTGAACAAGGAATCAGTCGCCACCGCCGCCGCCAGAACGTTTGGTACAGTCATGCACACCGAGGATAATTTCGTGGAGTACACTCTAAATGGACGCCGTGTCGAGGATGCAAGGACTAATGAGGAGGCCATGAGTTAATGTTCTTGTAGTACCGTTTTGGTAGATAGGGCGTCTACCTTTTTGGTGTATGATTTTTAAGGTAATCGTAGTGAGTGTATATATAGATTTTATGGACTCAAGGAATGGCGGATGGGTATAGGTGTACTTGCACATAGGATGTTGTAAATTGATGTGGTAATGTAAGGTTTGTAATAGTTGGCGGTTGGGCATGCTAGTTAATTCTGGTGTTCTCCCCAATTTATTTGTCTTGGTTTAATTATTTATTTCCGCTACAATTGATTTTGATGCGAAACCGTTGAGTCGGCGACGTACTCCTGGGATGTCGCATCGTTCGACTGATGGAAGTGAGGTGTGGAAAGCATTGGATTTTAGTCGGGGCGTGACAAAACTGACAGACTGCAGGACTGGTCCTAACACCACCGAGAAGCCTAAAAAATTCCTCCTGAGGAGAAGAGTCAGATCTATATAAGCAAACGAAAACAGTTAAATGAAGAAAAATGAAACGCCATCTACCACTCTGTATTAACAGCACCGCTTGCCATGGTCACTAATAAGGTTTGACAATAAATCAAACTTCTCATGAAATATGTTGATGGCATCGGTCCACTGCTTATGCATGACTGATAATGATGTCCGGATGACATGAAGTAAAATATCAACGTTCAAAGCTTGTTGAGCAACTTGATGAAGTTCATTTTTTCTTTAGACAGAAAGAGATTGATAATCTAAGGAGGCATTCGGCCAACAAAGATTCTCAAAAGTCTGTTCTGATTTCAATTTGAGAGTTAAAACAGAACAGAAAATGCTTTGGTAACACTCCAAAAGCAGTTGATGCATAAAAGGAATACTATTCTCAAAATTGAAATCACAAACTGAAGATGACTTTTTAGTATTCTCATTCCACATGCAAACATGGAGATTTGGAATAACTAAGACTGTTTTTTTGAATGTGATGTAACCTGATCATTTTCTCACAATTTTCATCCCTAATTTTCATCCCTAATGACAAATATTATTTTCACTAAAGAAATATTTTGTCAAAAACAGTGAAAACAGTTTCTATGAAAATGGAAACTAAAGGCGTTTTCTAAAACTAAGTAGGCCTTAGACAGTTGAGAACAAAAATGACGAGTGAATCATGTGACAATATTTAAAATTTTGCAACAAATCTGCCTCACAACTTTCAACATCTGAACTTCATAGTTTCTAAAGGTTTTTACTGAAAGATAGCATGATACTTACAGGTTGGGTAGAAATCTAAAGCATGAATAAAATAATTCAGGCTTCGAAGTATGAGGCATCATGTTGTTCAGCTTATAATGACTTTCAAAAGTCAACTTAAGCATTTAAAATTATCAGCAGGAAAGTTCTTCCATCATGTAAAGTTTAAAGTTATTTCAAAGAAAATTGCCTCGAAATTGCTCTATGTTAACTATCCATTTCTTTTTAAGGATGATGATAATATCCCGAGTAAATATGAGTTTTACTTTCCTTATGACCAAACAAAGTTAGGTACCACTGAAACAAATATTAGTGCACATAAACAACCCAATATAATCGTAATATCAAGTACAATCACCACTACATAAACTAGAACGGAAGTTTCACCTAAAACTTCAACAACATTAATCCTAGTGCAACTAAGTCATCTCTAGATTTCCACTCGTATCACCTTCATTCACTCTTGGTTTTTCCATAAAACACCAACTCCTTAGTTCGACATCATGTTCTCAATTACACTTTCAAGGACTCTATATTTGTCCTCCATCGAACGCAAATCGAGCTAGATTAGCAATTACAGTGGTTCCTTTCACGAAAAGGGAGGGTAGCACATTTAGGAAAAGAGAAAGAAGTAAAGTGAGATAAAGTGAATGACTCAAATGGCGCACCAAGCCATCGTTGAAGAAACAAACACATTGAACAAAAAAGAGAACTTCCTCTAGTCAAAGCAATTACCAGGAGAGACTGTTCACAGCCTCTGCCAATTGAAGCGATGAAGCACCACCTTCGAGTCCTCCATATCCATCGCCAGCAAATCCTTCCCCGGGTTTCACTTCACGATCTTCACCTGCCAATTGGAAATCAAGTAACTTCAGAAAACCGAGTCAGAACAATCGAGTTGCTGCCCATTAGGTCACAAAAGAATGCCGAATGGGAGCCAAACCTAAGAAGCCAGTGAGTCCGAGAGTATGCGGAGAATATCTCAGAAGAGAAACAAGTGGGAGAGAAAATAAGAGAGACAGATAGACCTACATACATACTTGATTACAGGAGTGGAGGCTGACACTTTTAGCTTCGCAAAGCTTCTATCAAATATAATCCAAGCAATGTGGAATGATAACATGCTAACAACCTTTACCATTCCAAGGATGCATTGTCAGGGTTTGGAGAAATTCCTGGAACATCGAGCTCCTGATCCTTTGATGATTTCAATTCCTTTTAGAAATGCCTTGCAAAAGTTCTCTTGGATATTACAGCATTTACATCAAGTAGTGGAATGATAACCGAATCCTACCAGTGAGTCAGATGAAATCAATCCAGCAACTAAGATCACCGAACTACAAATAATACTCTGAAGTTTACGAATCTCTATTTGTCAAACTCGATATGCTTTTTGAACGCTTTGGATCCAACAAATGGGGCATCTAACATCATCAACCACAGAAGCCTCGATCAAAATTAGAATAGTGAATTCAACTCAAGTTGCTTGCTTTTGTCGTACATGGTATGATTCCTTTCCTCATCATTATGTGCGATTCATGCGTTAGAATTAATGCAACACAATTTCAAATGGCATATAGGATACCGAAAGTTTCGTTAGGAAACTTATGGAATTGCTTCCTCTGTTTTTATTTTCAGCAAACAAATGCACTAACAAGAGCTTATGCACAATATAAGGGATTATTTCCCAGTACAATTGATTATGTCAAAAGACGTTCTAGTTAATGTCTTGCTTGGCTCAAAAGTTCAGGCATATGACAGATAGTTTTACCAACTCTACAAACATCAAGATGCATTCTTTGGAAGAATGATGTCTATTTCATTTCTGTCCTTATGCAGTTTGCAGGAGGATTTGATTCAGAGACAATGCAAGCGTAAAATGTGTGGAACATAATGGTTGGACAAATTTTATCCCAAGTCAGTAGCGTATGCATACTAAAGGATGCCCTGTCAACATACTCCTTTTGCACCGTAAATTCACTCGTAAGGGTACCTTAGAAACATGCAGTCACGAACTGCATGATGAGTGCAAAGCAAACTAAAACCTCACATTAGAAGGACTGCCATATAGGGTCCTTCATTTAGCATTTTCTCGGCCTATACGATAACCTTTGGCATGCTATCAGATACCTGTATACATCAGTTTTTATTCAATACCTCCAACATTCCAGAATCAATCAATCGTCGAGAATCTTTATTTTTCTGCATAGGATGAAGGATCCTACCCGAAGACTAATGACAAATGATGCGCTTAGAAAGCCTTTTCTTCTATTTCCGTTGCTGGCATGATAAGCAGAATCATATTGCCAAAGCACACATTGACTTCCATGAAAATCTCCCCCGAATACCTTGAATCCAAGTAAGGATACAATCATGACATTGTCAACCAGGAAATACAAATGAAAATTGGGCGGTAGATCTCAAAAGAGCAAAGGTAACTTACCTGCTTTATGTACCTTTAGTTAGAAAATGTGGACCATTTCCAGTATATTACTCACACGGCTGATCGAAATGGATATCCAATTGCCTTTCTCTCGTAATTTTGATAAATCCACACTCTAGATAATTCTGGAATTGTTTTGAGTGACACGCATCCACCGATCCTCAGTTCTTCCAAAAACTCCAGCCTATCGAGGCCTTGAATTTCGGCTAAGTTTATGCAGTCAACAGCATTTAATATCTTCAGGCCTCCCGGATTTTGGAAGGTCTAGCCTTTTAATTGAAACGCTCCTAGAGAGATCCAAGCTTTCCAAAAACACCAACCTATCGAGGCCGTGAATTTCGGCTAATTTCCAGCACGCTCGAAGATCTAATGTCTTCAAGCTCTTGGATTTTGGAAGGAGCAGCCTCTCAATTGAACCGCATACCGAGACAGTCAAGCTTTCCAAATATATCAATTTGTCAAGTTCAAGACCTCGAACTTCAACTAGATTCTCGCAACCATAGATGTATAATGTTCTTAGATGGATAAACTGTGAAACGTCCACTGTTTTAATAGATCGACAGAACCAAACTTTTAAGAATTCCAACTCGAAGGGAGTGTTTAGGGATTGTGGTAATTCTAATTCTTCAATGTCTGTCGGTTGGGAGCATTCTGAATTCTTCGATAGTGTTGATGGAAGCACTTCAATGCACTCCAGAACTTCGCACCAACCAACTTGTAGTCGCTTGAGATGGGTTAGGTGGGAAAGTGAGGGCAATTTGCAGCTTCCACAGGTGACGCCCAAATCTGTTAAGCTGGAAGGAAGGTCGTCCGGCAACGATTGGAGCTGGTCGCAGCCAAGAAAATCAAGATGTTGTAGGGAAGAAAGATTGCACATGCTCTCCGGCAATTCCCCTTTCAGATTTCTGCAATCGAAAGCGCGTAACTCTCGGAGCTTTCTCAACCTCCCAATACCCTTGGGGAATTCTTCTATACCGGTGTCAGAAATATCCAGAATCTCTAGATTCTCCAGAGACTCTATTTCTGCTGGAAGCTTTCTAAGGGACCCACACCTATTCAAATCCAAGCGAAGGAGGGCCTTCATGTCTCCAATTGAAGGATCGATTTGGTGCAGTCGGTAACACCCACTGAGGATGAGAACCTCTAAATACTTAAAAGCGGAGAGGAAGATCGTATTTTGCAAGAATTCACAACCCACGAGGCAGAGATATTTGAGCTTCTCCGCCAACTGGTAAAATAAAAAAAAATAATGATTTTCAAGGGGTTAATCTCGAGTGATTATGATTCAAAAGAAAGCATACATGGAAAAAAAATAAACAAGACTTGTTCTTACCATGAAAGAACTCCACCCTTTCCATTTCTTATTTATCTTGCATACGTGGAAAAAATAAAAAAGACTTGTTCTTGCCATGAAAGAACTCCACCATTTCCATTTCTTATTTATCTTGCTGTATGACAATTCGAGTACAGCTAATTCTTTTACATGAAAATTTTTTACTTTAAAATTCATGGGACAATTTTGCCATCGAAGCCATTTTAACCCCTCCACTGAGTCTTTAAAATCTCCACTAAGTTGTGCTCCATCCATGTGAAGGAATCTTAGACTCGTCAATTTTTTTGAATTGTTCTTCTGTGTAAATGTCGCCATCTCGCTCGGTTGTTTTGTCGGAGCCTTCTAAGTTGCCTCTACTAAGATCAACCGCCTCAATCTTGTCCGTTCCCTATTAGCAAGAACCTTCATTAATACTAAATCCAACTAAAATAATCGAATATCTTTTGTTCATATTGCTAGCAATGTGAAGATATGATTTTCTTTTTATGCCAATAAACAGTATTTAATAGAAATATATATTTTTCTCTCTATAAATTTCATATTACTTTCGTGTATATTACTCAACTGAGCTACTTACATGATTAATAAAGAAATAACATATACTCTTATTTTCCATTAGAGTAATAACTAATTACAAGAAACTGAAAATTGTGATAGTAGTAATATTAATATATTATGTAGTTATTATTTTACTAACAGTAACTTGAAATATTGTTAATTAATTATTTTCTAATTATAAATAACTAAGACAATAATATTGGTTATATTAATATTCTCTACAACTTATTATTTTATCATAAATTTTAGTTTAACTATAGATTACAATTTGATATAATCATAATCATAAATAACTGAGTACTCAAGTATAATAAATATAATAAACAGACCCTAATAACTTTTGATGTATATTAAAAAACATTAATCGTGGAAAGTGCAAAGCATTTTTAGAATGTGAAAATTGAATTCTTGGCTACAAGCCTCCATGGAATAGCTTTTCCTTAGCCCCCCAGGAACAACTAGTCCTGATTTTGAGAGAATAGTAATTTCTAATCTATTTTTGAACCACATGAAGGAATAATTGCTTCATCAGAATAGATTGGAAATAGAATAGTTATTTCTGAGAAGCAAAAGTGTAGCAAGCTTTCACAAAAAAAAAAAATCGCTTTTGCATAAGAAGTCAAGAAGTAAAACACTGGATTTCCACATGTCAAATTCTTCGAACCAGAAAATTTTGTCATTATACTTCATAATGTTGAAAGATTTCATGGATACTCATAGGTGATTGACATAATAATCTGGAAAGGAATCAGATCTCAATACCTAAAAGGAATCCAAGAGAAGAGTAACTATAATAAAAAATAGAAAGAAAGAAATCTTCAACAGAAGTAATCTACTCACATTAGTCATTTCTCCCATAAATTTCCCTTTGAAAATATCAAGATACCCTATCTATTTTCAAGATTTCTTTGGGTGGCGTGTAACTTTCTTCACCTTCAAAAATCGATAGCTAGAGTTTAGCCAAATCCCGAAATAAGCCCAGCCTTTTGTACTTGCAACAAAAGTAGCAAAACCTTTCAAGCGTCTTAAAAAAAGCCTAACCTTTTACATCTACAACAAAAATAACATAACCTTTCGAACGCAATAAAAATAGCCCAACCATTTAACCAAAGAACAAAGCTGAAACCTATTACAAATTTCATCCATCATCATCGTTAAATTGCCACAGGTACCCTACATTGCTCACTATTTTAATATACACAGTGAGCCATGTCAACCCACACCAAAAAAGATGTCGTGTTTTATTTTATAATCTTAGTAACAAACTTTGTTTATAATCTTTTTGTTACAAAATTCCTGGCTTTTATTAAAACAAGTTGTGGTCATGATTAACATAGTTCATTGTGCATGTTCACACAATGAGCTATGTAGGATGACGTGAGGCGATTTAAAGTGAGAATAGGCAGAATTGATAGCGGGTTTCATTTTTGTCCCATGAGTGAAAGGATGAGTTAGAGGTAATCATATTTTCATCCCCCGTTCAAAAGGCTGGGCTTCCTTATAGGATTTTTTCAACTTGTGTTATCTTTATCCCAAGTGCGAAAAGTTGTACTTTTTTTATTTGGCTGTGTACTCATTAATATCGAAGTAATGAGTTATGAATGCGTTTCCCTTGTGATCTAATAAGGGCAGGTCTTTTGAGCAACAACTAGAGTCAAACCAAATGATGGATTAAAAGTAGTAGAGTCGTACTTATGATTAATTTCACAAATGCAGATACAATCACATGCTTAATTATACAATATAGAATTTTAGGGTATTTATCTCTTTGACCTTTTATGTAGAAAAGTAAAACATTTCTCTTCATAATGGTCATTGCATAAACTACGCTTAATGTCATACACCCACACACACACATATAAGGAATTTATGTTCCTATCTAATTCGGTAAGTTTTAAATCAGACCTTGTCCTATGAATATTGGTAAATGGAATTCCTAACGCAATATTACATAAAATAAGCATCCTTTCCATTCTCCATTATGAAATAGTGATTAAAATTTATTGAGAAATGCGGGCATCGTAAGTCCTATTATATTAATTCTAACATATGATTTATATGTCACGGCCTGTACCCTATCGGAACGCAACATCCCGCTAAACGTCCACAAAATTTTGACGTCAAAGTTCGGGTCCAATCTCACGATCAAATTTGCTCATTTTAAAATTCTAGAGCCTCTCACTAATGGGCGGCTGTTTAGGTATTACGCGTATCGACCTAGGGTTGTCCGAATCGTAATGGCCTCGATTTTCGAGAGAGCGTGAGGAATGATTACTAGTACCGGAGGTCTCGGTCATTTAGGTTAGTTCGGGAATCGTTCACCATGTGTACTCTCGGTCATGCGGAATCACCCGCGATTTGATCGTACATCATTGGCCGAATCGAATCCGTCACCTTCCTAAAATCGACCCACATTGATCCAAAATATTCCCTCGGCGTTCTTCGAAGTCCGTGCCCAACTCGCGATCGGGTCCCCGATCCATGTACCTATTCCTATTTAGCCTTTCCCATAAGGTTAGTATCCCGTGATTGATCAGGTCCGGGCGAGACTTTCTAAAATTAAATGAGAAATAATTTACACTTTATTGATCCCGAAAATGGGTCGAAATTCAGGATGTTACATTATATATCCTGAGTAGTTATGGTTTATAGTAGCATAGTCAAGTTATTTAATGTAAGTGTCAAGGACGCAACCAAATCAATATAGAAATTTAGGATTTTTGTCAATATAGAATACTCCTATCAAGTATCTAAATAATTTGAAAGTGCCTCATTCTTGGAGATGACATCGTAATACACACTTGTTTAAGAAATATCTCAGATAAGCTACAATACTTACTAAGAGAGAGCAACCTCTTACTTTTTAGTCTCGTCAATGAAACGACATGATGATACTAATAGTAGAAGGTTCTTTGTTCACTAGAGCAAGCACTAAGTAGAGGACCAACACTACCCTAACAATAGAACATGGACTAAGGGAACAAAAGAAGAGAAACGGTTACCTTGTTTTGCCGTAGCACTTTCAAGGCTTCCTTGGGGTCCCATAACCTGCTACGGTGCCAAGGATGTTGCTGGTTTTCCTTGCGAACTATTTCCCTACCAAGATCTCTCAATTGATCATGCATTTGGAGATCATGATGATCTCCAATTTTTATTAATGACATGAATCTCAATACTTCAATTCCTTCCTCAGGGTGAAAGTCACAGGCATCCCACATGTAGGATGCAATTCTCCTATCAGTGCCAATGAAAAAGCAAGCGATATCCAAAAATATTCGTTGTTGATTATCGTCTAATGCTTGATAACTTATCATTAACTTTTCTAGCACTTTCTTAGGAGGTGCTTTTTTTAACTTGTCTATTGTACCTCTCCAGAATGCTTGCTTTTCTCCGCACAATAATGAACCTAAAACCTCAAGCGATAAGGGAAGCCCTCCGGTGATGGATACAACTTCATTAGTGAGGCCCTTAAATTCACTTGGAGGAGAGTCCCTTCGGAACGCATGTCTGCTAAACATAATCAAAGATTGATCGTAATCCATTTCCTTATGGTCATAGCTATAGTCCACCTGAGCTGCTCTAAGAATCTTTTCGTTTCTGGTGGTAATAATGATCATACTTTCTGAAGAAAACCAATCATGATTACCAACCAAACGGTTCACCTGAGTGACATCATCCACATCATCAAGAAGAACGAGGACCTTTTTATTTTTAAAGTTGGAAGAGATGAAATTAATCCCTTCATCCTCATTACGAACTTTATTTTCTTGCTTCGATATATCATAGATTAACTGATTCTGTAAGCAATGTATGCCATTACGCTTCCATGATTCCCTTATATCAGCAATGAAGCTACGATGCTCAAATTGATTGGAGAGCTTGTTGTAGATGGTTTTAGCAAGAGTAGTTTTACCAATGCCTCCCATTCCATGGATGCCAACAAATAGGGGGGCATGAGATTTATTATCCAGAAGTTTTGTAACCTTCTCCACATGACTATCAATTCCGACCAAATTCTTCAAAATAACCAACTCAAATTTTTTCTTCAATTCTCTCAACACTTTTTGGACAACCCGTTTCACCAACTCTGCTTCATCCCTATCAAATGTGACAAGAGTTCAAATAGCAACAATAATTTTATGTTGTTTATCTATTGACAACAAAGTAATAAATAAATCCAGGGATAAATTGAAAAACTATAAGAATCGTTTTTATCACACCTCCATATATTATCTTATATACCAAGACTAGAGTTGGGAAATGCTTGTGGTTGCTTCAAATAGCATGCCCCATTCCACTATTACTCTGACATAATTTATTAAGCCAGAAGAAACTTGAGGGTATTGCTTATGAATCTTGAATATTGTATATATTATCGATTTGAACCAAATTTTAAACTTCTTGTTTGTTAACGATATTAGGGATGACGTGGACGTAACTTTGAAAACTTTCTAGAGCATTTGAAGAAGTGCAAATCCAATAAACGAGCCTAGTATGAGAGTTAGCCATCAACAAATAAATGGGTCATAACTTTTGATGCAAGAGGATTTCAGCTCCTGTAATACCAATCTGAAAAGGTGTTTAGAGTGTGATACTATGAACTACCTGAATGCAATTGGGGGGATTTCTCCTAGTTTGCACAATTCGACACGCTTGCAAGTTTCTACTCGTGTTGTGAATTTAGTATCATTCTCGACCGGTGATCTTATTAGTTTTCATTGCCTCTGAGGATGATAACAGGTTGAACTTTATTTTCCTTTTGAGTATCTATGTTCTATGATTTTAATTGATCTAATATTGATTTTATACGGAAGTAGAAGAATAATTTTTACCCAACAAAAGAACATTGCTTCAATATATGCAGGTGTGTGAGATAGATATTACTTGTTGAAGATAAGGAAAATGCATTGAAAATTATTTAAACAAACATATAATAAAAATGATCCTTTTTTCCAATTTATATTTCCCATCATCATATATAACCAATGAAACATTTCTTTTGTAAAAATAATTGTAATAGCAACTAATCAATGTCATTAATGATTTAATAAATGTAACTTGGGAAGATAAATAATTATGGCTTTGACAATCACCATGCACGGTATATGATGTTATGAGCTTTAAATAAAAATCACCAATTAGTTGTACTATTAATCTCAAATAAATATGTAATTTAAAAGTTTGTGACGAAGATTAACGTAGCGTACACTATAAGCATGAAAAAGATAGGCACAACGGTACAAAATCTTTGAATATAAGAGTAAAAATTCATTCAAAATATCTTATTTTTCAAGCGAATGGGATCATAACAAGAGCAACTTAAAGCAAAAAACAAAAAAAAAGAAAGAAAAAGAATAACTTATAGAACTCATGCATCACAGGATCTTACTCCCAAGAAGATCTTACAGTTTTTTTATATAAAAAAAAACAACGAAAATGAAGCAGGCGAGCATCATAACAACCAGTAAACACCCACTCATATTAAAAGAAAGTAGAGAATGTCTTGGTGAGAAATTTTACCCATCAGCTTCGTATCCTTTCAAGTTGCTGACTTCATCGAGTGCTTTCTTCCATTTCTCCAAAATCGCTCGGTCGAAACCCCTCTTGAGCAAACGCTTCTCACGCTCATGAAATGCCTTTCCAAAACTCCCGATTTGATGTCCCACATCAGCTGGTTTCACTTTGTAGAATATAGGCAACACCATCGGCCCGTTATTATTCTTGCGCTCCATTATTTGAACCAGTTCATTCAGGCACCAACTGCTTGTACCATAATTCTCGGAGAGAATGGGGATCAGGATTTGACTGTTTGTGATGGCTGCCAAAAGCTCTGGTCTGATGTCCTCGCCTTGGCAGAGCTCGTCATCGTCTCTGAAAGCTTCGATTCCGACATCAACGAGCCCCTTGTAGAGGTGACTGGTGAAGCCTTGTCGAGTATTTGGGCCTCTAAAGCTCAAGAACACCTCGTAGCATTTTCCGGTCGACGCGGTCGACGAACTAGATGCACTGTTAGTTTCTATTGGCGTGACCATCGAACCAGCTGCGCCAGCATCAACGTCTTCTGCATTTCCACACGCACTAGTTTTCATCTTCTTAAAGGGACTATGCATTTTGGCTTTGCTCTTACTCTGCCCTTGATTTTGGCTTTCAAGTCTGACAGAGAAAAAAGCTAGAATGCCTCCCGGGAAACAGGAAATGCCTTCTTGTTGCCCATCCTCTTATAGTTGATTTATATAAGGGAACCAGTCGGCAACCACAATCGCACCAACAAGTCAAGCTCGTCAACCCCGTGGCCTTCACGTGGCGGCAATCTCATTGCACAAGAGAATCCAAGGCGAGTCTTAGTTGAACTCAGTCCATTGCTTGCACCGTTGAACTTTCCTTTTTCTTTTGTTAATTTATTTTCAATTAGAAAAAGTATTTTTGTTGAATATATTTAAGCTCTTGATCCCACTTAGAAATTTAGCCCATCTCACTTTGAGATTGTTAACGCATGTCAAGGATCATGAAAAATTATCAACATACCATATATATATATATATATATATATATATTCTTTTTGTACTCGAGCATAATGAGAAGAATTTCCTTTTTACTCTGTTTCTACCTTAATTTCCTCATCAAATCTCAGAAATAAATCAACATGCCTTTTTGCTTTTGCTTTTACTTCATTATTTATATTTATTTATTTATGGGTTTGATTTAAGGCAGGCACCAATAATTCAAACTTGCCAAGCTAGATAAGTAATTCCTGGACTAGGACCACTAACCATGCGTTTATGGTCGTTGGCTTCATGCGGTGGAAGTTTCAATGCACAAAAGAATCCAAGACGACCCCGCCCAGGACGAAGAAAACATGTGAGCAAGTTTCGATGCAGAAGCAATGAAAAAAAACATAAAACCAAATAATAAAAAACAATTGCTGGTATTGGTATCCGTGGACAAGTGGTCATAATTGATAAATACATTCAAAGTCTCGGGATGGCTGCTGCATCGTTGAACTTTCTTTTTTTTATTAATTTATTTTCCATCAGAAAAGTTATTTTGTTGAATAAATTTTATGCCCTTGATCCCATATAGGAATTTAGCCCTCTCACTTTGAGCCTGTTAAATGTCGTCGCATCAAATCGCTAAACTTCATTTCACTACTCAGATGTTATATTATTAACGATCGCTTATCATAAAATCTGTCATATATATAAAGCCTTCGGACAATTAATAGGAAAAGCTTAGGGGCTTCATATCCTGATCCTTAGGGGAAGCAAGCAAGGGCCTGCAGGCCGTGCCGTGCTTCCTTAATTGTAGTTTTAGAATTTTTGGTGCGCTTCTCCCTTTATTGTTTCTTGGACTAACCCAAGAGCTGCCAATGTTGAATAAGAATCAGTCAGAGGGTAGATATTTCTATAGCTCTTACTACACGCCTTTTAAGGTGGAGACCACTTTGAAAAACATCAATGCTCAATATTTTTGTCTTTCCTCTTGTTAATTTCTTTTCCAGGTCGGACTTTTCAATTCCGACGACAACTCTCTCTCTAGTTCCTTCCTTGACCTTTGCACATTTCTTATCTTCCTCGCTTCAAATCCCTGATCTTTCTTCCCCTTGTTGTCGCTTCTTCCCTCACATGCCTGCAGAACCCAAACCCCACACCTGTGGTCATTCTTGGTGGCCGACGAGCCACCCTCCTCAAAATCACCAGCGAGGGAGTGACGGATGCATTGATATCAGCGATGATCATAGAATCTCGTCTTTGGTGATGGGATCAGGACCTATTTCTTTGAAAGAGCTACTACGTAGTGGTCAAGCCTTAATACGAATTAGGTGTATCTGGTGGTGATTAATAAACCTATTTTGGAGTGCTCCTCGTGGTTAATGCATCTCCATTAAAAATAAAAATCACATTGAAGCTACTATTTAGGAGTGCTCAACTCTATAATATACCCGGTTTGTCAAAACATGAAATTAGTTGGAAGAAGAAATTACAATTGACAAGCACTGATTTGCAAAATAATTCGTAGGATGAATAAAATATTTAAGAGATTAGTTCCTTTTTCAACACAAAATTGTAATAATTAATACAAAAAATTCATCACCTTGTATCTCTCTCACATACGTAGCCCCATCCACTGCCCGATATTTTTCTGTCTTGGGACAAGAAGAATCCAAAGTCAACATAAGCGCGCTCACCACGTAATTACTTGGAATGCTCTTTTTATTCTAAGTCAACAAGCCTTGGGAAAAACATACTAGCTCAAGTACACCACAATGTAATGCGTTTTTATTTATTTATTTAGTTACTCAATAAAACAATGCTCTTCAGACATTGAATCAACTCCAGTCCAAAGATTTGTATTAAGAATTGATTGAATTGTTAAAAATCCAATATATGAATGGCTTCATTCTACAATAGAAAGTAGCTTTATTATGATATCCACTTGTGACAATGCAAGCTAAAACAATTATCAATGCTATTTATATACCAACCATCCAAATTAAAATGTCGATACTCGAAATCGTGAGTTAAAAAAAATGGAGTGCTCGTGCATTTCACGAGCACTCTTTCTATAGTATTAATTTACAGTACTTTTACAAGTGCTAAATTATCACTTTAAATTCAAGAGCTTGAGTGCACTATTCTCTAAAGCTAATCAACTCTAGCTCGTAAGTTAGAGCACTATGCCTAAAATGCATCTAAGCTAAAAGGCATCAAACATGAATGTAATATATCAGCCTATACATATTTACCACTCGAATAGGTGAGTGCTAGGTACATTTACCACATTAACTGTTGCAACACTAACATATTCAGCCTATCAATATATACGATTGTCGATCATTAGTTTGCCGCAATAAAGTTGACCTCTAACAACAATAAACACAATTTTATCGACACAATATTGTTTGGTAAACAAAAAGTAACGCTATGACTCTACATTTTTAAGTTTATCATATTGATAATTCATTATATGCATGCTATTTAGTTATGTAACTGTTGCTTTAAGTTTGGATTTGCGTTGTACATTATTTCACACTCGTTTTTACGACATCATATTGCACAAAAGTTTGACAAACATCTTGGCCCTCCAAGTAAATTTCCTTATGAAGTCTAGACTAAGGCTTCTGCAATGTCCTTGGCCTGGATTAAACTTGCTAGAAAGGGGAAGATCTTCATAGGTTCTTTCAATCTTCCTAGAACAGAGTAGAAACCCAATAGTCTGGAGTAGAGCATAAAGTATGTAAGGCAGGCCAACTCAGGCCAAACAACAAAAACCTTCAGGTAATTATTCAGTATCAAAGTTGGAGGTGTCATCTGTGAAGTGACCAATGGAAGTGAAATCTAGCCTGGGAAATGGCATAAACATCTAGAACTTTTACAAGCATCACTTCACCTAGTATAGTTGTTTACTTAACCAGCCCATCACTTTCAAGCAATACTGATTTACTGTCAGTCTGCCATCAAATCCATTTATTAAGAAAAACTGTTGTATGAGAAGCAAGAACAACGAAAGGACTCGTTGACTGAATCTGATAGACCATACTGCTAAATTGATTTGAAGAGACAGGACGCTTACAATATTTCCGATTGGAAAGACACCAAATATACTGAAGCATCGAAGCCCATCTTTATCTACACTGCAAAGGATATGGAGACATTGCTTTGAAGTACTTGAGAGCTCTACAAATGAATCTTGAGCATCGTCAGTTAAACCGCATCTCTGGGTACTAGTCCAGGCATTCGAGGAACTCTTGGAGCTGGAGGGAAGAATTGAGTAGTGCAATCTTCAGTGTCAAAGAGTCGTTCTATAAAACAAATGAATAATTACTTTCCAGTTAAAAAATAAAAAGATGAAAAAATATGAGATTAAAGCTAAGGAGCCAAACAAATCAACAATGTTACAGATGACACCAAACATACGCCTTCAAAAAATCTTCCATAAACCCATACTAAAGCTATTGGACTGTGAAATAAGATTCTAATTTTGAAAAAGAAGTAGTTAAGAAAATCGGAATAAAATAACTACTTAACTGCAAAGGAAGCATTATGAAAGGTGTGAGCCATGAAATATCCACTTATTGGTAATAAAGATCACAAAGTTGCATCAACTTTGAAGTTGAAAGATGCATACTCTATTCACTAGGGCATCCTCCTCCCAGTTGACACACCACAGCTGCCATATGGGACTTCAGGCTTCTTAACAGTTTTCCATTCTGGTTAATATTTACACCCTGCTAGAATGATTATACCACGGTGTGCATGATCTGCGCAAGCACTAGCATAGCAAAAGCAGCACATCGCATATCCAGAGTTCCATAAAGACAGCTACTTTGGTAAGATAACATTCATTATGTACAAACAAACTCTCGTCTCAGCAAAATGTAATCCATCAAGTGGACGATTAATAATAAACTGGTAGAAATCTCAAAGAAACAGAATTGCAGCAGCCTCGTAAGTTCTCGACCATTCGCTCATGACCAAGCAGCTACAGCTTAATAAAAACATGACCAGTTATTTACAAACTTTTCCACCCACAAGAATTGTCCCGCCCCGAACCCCTACGAGCTCGCGACATCCCCTGTTCCGATCGAAATGATGCGACATCCCAGGAACGTCGCCGACCCAACCCAAACATCAGAGCCACATACGGAAGCGAATATAAAAACCCCGGACAGAAAGATGACGACAACAGGGTAGAACACCATAATCGATCAACAAAAACATATTCATACGGCACCAAATATACAAACATCGTATTACAGACATAATTAACAATTAAACATCCACAGTCACCGATTTAACAAAAGATCAGGGGTCTAGTTACCCTAACTCCGTTATCGATCTACTCAATCTACACAACCCCTAAAATACCCTAGGGAAAGCCTACTGGTCGCCTCCTATCCAATCCGCTCCTGTTTCCCTAGCTTGGATCTTTGGACACTCACCTGCAGTTCCACCGGGCACCAAAAGCAATTCCTCGAACTTCCAAAAAGAAAAGGCGCACTTCCCAGGTTTACAACTGGGGGTCTGAAAGTGACGGTTATACAACCGTGAGACGAATCTCAATAAGTATACAACCCCAAACCCCACGTAGGCACTCACGTACCGCCAGACGAAAACACACATAACACACAACGATCAGCCAAGCTAACAAACACATACGAACCAACCTCGAACTCGTCATGCGCATCCCTGCACGTTAGTCAACCACATAGCCAGTATACCACAAAAAAATACATTTGCCCACAGGTGCCCCGATTATAGAGCAAAATCCACTTGGGCACGTCCCATACTATGCCTAGTAGTTTTTACCCCATAATCGAGCATCACACCACGCGATACAAACACACTCGCACACCAACTCACACCACGTGTCACTTTCTCAAACCTCGTACCTCAAGCCAATTCCCGCTCATTCTCAACTCTTCCACCACTACCGCGCCCGCGTAAAACGCATCAGGTCAACGGTCTTCTGACTTCGTCGAGCGCCGACACCCGGCCGGGCGGGCATAAATCACCTCGTCAGGGACGGTATCATCCCGCGTAAACAAACATGCCTCAGGACGGAATCCTACATACACTTTCCTTCTACCGCGCTCGCGTAAAACGCATCAGGCCAACGGTCTTTTGACTAAGTCAGGCATCGTCACCCCGTCGGGCCGGGCATCGTCACCTATCAGGGACGACATTGTCTCGCGTAAACGTACACGCCTCAGGACGGATCCTTTCCAACCAATCCCACATTTCCATATCCTCGTTCCACTCAAACCACACTTACACATGGCTAACAAACGCACAGCCAAACATACACACCTCATAGACACATTCACATCTCGCACACACTTTTCACAATTACCCATCCTCATCACGAGAACACCACACAAACACCCAAGCTTGGCACGCGAACTCAATGCGCAATCACGCCACTACACCTCACAGCCACACAATCACACATACGAGTTCATTCAAACATCAAACTATCCGCTAAAATGCCACGATAATACCGAATAATTCTCGAGAGAGAGAAAAACCGAGAATATACAAAATTGGGTCCAAACTGGGTAGTTGTGTAGTGACAGAAATCCATTTGAAATAAATAGTAAACGAACTCCAAAAATTCTAAATTTTGGATATGTCATAAAAAACATCTTGATCAACATTTCTTATAAAGAACACGAAATCCGGTTCAATTTGCAATCATGCCTTTTTGTCCCTCGAAGTCAGACCAAAATTTGTTCGCTATAACAAACTATTTTGTCCTCAAAATACATTTCTTTCAACATCCAAATCACCTTAAAAAGCTTTAAAATTTTTATATGTTATAGCCACAAATGTCCCCAATAATTTTTGTGAAGGAAGTATTTTGAAAATGGGTCTGGAAAAATTTATAAAAATTCGAACAGACCCGAAGGTCGGATGAACAGTAAATCAAGCAGTTTTATTTCGGCCCAAAGATGGACCTCCGAATGGCATCAAATGATTTCCAAAAATTCCCAAATTAAAATATGTTGTACTTTAAGATGTTGAAAACAACTTTCATGAAGAACACTTCTTCAAATTCGGCCCCCAAAATTCTCCATAAAAATAGCAAACCAGACGAGTACAGTAGTCACAAATCCGAAAATCACACAAAATCACACGAATTCAAACTGTGATCGTTCCGTATCATCACGGCCCTATCCGAACCTCCCAAACCTCCTATTTTCAGTCTCCAAATCAGTTCACAACCACCAAATACTCAGCCCCCATCACAGTCCCAAAACAGCCACTAAATTCATCTAAATCGAGTCCTAAACGTGTCTAACAATACCCGAGGTCCTAGGGAGAGTTTGGGGAAGTCACTTACCTAAGAAAGGCGAAAAGAACGAGCTGGATGGGTGGCTGAGATGGGCGGAATAGCAGCAGCAGTAGCAGCAACGGTGATGGGAGGAAACGAAGATGAAGAGAGAGAGAGAGAGGAGAGAGAGAGAGAGAGAATGAGGGAGAAAATGGGAGAGGGGGGGCTGACATGAGGGCTTCTGGCCAGATGAGGGAGGAGGAGAGAGAGAGAGAGAGTCCATCTGGTCAAAAAAGTGGGCTGGTGGGGTGACACGTATCGCGATCCTACACGATTTCCCATTTTGCCCTTGATCTGACGACCCTCGTTTGTCTTTATCCAATAATTCAAGGGTAATGTGGTAAATCAATAATTCCAATTTCTTTTTCACTTATTTTAGTCCTCAATTATTGCCCAAAATTGTCCAAAATTCGGAATTCCCAATGCAGGGTCCAGGGGCAAAATGGTAATTTTCCGGTCCTAGGGCAAAATTTCAATTTTCGCACATACGGGTTCTATATGTGTGTGGCCAACATACTATGGCATCGGAATCGTGAAAATAGTTTCTTAAGCCCTAAAAAATCGACTGCAAAGTCCTGGGATAAAAATAATATTATTTTTCACTTCCGAGCCAAAATTCCAATTTTTGACTGTATCAACTCTAAATATGTGTGGCCACCCCGAAATGACATCAGCCTCGAAAAATAATCTCAAATGGGCTCAAATATCAATGTCGGCACCCACAGGGGCAAAATCGTAATTTTCCCGATCCCGAACCAAAATCAATTTTTTTGTAGAAATGGGTGGCCCCAAGGTTGGCCAAGCCAAAAACGTCATCGACCGCTAAAAATTGTCACTTTCAAAATTCTCGATTCCCGGGCCCGAATTCCAAGAAATGAGTAGAATCGAATAATCACGATTTTAGCTTATCTGTGGCTAACGGGTGGCTCTCTGGAATTACGCTCTCTCGACCCGTGACCGACACTAAGTCAAATCACGTTTAAGTTTACTCTACCCAGGACAACCTCGATTGTCATAGAATTGCGAGGGTCTGTCACTAGTGCCCTTTGGACACGATCAATCAAATAGATCAGTCTCGGTTGGCCCAAAACATTCCCTCGTCAATCATTATGGTCGAAGGTCGAACCTAGGCCGAGTTCTTTGATCGTGCGAACTCAATCCCGTAATTGCCTTACCCCTAAGGTTAGCATCCCGTGAATGCGCATTTCTGGATGAGATCTCACTATAGTGCATTGATCAATATTCATTTCTTAAATCCCGGGAAAAGGATCGAAAATTCAGACTGTTACAATTCTTCCCCCCTAATGAAAATTTCGTCCTCGAAATTTACAACTATACCTGCTATCCAAACAGGTGGGGGTGATGACGTTTCATTATTCCTTTCTCCCAAATGGTACCTTCTATCCCGCAATAATCTCAAATATCTTTGACCAATGGGACCGTCTTATTGCTTAAAACTGGTTCCTTCCCATTTGCCCCTAAAATCCAATATACATATTCCCAACATATCCTTTACTGTCACGCCCCGAACCCCTACGAGCTCGCGACATCCCCTGCTCCGGTCGAAATGATGCGACGTCCTAGGAACGTCGCCGACCCAACCCAACCATCAAAGCCACATGCGGAAGCGAATAACAAAACCCCGGACAAATAATGACGACAACAAGCTAGAACAGCAGAACCATCCAGCCAACCACATATTCATACAACACCAAATATACAAACATCATATTACATACATGTAAGCAAACCAACATCCGAAATCACCGTCATAACACAAGATCAGGGTCTGGTTAACTTAACTTCCCTATCGGATATCCCAAGTTATACAACCCCTAAAATGCCCTAGGGAAAAACCTAAGGGTCACCCTTCTCCATTCTGTTCCCAATTCTTCGGGCTTGAGCCTCCGGACACTCACCTGCAGTTCCACCGCAGACCAAAAGCGGTTCCTCTAACTTCAAAAAGAGGAGGTGGACTTCCGGGTCTAAGGCTGGGGTTCGAAAGTGGCGGTTATACAACCGTGAGACGAATCTCAATAAGTGTACAACCCCAAACCCCACGTAGGCACTCACGTACCGCCAGACGAAAACACACATAACACACAATGATCAACCAAGCTAACAGACACATACGAACCTACCTGGAACTCATCATGCGCATCCCTGCACGTTAGTTAACCACACAGCCAGTATACCACAAAAATACATCACAGCTGCGCGCGTGCCCCGATTATAAAGCAAAACCCACTTGGGCACGTCTCATACCATGCCTAGCAGTTTTTACCCCATAATCGAGCATCACACCACGCGATACAACCACACTCGCACACCAACTCACACCACGCGTCACTTTCTTAATTTCACTCGTCCGCCAATTCTTGCTCATTCTCAACCTTTCCACCACTACCGCGCCCGCGTAAAACGCATCAGGCCAACGGTCTTCTGACCTTATCAGGCATCATCACCCCGTCGGGCCGGGCATCATCACCTCGTCAGGGATGGCATCGTCCCGCGTAAACATACACGCCTCAGGACGGAATCCTACACACACTTTCCTTCTACCGCGCCCGCGTAAAACGCATCAAGCCAACGATCTTTTGACCACGTTAGGCGCCGTCACCCTGTCGGGCCGAGCATCATCACCTCGTCAGGGACGGTATCGTCTCGCGTAAACGTACACGCCTCAGGACAGATCCTTTCCAACCAATTCCACATTTTCATACCCTCGTTCCACTCAAGCTACACTTACACACGGTCAACGATTTACGACCAAACATACACACCTCACATGCATTCATAGCCACGCACCAATTCACATCTCACGTACACTTCACAAACACACGCTCTCGTCATACGAATACACCACACGACCATACACATTTAACACGCAAATTCAATGCGCATTCACACTACCACACCGCCACACCTCATGGTCACATACACACGGCACACAGCCAGCCACGCCATATTCAGCCCAACACATAATCCCGATCCAGCCAACAAATCACAAACAACACAATTGATCAATTAAGCACAATCAAGCCATAACAATTCCACTCAATCACACAAATGAATCCCAATCAATCCACAATGTCACTGCCCTATCCAAATCTACTAAACCTCAATTTTTCATTGCCAAATCAGTCCGTAACCAACAAATATCCAGCCTCTAATTCAGTCTCCAAACAGTCACAATAATTCCAATCAATTATACAAATTAACTACGATTGCTCTACACAACACAGCCATCATCGAGCCTACAAATCCTCACCAATTTCTTCGCCAAATCAGTCCCCAAATCAGTCCACGACAACCAAATACCATCCTTCATCTCAGCCCCCAAAACAGCCACATAAACCCCTAAACCGAACCCTAAATAGTGACCGAAATCCCATCAAAATAAATAGTAAACGAACTCCAAAAATTCTAAAATTTGGACACGTTGCGTAAAACATCTTTTTGAACATTTTCCGTGAAGAGCTCGAAACTCAGTTCCAACTAGAACCACCTCTTTTGGTCACTTGAAGTCAGACAAAAATCAACTCGCTCCAACAGACCATTTTGTCCTCAAAATATATTTATTTCAACACCCAAATCACCTTGAAAAGATTTGAAATTTTTATATCTTATAGCCACGAATGTCCCCAACAACTTTTGTGAAGGAAGTATTTGGAAAATAGGCCTGAAAAAATTTATAAAAATTCGAACAAACCCGAAGGTCGGGTGAACAGTAAATCGGGCAGTTTTATTTCGGTCCAAAGATGGACTTCCGAATGGCATAAAATGATTTCCAAAAATTCCCAAATTAAAATATGTTATACTTCAAGATGTTGAAAACAACTTTCATGAAGAAAACTTCCTCAAATTCGAGCCACACAAGTCACAGTAAAAATAACAAAACCAGCGACGCAGCAGCAACCTAACTGGAAATCAGCCAACACACACCACCGAGCAAACCAGCCACTAAATTCACCCTAAACCGAGCCCTAAACAAGCCTAACAATACCCGAGGTCCTAGGCGGCATTTGGGGAGGTCACTTACCTAAGAAAGGCGAGAAGAACGGGCTGAACGGGCAGAGCAGCAGCAGCAGCAGCAGCCACGGTGATGATGGGAGGAACAAAAATGAAGAGAATGAGAGAGAGAGAGAGAGAGAGAGAGAGAGAGAGAGAGAGAGTGATCGTGGGAGGAGGGGTTCTAGCCAGAGGAGGGAGGAGAGAGAGAGAGAGGGGTCAGAAATAGTGGGCTGGTAGGGACACGTGTCGGTGATCCGCAATTTTTCCCAAAATACCCTTGATCCAATGGTCCTCGTTTGTCTTTATCCAATAATTCAAGGGCAAAGTGGTAATTCAATAATTCCAATTTCTTTTTCACTTATTTTAGTCCTCAATTATTGCCCAAAATTATCCAAAATTCGGAATTCCCGATACAGGGTCCAAGGACAAAATGGTAATTTTTCGGTCCCGGGGCGAAATTTCAATTTTTGCACATACGTGTTCCATATGTGTGTAGCCAACATAATGTGGTGTTGGAATCACGAAATTCATCGCGCAAGCCCTCGAAAATTGACTACAAAGTTCGAGGAATAAAATAATATTATTTTTCCAATTTTTGTCGAAATTCCCGTTTTTGTCCAAAACCACTCTAAATGTGCGTGGCCACCCCAAAATGACCTTGGCATAAAAAATAACCTCAAATGGCCTCGAATCTAGCTCCGGTACTCATTTGGGCAAAAAAGAATTTTTCCGGCCCCGGACGAAATTCATTTTTTGAATAAATGGGTGGCCCCAAGGTTGGCCAAGCCAAAAACATCATCGGCTGCTCAAAATTGTCACTTTCAAAATTCTCGATTCCCGGACTCGAATTCCAAGTAATGACTAAAATTGAACAATCGCGACTTTAGTTTATCTCTAGTTAACGGGTGGCTCTCTGGAATTCTGTGCTCTCGACCCGTGACCGACACTAAGTCAAATCACGTTTAAGTTTACTCTACCCAGGACGACCTCGATTGTCATATAATTGCGAGGGTATGTCACTAGTGCCCTTCGGACACGATCAATCAAATAGACCGGTCTTGGTTGGCTCAAAACATTCCCTCGTCAATCCATATGGTCGAAGATCAAACCCAGGTCGAGTTCTTTGGTCGTGCGAACTCAATCCCGTAATAGCCTTACCCCTAAGGTTAGCATCCCGAGAATGCGCGGGTCCGGGTGAGATCTCACTATAGTGCATTGATCAATTTCATTTCCTAAATTCCGGGAAAAAGATCGAAAATTCAGACTGTTACATTTACAGTCCGTATAGTCCTTCCAAACTGGTCATCTAATAAGATCTTTTACTTAAATCCTGTCAATAGCGCAACTATCAAGGTTCCTTCTCGACTCCTTATAACCTCAAATCTAAGGTGTCCAGCCAGACTAAACTGAATTATCCTAATGCTGCATTCCATTACAACATTCTATTCGACTAACCAATTCAAGCCTACAATCAAACCGAAATCACACATAACCAACAAAGCCAAATCTATTCCGCTTTCTACACCACCAAACACCATTTCACAGTCTGAGCGTCCCAACAACATGCACATCATTAATGGCATAATCACACATGCTGATACTTCTGGAAACCATTTCAATCCAGCCACATAATACATCAAACAGACGCAAACAAATGCAACGCCCCCGGATCTATAAAACAAATGCCACATAATTATGCAAAGAAACCATACCTGGGGTTACGCCTCGCACATCCTTAACTCCCTTTCGCGTCAAGGCGTATACACGTCCTTGTGTTGGCAATCTGCTCGAATTAGCGGCGGGGCTACACTAGTCGGATTCCCAATCCGAGGTGTCTGCACTGACGAGGGTGGTCAAACCTAAAGGTTCGGGCAATTCCTTATGTGATGTCCCATTCCACCGCACCCAAAACATGCCCCAGCCACACTTGGGCAGGGACCATTCCCATGGTATCTCCCACATCGTCTACAGGCTGAATTAGACGGATATGCCGACTTCCCAATATTCCTTCTTGCCGGAGGGACAAAACGTCGATTCTCTATCGCCGCCCTTTTCCCCCTGGCGATGATCGTCTCCTACCGAGGTATGTTGTGATCCGGCGACTCTTTACACAATCATATCACGCTCAATAATACGAGCCCGCCTATACATTTCTCCATAATCCCTTAATGTCATGCGACAATATCGACTCTGAAGATCCGACTTGGTCCATCCCGAATCTTGAGCCCTATCCATTGGATTTTTACGCCATTGTCGGGGCAAACTTTGCCAACCTATAAACTTCGCTTCATATTGATCGGTGTCATACATCCTTGGCGTGTCGCATGAATTCCATCAACTTCCTTTCTGGGCATTTTCCAAAATATATATTGCTCATAAAAAACTCTCAACAAGCATGGCCCAGTGCAGGCGTTCTTTTCGGGAATACTCTACCTTGGTGGCCTTCCACCAATCATGGGCATTTTCACCTGGCGATATACCGCCAATGTTACCTTCTCTTCATGATTGCACCACAAACTTTAAAAGTTTTCTCCAATGATTCCACCCATCTCGGTGCAGTCTCGAGGTCACCACGACCATGAAACTGAGGCGGCTTCAACTTAATGAATTGTTCCACTAATTGGGGCATCTGTCTAACCCCTGCTAGTTGAACCTGCCCTTGTGGGGCTTAATTTCCTCCAGCACCAACATTTTCATTATTTATAGCAGCTGCAGCCTCAGCAGCTTGGGCTATCGCATTATCTCTCTTTTGAGCTTGTCTATCCATCATATTCCCAATTCTCTCTAACACCCTAAGAACTCCTTCCATACACGGATCTTCCGCAGGTCTAACATTAGCTCCGGGATCCACTGCAACTCCAACATCGACTCCCGGGTTTCCTACCACTCTAGCACCCGTATCAATATCCTCTATAGCTCTAACTCTAGGACGACCTCGACCCCGTACTCCTCTTCCTGCACCCCTTCTTGTACCTCTTCCTATTCCTATTCCTTCCATGCTCATCGCATCAGCTTCCTACTATTCTCCTACCTGCTATAAGTCCACATGATATCAGAGACCTAGGCTAACTACACTAGTCCAAGCCCTAAGCACAGAACTCGACAACCAGCACTCAACAACTAACAACCCACCATCAAATCAATCACCTAACATCAAATCAACACCACTAAGCACTCAACAGGGTTCTCGTACTCACCTCAAGTCCTGCCGCACCTTCGTCTCAACCATCATTATAACCACAACCAATCACTCAGCAATCACATGCGCGTACTCAAAGAGCATGCATAAACAACATAAATACGCATCTACAAAGGACTCCCTAATTGGCTACCCTGATGTCATCGCTCCTTATCACTCCAGGTCTCGACCTTACTGATATCGAGCTAACCTTGCTCTGATACCAATTCAAAACGGGGATGTCACGCCCCGAACCCCTACGAGCTCGCGACATCCCCTGCTCCGGTCAAAATGATGCGACGTCCCAGGAACGTCGCCGACCCAACCCAAACATCAGAGCCACATGCGGAAGCAAATATAAAAACCCCGGATAGAAAGATGACGACAACAGGGTAAAACACCATAATCGATCAACAAAAACATATTCATACGGCACCAAATATACTAACATCGTATTACAGACATAATTAACAATTAAACATCCATAGTCACCGATTTAACAAAAGATCAGGGGTCTGATTACCCTAACTTCGTTATCGGTCTACTCAATCTACACAACCCCTAAAATATCCTAGGGAAAGCCTACTGGTCGCCTCCTATCCAATCCGCTCCTATTTCTCTGGCTTGGATCTTTGGACACTCGCCTGCAGTTCCACCGGGCACCAAAAGTGATTCCTCGAACTTTCAAAAAGAAAAGGCGCACTTCCCGGGTTTACGACTGGGGGTCTGAAAGTGGCGGTTATATAACCGTGAGACGAATCTCAATAAGTGTACAACCCCAAACCCCACGTTAGGCACTCACGTAGCCAATATTCTGCACCTAATTATATCTTAAGGATATTCAAGTCGCGTTAAGGATTCAAATTACTGAGAAATATCTCCCTTGCACATATTTGAGGGTGAAACTCAGAAGAACACCAATAGCTACTTCAAACAACCTAAGAACATTGCTTACTTTAAAGCAATTATTTTTCCCTTCGGGTTACATGCGCATTCTTACGCTGTTTATTTTGTACCTGTGTCATACGAGTCAATATTAAGTAGAGGATCATGCCATTCACGACTAATGGAATCTCACAATTCAGGTCTTGTTTTTAGCCAATAATTTTCCTCCACAAATGTATTAGTAAAAGAGTACTTCAACCAAGATACGTCCAGAGTTGTATCCAAATGTTCCCTTCTATGCAGGAAAGAATCGAGAGAAGCAATCAGCTACTCCTATATCTTCCAATACAGTGTAAGCCCAAACTAGCCATACCAGAACTTATAGCAACTCAAAATGAGAAAAGCAGCATGGCTGAGACAGAGTCATCTCCATTTTTCAGAGTCATGAATTATCAAACTTCACTTGAAAATCAGAAGGATATTAGCAGGCCAGACTATTACATAAGCAAAGGGAGTGCAGCTTCCTAGAAGAAACGGAGGTAGTCCAATCCAATACAGTAAACCATCATGGGCCTTTGGGATGTAAACGTCTGGAATTTCAATTTCAGCTTTCTGGTGTGGTGCTAGCACTATATCCATAAATGAGGACATTCCAGTAGACAAGGCTCCCCCAGTGTGGGTCTGAGGAGGGCCATTGTCAGACACAGAAAGAATAATCTAAAACAACCACACACAAAGAAAAAGAACCGAAAGGCTCTATATGAGAATGGCTACAGAAACGTGATCTGGAAAGGGAAGTACTGGTGAAATTTTTTCAGGTTACATGTGATGACACAGAAATACTAATATATTCGTGCAGCTTCTATGAGGAAAAACATATGAACAACAAAAAGAGTTATCAATATGAACCAGTCCTCCTGCAACTAGATGATCAAGCATTCCTGGGTATGTTGGTTTGACTTGACTTCTCTTCCCAATCCAGAGATATTCCTGACCGTCCTTTTCAACATAGCCATTCATGTGAACTCCATATGCCTACTACAGAAAAGAATTCCGGGTAACTAAAAAAGTGAGTTATTGTAAATGAGATACAATCACATTGTGGTCTACATACCCTTCAGCACAAGCCAGCACTTTTTTTTCCGCGTCTAATATTCCCAGTTGAATGCTCACCGTAGCAAAATCTTTTTGTTTTACTTTTTAATGTTACCTAAAGCTGGAGTAGAGAGACATTATTGCTGAACTATAGCGTCCATAAGTTTGGCTGGTTAAGAAGAAATTGAATCACAGTAAATGTTGCAAGATCTCACAATATCTCAGTTCGACCTTCTGCTGGGTTCCCTATGGTTTAAATCCCAAATTAGCAGCCATCTATGGAATCATCTTCTTATATGTAAACTGGCTATTAAAGACGCTCCAAGTAGCTCTTAAAAAAGCTTTAAGAAGCCATTATGTTCTCCATCAAGTGCCTCACAAAGGTTATGCACAAAGCAAGACGATGACTCAAGGGAAGGGAAAGAGGAATTGCATTAACTTGATGGTTTACCAATCTTCCGAGTTCAAAAGAATTTATGACACAATAGGGAATTCATTTGATCTAGATATTGTCCTAAACATGGATCTCGATCAATACCTTTGTACTTTATTCCACAGTGAACCAAGAATTTCGTTTATACAGGTAAGGATTTTCATACACGACACAATAGAATAAAGCTACTAACTATTGGATCGGAGCTCTCAGTAAAGAATACTAATTTCATAGAGAAACTAGGCATAAGAGCATACTGCTATGGAAAGGAGAAATGCGGACCTTGATTCCAAAATAAGGAGCCGCTGCACATTCAAGAGAGAATATTTTCGAACCTCCAAATGAAGATTTCACTGGATAGAGCTGGTCCAAACAAATGGAAGCGCAGCAAGGAAAAACAAACCAAAATCACACGAAAAAATCATCAGTTGCATCAGGACTATCATAATTCATAAGCAAGGGAAAGTGCTTCCTCAAAAAACAGGCATCTTTGGTCATATTCGACCCCATTTTCACCTGTTCAGTAGGACGAGAAGGTAGCACACTACACATAGTTCGATCATGACCACAGGCAATACCTCATTTATAATACCTGGAATCAGTTCTTGGCCCAAGCATTTCACTACGCGTGCCATTGTTTCCGTCCTATCCTCAGGTGTTTCCAGCAACGGATGTAAACCAACATGCCCGCCAAAACGGTTATCCTGAAAACTGTCTCGATCGAAAGTAAACACGGTGTCGAATCACCTCAAATGATAAGCAAAACTGCACACATATTCCCCAAAGAAAAATTATACCTATTAGAGTAATTAAATATTAAATCACGCCTTAATCTAATGGCTTAAAATTTTGAAATAGATGACAATGATTCCACAAAACCTCACCGTACCAGCTATGCATTGAACTAGGGGAGCAAATAAATCTCTTAAAAGTCGTCCTTCATAACAGACAAGACTCTTTCGATCAATCCAAGTGAGCCAACAAATCGGGTTCTCACTCAATTCAATTTTCCAAGATTAACACATCAACGCAGTGAGTTGGGGGAGAAAATCCTACCCATGATGGACATAACCAACAATCTGATCTTCGACGACGAATGGCAAGAAATCAGACTGCATCTCCTGCCAGAGTTTTAAAAAGAAGAACCAAGAAAACGGAGCTCCAGTCCCTCTTGAATCACCGGCAGCTTCAACAAGAACGGAGGAGAAGACAGAACACCGGAGCACCCACCGAGCCACGGTTGCAGAGCCTGACCTTCTCGACGAATCCGGCGAGGTCGGAGTCGGAGTCGTCGTCGTCGTCGTCGGAGTACTGGGGACGGGAGGGCTTGCAGGAAGTCGTCCCAAGTGAAGGTGCTTGCGGAGAACGATGCGGATTGATGAGAAACGCATTTTGTGGAGCGGCGGAAGGGGAGGAGCGAGATGGGTCTGCTGGAGAGAGCGCGAGGGAGGAGGGGCAAGCGCAGGGACGCCATTGCCGGCGAGGGATGAGAAGCGCAAGCTGAAGCCATGGAGAGAGAGAGAGCGTCGAGGGAAAACTGAAGCGGCTTTTGAGTTTTGGGAAAGAAGAGGCAGTTGACTTTTCGAGGTCAAGATATTGGCGAGCCCTCTTCTTTTTTTTTTTCTTTTTTCCGATTTTGCCGTCTAATATTACATTGCAATAATGTCTTTTCAATATATTTGATTTGTCTAACTATGATCTTCTTGTCGCTCGTATCATTATTGTTGACACCTATTTGAAGGGTGGTCGCAACAATTATATATTTTGCTAGTTTTCTTAGGTGGTTGGGGAAAAGTACCAAAAAAAGTCTTCGATTTATTGCATTTGTATCAATTCAGTCATAAACCTTTCAATTGGATCAATTTAGTCATAAAAATTTTTATATTTATATCAATTCAATTCATCCTATCAATTTAAACCGAAAATTACTGATGTGGATATTTTTAATAAGATTTTTTAAAAAAAAAGAAAGAGAAGGAAAAAAAAGAAAGAAAATAGGGAAAGTTTTTTTAAAATTATTAAAAAGAACTCATAAATTATGGCCATGTCATATAGGATGGCTAGTGTTCCTAAATTGGAAGGATGGACTGAATTGATATCAATATGAAAATATTTAAGATTAAATTGGTCCAATTGAAATGTTGATGACTAAATTGGTATCAATACTTTTCCCTTTTTGGTTGAGTTGCCACAATGATAAATAATAGTCAACAATGCACAAAGTATTAATGCTAAAGAACGACAAATTATGGGTATTAGATGATTAAAGTTGGACTTAATCGCTAAATTTGGATTAAAAGCCATTTTCATCTTGTGATGCAAAATTGGGTATCTAGTCTTTGAAGAGTGTTACGCACTTTGGTAATCATACTTTGAGAATGGATAAGCAACATGCCATGGTATAGTGAGATAGTGACCAATCAAAAGACCATTTTTTTAAGCAAAATGTGATTTTCGGATCTATATATGTGGCTTAATTTATGTGCACATGAAAGTTCAATGTGCTGCTGCAAAGCATATCACTTGCATAATTTTATCCCCCCCCCCGCCAAAAAAAAAATAGTCTTCACGTTAAAGAAATTCTTTACATTACATGCTTATAATAAGAGGAACTTTTAGATGCTCTTTTAGAGCATCGTGTCATTTCCCGGAGTTTGGAGCCCATTCAACATAGATGTCGTTCAATCGTAATTGTGTTGTGCTATGAACTAACGTAAGTAGTATGTTTGGCAATACTTGTTTGAAAAGTTTAGGTGAGGCTGTTTCTGAAAGGCTGTTATAAGCTACTAAAGTTTAGGAAGCTTTACATCGTTGAGATTTTCACCTAATACATTATATAAATTATAGTATGTGTTTTCATAGTTGAAGCATATGCACAGAAGATTATTCTGAGATGGTGTAACATCCTGAAATTCGCCCACTTCCGGAGTTAATGAAATAGATGATTGTTTCTCATTTCGTTTTAGTGAGTCTCACCCGGAACTAATTACTATCGGGATACTGACCATTAGGGAATGGCTAACTGGGAAAACGGTATGTGGACCTAAAAACTCGATTGTGAATCGAGTCCGATTCCGAGAAACGACGAGGGAATATTTTTGTGCCGATGTGGGCCAGTCCAAGGAAAGTAATGGATCTGGTTTGGCCGACGAAGTTCGATCGGATAGCGGGTGATTCCGCACGATCGAGAGTACGCGCGGCGAATGATCCCGAATTTATTCCGGACGATCGCGACCCTTGGGACTAACGATAAATCCTCGTGTTCTCTTAGGGATCGAGACCGTCATGACTCGAGTAGCCCTAGGTCGATACGCGTAATCCCTAAACAGCTACCCATTAGTGAGAGATGTTAAAACTGCAAATTGAGCGAAATCGATCGTGAAATTGAGTCCGGACTTCAGTGTCGAATTTCGTGGGCGTACGCGACTATTTTTGCAAGGACGACGTCATTTTTATGTGGCCAAACATATTTGAGATCAATAAAGCCGAAAATTGAAAATTTGACCCGGGACTGAAAAATTACCGTTTTGCCCTTGTGCCCTAAGCTTGTATTCCGAATTTTGAGATTATTGGGAGATTATTTTAGAGTTTTATATTGGTTTATCTCAACCTAATAATGTTGAAAAATCAAGGACCATATTGCCCCCAAGATTTTTAGCAAGTATTGATCATAACCTTTGGATTAGGGGCAAGATGGACATTAAGGGAGGTTGGTCACCTAACCCAAGTCCATTTGTGCCTATACATTCCCATTGTCTCTCTCTCTCTCTCTCCCTCATTTCACCCTCACCTCAGCTGGCCATCTCTCCTCGCACGCCAACTCCCTCCCTTCCATTTTCCTCTTTCATTTGGCCGTGAGAAGCCAAGCCAAGCCGAAGCACCGCCGCTCGCTTGTGCCGCCACCGTGTGCCGCCGTTCCACGCCTAGCATCACCACCATCCAGCCGTCCCATTTTCTCCCTCCTTTCCCCAATCGTGTGATTAGCCCCCGCCTTGGTGCGTCATCCGCTGGAATAGCCACGCGTCGCCACCGTTAGCACCGCTGAGGACCACCACTTGCCGCCGCCGCAAGACCACCTTGGGCCACCCATTCTCCCCACCTGTTCAGCTGTGTTTGGGAGCTTAAGAATCCAAGTGAGTACAATCTTAAACCCTAATTAGGCTAATTTACACTTCTAGATGAGTTTTAGGGGTTATTAGGGTATTTTAGGAGTTAATTAGTGTGGGCTGATTTGGGGCTAAAGTTGTGGTGACTTTAATGGCCTAAGGTGATGATTTAGGGATGGTTTAAAGGCTGTAGATAATTGGATTAGTGGTTTGTTGAGCTTGGTTTGCTTGGTGGTGCAAGTTGGTTGATTTTCGGTAAGGTTACTGTTACTTCGCCGGATTTTGCTATTTTTGGTGTGACTTGTGTGGGCCGAATTTGAGGAAGTGTTCTTCATAAAATTTGTTTCCAACATCTTGAAGTATAACATACTTTAATTTGGGAATTTTTGGAAATCATTTGAGGTCATTCGAAAGTCCATCTTTGGACCGAAATAAAACTGCCCGTTTTACTGTTCACCCGACCTTCGGTTCTGTTCGAATTTTTATAAATTTTTTCAGGCATATTTTCAGATTACTTTCTTACAAAATTTGTTGGGGGACATTTGTGGCTATGACATATAAAAATTTCAGAGCTTTCCAAAATGATTTGGGTACTGAATGAGTTGTATTTTGATGGCCTGAGGGGCTGTCCGAGCGAACCGGATTTTGTTCCGAATTTGAGTGTCAAAACGAGATATTTACGGTTAGAACTGGGTTTCGAGTTCTTCACAGAAAATGTTCATTGAGATGTTTTGTACAACATATCCAAATTTTATAATTTTTGGAGTTGAATTACTATTTATTTGAAAATGGATTCCAGAACTATGCACTGGCTCAGAATTGCTCTGAATCTGTGTATTCGGTTTTCCCTTGTTCTTAGTGGCTGATCATAGTGGTCTTGATTTGGGCTATTATGTGAATTGAGCATAGGCACCTTGATTTGAGAAAAAATGTAAATTTGGCGGGTGAAATTTGTGGACCGAGTGGTAGCTGTTTCTATGGTGACTTTTATGCTCCAATGTGATGATTTGGAAGTGATTTAGTGGTCTAAGGTGATCTAGTTGGTGATCGATTAAGGTAGGTTCGATCGGATTATTAGGTGGATTAATCGCGGTCTAAATGCGGAATATAATGGGCGTAACAATCGGGCCGTGTAGTGGTTGTTTATGTGGTGGATTTGGGAGCCTAATGTGATGATTTGGAGGTGGATTAGAGGCCTAGAGGGAACTGATTGATTAGTGGCTGGCCATAGTGGAATTTATTGGGCCTTGTTCGGCGAAATTGAGGATTAATTGTGAATGGCCGTGTATGCTTGATTTGTCTATTAAGTGGCTGATTGTTTATGGCTTGGTAGTGGTTACATGATGCCAGGATTGAGTACTTATGTGGCCGAGAAAGGTTAGGCTTGGTGGACCTTAGACTTGTAAAAATTTAATTGCTTAATTGCGTGATTTTCGTGTGTCAATGATGTACCATGGCTGATTTGAATTAATTGATTGATTGATCGTATTGATTCATTAAATTGAATATGTGTGGTGTAAATTGAGCATATTGTATTGTGAATTGAACACGCGGTGTTGTGAAATTGAATGCTCACTGTGAATTTCTCGAATGTCCAAGTATGAACGTTATAGCCATGATTGTGCATCTCAAGCATTGGCACGACATGTGCATATACGAGTGTGCACGAATGACATGTACATTGTGATCACCTAAAATGTCCTGATGTGTTTTACATGGTGTTAAGATAAAAATTGGTGACTGTGAATGTGTGATCACAATAAGCACTGATGCGTTTTACGTGAGGTAGTGAACTTGTGTTGAGTCGTGTTGCGCAGGACAATGCCCGGTTTACCGGAAGATGATCAATCTGATGCGTTTTACGCGGGTTATGTGTCATGAGCCTGATGCATTTAATGCGGGCCAGAGATCGATCTCCAAGTGATAGACCTGATGTGTTTTACACGGGTCAGACCTGATACGTTTAACGCAGATCGGATGAGAAATTGATAAATGTCAAGAGTACTAGCATGCAAGTGTGCGATGATGCATCGATGAGGCATGAGCATGAGTGCGAGTACAAGCATATGCATGACATGCGTCGTGACGAAGTGATATGCATATATGTACCGTGATTGAATTTTGTGGCATGATTGTGATTATATATCAATTGTCTAACCTACAGGGTCAAGTAAGTTTTGGATTTGGGCCCGAGGGCCTAAGTCATTTATGGTTTAGACCGTGTGTTATTTGGTTGGTGCTCGTCAGGAGGTGCATGTTAGCCTAGTTTAGGTTTAGGGGGCCTATTCGCTGAGATCTATTCTCACTGTTGTTTAAACTCAACTTTTCAGACCCCCGACCTTGAGATGGATTCCGAACCCGAGGAGGAAGAGCTGATGGAGTGGGAGTTTGATCCCGAGCCACTTACCCTTTCATTGCTAGTGGCCATTGACCCTTTTTTATTTAAGTGCTTATGCTGTAATGGATATTGTATATCTTCGTAACTTATGCAAGTTGTAATTATTGTTTGTATCGCTATCCTTGGTCATGTGTTTTATTGTTTGGGTGTTGTGTTGCTTCCGCGTGTGCTTGTTCTCTATTTTGGGCTTTGGGTCAGCGACGCGTCCTGGGACGTCACACTTGTAATCGACTACGGTAGAAATGTGGCGTGCCATAGGGTGCGGGGCGTAACAGATGGCCTCTCTAAATCTTATGAAAGTAGTCTCCTTTGAGCCAGAAAAGAGTTCCATTACACTTGGTGTTCTTGACTATTTGAGCGGAGAACCACCTTATGCTACGAGAGCCTCTAAAATCTTTCTTGTACTAGTCTTGAGTAATCACTTTTATTTCTTTTTTCCTATTTTGTTTGGCTTTCTGTTGTCTCACATCCTATTTTTTTTATTGAAATAAGTGCATGAAAATCCTAAAATTTATCGCGAAAATACAATTAAATTTTAAAACTTTCAGAAAGTTCAATCAAGTCATAAAACTTATCGAATTTATACAATTAAGTATCTCTATTAAATCCGTCTAAATTGATGGATGAAAGTGATGACTTGACAAAAATGATCAGTTGGAGTTTCATGCTCTAACTCCCAATGACGAGCAGATGGAGAACTTCTCCGTCCCTAACCTCAACAAATTTAGATAATCTTTTATGTTTTTTAAATCATTTGGCCTATTTCCCGACGTGGCGCCAATGGATGTCGCATGTTTTGGAGTTACATGAAAAAATATCACTTTATCATTTGCCATCTATCAAAATAGACGGAGCTAATGAATGAATTCAATTGCACAAATTTTAAAAAGTTTTAAAATTTGATTACATTTTTTTAAAGTTTTAAAATTTAATTGCATTTTTATAATTAAGTTTTAGAATTTTTTGTGAACTTCTCTTTATACAATATTAATATCAATACTAATGTAAAGCCAATCTTAGTCCATGCTTAAAAGAAGTATCTGAATGTCAAAATTGAATTGACAATGTTGACATGAAATGCAACATCGTGGGATTTACTTTTCGATCCTCACGCCAAAATATTCGGGCACATGGAACATGCCCAAGATTTTTAAGCGCATTGGGATCCCTCGTGGGGAGACAACAAGAAAACATCAATTGGTAGAAAAGAAATGATGGGTCCTAAGTAAGATTTTAAATTGCTTCATCCTTGATCTCATCCGAATCTTGGGATCTTCAAGATGTAGAATAAGAAGAGGGGATTCCCACCTCTCGAGAAAGAAAAAGATTCGAAGGAAATTGGGGAGTAAAATATGTAGGTATCAACATAATAAAATAAAGAACGTACTCATATAGTTTGTCGTTACTGTGATATAAATGAACAGGCACTCGAGACCCTAGTTAGAGTTTTGGCTTCTTTTCTTTGATGAGGTACAGACCTTAACCACTACCGAAGATCCAAGGGAATCTCGTGATTAAGGTCGAGGTACGACACATGAAGCATGCTCAAAACTTTTTAAGTGCATTCGGATCCGCCGTAGGTAGACAACAAGAAAACATGAATTGGTAAGAAAACAAGTGATGCGTTAAAAGGAATAAGGGGCCAAGGGCTCTCGTAGCGTTAGGTGGTTCTCCACTCAAATGGTCCACCAACACAAAGTATAATGCAATTCTTATTTTGCTTAAAAAATTAATAATTTCACAAAATTTAGAGCCCGTTTCGTATAATTTTCTCCACAATAGCTAAGATGTTTGACAAAATCTCATAGACATAATAATTCCAAACCTGCGATAGATTATGTTAGTATGAAACCATTTCACCTAACTTTAAGGTGTCGCAACCTTTCACACATAAACTACCAAATGTACCTGTTACGATACTTCATGGCATAACACAATTACGGCTGAACGACACCTAACAATCGAGGGTCCATGCTCCATGAGTAGCATGATGCTCTAAAAAGCATATGAAAATTCCTCTTATTCTATATGCATGCTTTTACTTTCTAAATTAGGAAGTTGTTTTCTTTATTTTTAAATTTTAATTATTTTAATTGGTTGAAGGCATTTCTCTGTCACCCCCTTAAAAATTGGAAGAAAAATTATTTTCTGATAAAAATGTTTCCCGCCGCATAAACGTACACGAAAAGTTAACTGCTTTTCTCTCTCCCTGGCTTCAGCTTGCACTTCTCATCCCTTACAGGAAATGGCTTCTCTGCACTCGCCCCTCCATTCTCACGCTTTTTTCAACAGAGCAATCCCCCTCCTCCCGTTTCGCAGCTTGACAAGCTGCGAGTCTCGTCGCTTCGCATCGATTTCCACGAGCAGCATCACTTGGGACGACGTCCTTTGAGTCTCTCCACCCCTATACTCCGTAAACGACGGCTCCGACCTTGTTGGATTCTTTGAGACGATCAGGCTCTGCAGCCATGGCTCGGTTGGTGCTCTAATGTTCTGTTTCTCCCCCAACTTTGTCGGAGCTACTCGTCATTTAAGAGGAACGGAAGCTCCCTTCTTGATCTTAGTTTTTAAAATCTCGCAGGAAATGCAGCCTGATTTCTTGCCATTGGTCGTCGAAGATCGGATTGCTGGTTATGCCCACCACGAGTAGAATTTTCTCACCTAAGCCACTATGTAACTTGTTAATCCTGAAAAATTGGATGAATGCTCCGAATTTTGTTAGTTCTGCTTAGATTAATCAATGGGGCCTTGTCTGTTATGCGCGGTACTCAACATATGCTGGACGACTTTCAAGAGATAAATTTGCTCCCCCAATTCGACGGACCGTTGGTTTAATTTGTTCTTTGCAATATATATGCAGTTTTGCTGATCATTTGAGGCAATTCGACAACATGTCTACTTTTGATCCAGACAGTTTTAATGGTAGCCGTTTTGGTGAACATGTTGGTTTACATCCGTTGCTGAAAACACCTGAGGATAGGACTGAAGCAGTGGCGCGTGTAGTGAAATGCTGAGGCCCAGAACTGGTTCCAGGTATTAGACATCAGGTATCGCCTGTGGTTGCAATCTAACGCGCAGTGTACTGCCTTCTTATAGTCCTGAGCAAGTGCAAATGGGGCTGAATGTGACCAAAGGTGTCTTTTTCTGAGGAAGCACTTTGCGTTGCTTATGAATCCCCAGTGCAACTGATGATTTGTCCATGTAATTTTGTTTGGCTTTTCCTTACTGTGCTTCCATTTGTTCGGACCAGCTCTTTCCAGTGAAATCGTCGTTTGGAGGGTCAATAATATTCTCTCTTGAACGTGCAGCGGCTCCTTACTTTTAAATATATTTAGTATTATTTACTGAGAGCTCAGAACCAATAGTTAATAGCTTTACTCTGTTATGTTTTTAGGCAATATTTGGCACTTGATGGAGAATATAATGGCTTCTTAAAGCTTTTGTAAGAGCCACGTGGGATTGCATCAGTATCCTGTTTACAATTGAGACGATGATTTGATATGTGGCTGCTAAGTTTGGGGTTTGTGAGATTTTGTAGGACCACGACAAGAAAGTTTAAGCAGTTAGAAGAAGGTGTCGTTTAATAATTAACACTCTCCTTCAACCTTAGACTAGACTTTGGCTTAATAATAAGCGTGGAAATATAGGATAGGGAGGCAAATGAGGGGTATGGACCTCGTACTCTGATATTATGTGAGATTTTGTGAGATCATTGTCAGCTATTTTATAAGTTTAAGCTGTTAGATGAAAGCGATGATTAATATTTAAATATTCTAACATAAACTAACTCAACTGAAGCTCTAATGGAAATACCTTCTTAACCAACCAAAGTGATGGACACTATAGTTCAGCTAAATAATGTCTCTCTTCCCCAGCCTTATGTAACATTAAAAGGTAAGACAAAAAGATTTTGCCAGAGTGAGCATTGAACTGGGAAAATTAGACGTGGAATAAAAGTGTTGGCTCGTGCTAAAGGGTATTTAGACGACAATGTGATTGTATCTCATTTAAACTAACTCACTTTTTTTTAGTTAACCAAGACTCCTTTCTATGCTAGGCATATGGAGGTCACATGGATGACTACGTTGTAAAAGACAGTCAGGAATATCTCTGGATTGCAAAGAGGAGTCAATTGAAACCGACATTCCAAGGAATGCTTGATGATCTAGTTGCTGGTGGACTGGTTTGTATTGATAACTCTGTTCATTGCTCATATGCTTGGTCCTCATCCAAGCTGCAAAAATGTAAAATAATTTCTGTGTCATCACCAGTACTTCCTTTCCAAATCATGTTTGTGTGACCATTTTCATGTAGAACCTTTTGGTTCTATCTCTTTCTGCATGGTTGTGGCATTGTGTTAGGATTTCTCATTCTGTGTCTGACAACGACCCTCCTCAGACCCGGACTGGGGGAACCTTGTCTACTGGAATGTCCTCTTTTTTTAGTACAGATCTAGCACCCCACCACAAAGCTGAGATAGAAATTCCAGACGTTTATATTCCAAAGGCCTGTGAAACTTCTGTGATGTTTTACTGTCATAGTGGATCAGAGTATGTCCCTCTCCTCTAGGAAGCTGCACGCCGTTTGCTCATATAATAGTCTGGTCTGCTAATATGCTTCTGATTTTCAAGTGAACTTTGATAATTTCGTGACTCTAAAAAATGGAGATAACTGTGTCTCGGTAACGCTGCTTTGTTCTTTTTAAATCGCTGTAAGTTCTTGAATGGGAAGTTTGGGTGTGCACTGTATTGAAAAAATAAGAGTAGCGGATTGCTTCTCTCGATACGTTTCCTGCATAGAAGGGAACATCTGGAGACTACTCTGGAAATATCTTGACTGAAGTACTCATTGCAACATTGGTAGAGGAAAATTATTGGCTATAAAACCTGTGTTCATCGTAATGAGACCTGAATTCTTAGATTTATGTCAGTCATGATCGGCATAACCCAACTACTCAATATCGATTCTTATGAAACAGGTGCGTGATAAACAGCATTGAAATGCTCATGTAGCCTGAAGGCAGAAATAATTTCTTTAAAGTAGACAATGTTACTAGGTTGTTTGATATAGCTATTTGCATTCTCCCGAGTTTCACCCACAAATATGTGCAAGGGAGATAAAATTCTTACTGAATTTGAATAGTTTTTCCGACTTGTTATCTTGTTAAGATACAATTAGTTGCAGACTATTGGCATATGATGGAATCAAGGCTCAGTTATGAAGTATTATGGCTAATAAAAGTTCTCTGGTGCAAGTCACAGATTTTACTAATCTACAAAGCATATGTTGCAATTGTTAAAGATGGTAATTTGGGTTATAAAAATCCCTCTCGCGTGAGAATTTCCTTAAGAAGTGATCTCCATAATTTGGAAAGTTATTTTAATTGAAAAATAGGTGAACAAATAAATGAATCGGGTACCATCTCCATGTCTGAAGTCTGAACAACCTGGATTTGACGGTTTAAAGTATTGTTTGAAGTCGTCAATTTGCATGTGTTCAGGAGAAATTCTAGTTAGGCTTCAGTGAATTTGGGTGAGACTGAGTCTTTACAAGTGAAACTAAATCTTGTTGACTAGAATAGGGAACAAAGAGCTTTGTTCTCTTTCTCCCCTTTGCTGGTGTTAAAACCTTAGGTGGGAAGTTTTCATCCTTCAACACTGATGTTTTAACAGTGTTCACCCTGTAAAAAGTGTTGGTGGAAAAAGCTGAGGTGGAGCTGTTCTGTTGCTTATTATCCCTTTTGCTGAAGCCATGAGGGGGAGATCTATTTGGAATTCTTTCAATCCTTCAATACTGTGACGTTCATCTCATTATTAGCCCCTATGAGTGTCGGTCGAAAATGAACTTCAGCTTTTGTCTGTTTCTTTTTGTCTTAGCAGATAGCGTTCATTGACAATGTGGATAAAATGATCCAAAGCACAGACCACTGTATTAGTTGCTTTGCTTTCTTTGTTGTGTCCTTCTTATCCATTTTGTTATTAAGCTGACTGCATGTTTTCCCCTTAACCATGATCATCAACTAGAACCATTGACCCCTATATATTTTTTTAAAGTAGACGAATAGGTATAGGTCTCTATGTGTGGAGAATCTTATAAAGGAATGTGAAGAAGAAGCAGGCATTCCAAGAAGCATTTCCTGGGGGTAAGCAATCATTCTCCTAGAATTGCTGTAAATGTTGTACAGTATTTCTTTCTATTAGCTTAAACCTTCCGACGAGAATGGAGGTAAGTGATCAGGCTCACTGCATTGCTGTTAATGTTGGGCAAGATTTCCTTCCTCAGCTTGAACTTATAGATGAGAATGAAACTAGCTCCTTGTGCATTGAAAATCTCTCTCTCTCTCTCTCTCTCTCTCTCTCTCTCTCTCTGTATTTTGGGGTCAGTAAGTGAGTCTGTAACATATATGTAAACTGTAGGTACATGCGCATACTACGTATTGGCTTTACTAGCTTTCTAAGACATCATTGTAGAGCAATACCAGTTGGTGCTGTTTCCTACATAGACATAGATGGATATAGCTACAAAAGAGATGTCTTGTTCTGTTATGATCTCAAACTTCCTGAAGGGTTTACACCAAATTATCAAGGTAAGATCCGTAAAAGTTGGGTTCCCTCGAGAAACGGTAAATTTCATTTCAATCTCCTTGCTACAAGGCGGGACTTGAATGATGACAGCGACTCATGTTTCTGATGCTGTGATTTTCTTTACTATCCTATGATAGATGGAGAAGTAGAGAGCTTCAAGTTAATTACTGTGCCCCAAGCTGCAAATGTCGTTGGAAGGACCGAGTTTTTCAGGCCCAACTGCTCACTAGTCATCATCGATTTTCTACTTCGGCATGAGTAAGGGCTTCTCTTTGTATTCTCTCCATTTGTTTCTCCATTTATCTGGTTTTTTTTAACTCTGGTCCTTTGTTCAGTGGTTGTGCCTTTTCCAACATTGAATTCGTCTGTATATAAGGGGAGAGGAGAAAGAGAAGTGCACTGGTCTGTTATTCCATGGAAATCATGGAGAAAGCATAAATCAGATAAGGAAAGATTACCGACAGTCCCCTTTTGTTTGGTCACTGTCTAAGTTAGTTTGGTGCATCTAGCTTTCTTGTTGAGACCCTTTATGCAATAAATTGTGCTGAATCAATACAAGCTCCAATGGCTGATTCCTAGAAGAAATACGTTCGCAGTTCTTCGCCATTCTGTGGAGCTAGAGAAAGAAATAGTGGTGGTGCAATGTTTACCAAAATATGACTGAGCAATGCAATATCTGATATCATATCTTAGATCAATATGCTCAATGGCTACTTGTGTGATCTAGTTCATGGTACTTTCAGAACAACGTTTTCTGACAGTCATTCTCAGAGGAAGCTACATGTTTAGAGTTCTGAGTTTCTTTTCGAATTTGACCATGCAGTGAACTGTGAATTCCATCGGCAAAACTCACCTCCTAACATCATTCTTCACGAGGAACTTCATCGCGGAACCTCAATTCGTTGCCATTCGAATTAACTGTAGTTATATTGGATCGTAAGCTTTTCGATCACAAAGAGAAGGGGGACTCCAACCAGGTGAGCTGATGCTTTTCGTGGTTGTTGCAGGTACATCAAGCCTGAGTATGTTGGATACTTGGATTTAGTGCGAAGCCTGAAGAGTGGAGATTGCTCCTGAGTTTCGGATTATCACATTATTCTTTAGGAAAATTACACAAATGATTTTTGAACTTTGGCTTAATATACGATGTCATCCTAAACTTTTACTTTACTTAATGTGGTCCTTGAATCATCGGTAAATGTTCAATATAGTCATTCTGTTTGCTCGAATAACAAATTAGACATTATTTGATGACGTGAATTATAATATGCCGAGTTTGATTTTTGAAAATGATAATCGGATGTATCAGTCTTTTTATTCATGTACTTTAGAAAAGGAAAAAAAATAGTGTGTTAACATGTCCATCATTATTTGATGACATGGATTGTTATATCCTAATTTGATATGAATATCTTAATTGAATAATCCACGCGCAAATTTTTTTTGTTGCCCACCTTTCGAACTTGGTGAATTGAAAGTCACATCAGCATATTCCATTGACTTGAATCAACGAAATGACGACTTTGAACATTTTCATATAGTTTTGGGATTTGATAGAACAATTACTAATAATTTAAGGATCATATTAAAAAAAAATTAAAATATACGGACGGTATTGCACATTAAAGCAGAGTTGGTGGATTATTTGTGTCATATTCCCTTGTTCTTTTCCCCCAAATCAATGAAATTTCACTGGAGAAATTTTTTAACTTCAATATACGTTTGTCATGCTTTGGGGCGAGGTCAATATTATGTAAAGAACATTCGAAAGAGAATTTTTTTAGTTTCAAACTCGTACAAATAATGTTTCATGAAAGGCCCACTCATGGCTTTCGATGTAAATATCATCGCATCCATTGGGAAAAAAAATTCTTAACTTAAAAAAGCTCGAGCAACGAGCAACCATGGATGCCACGACTCGAGCTTTCAAGGCCATGGATGTTGGGACCTCGAGCGACTCGTGAAATGAATGACTAACAACAATAGTAATCGAACCAATTGCATTGAATTAAAAGATTTAATCAAATTCTAAAACTCGCTACAACAATGGAATCAAGTCTTATAATTTGCTAAAATTTTCAAAAAGTATAATCAACGGAAGAACTCGATCGACCCAAATTGACAAGTTACGAGGTTTGATTGAACTTTTTGAATTTCTTAGGATTCGATTGTACTTTCGTGATAAGTTTTAACTTCTTCTGAAAAAAAGTATAAAAAATTTTATTCTTCGGTCATAGGAAATTTAAAAAGAAATTTTTGAAAAATGAAAATTTTCGGGCAAAAATCAAGTTTCGCAGCCGGGTCAATCTCTCATCTTCCCGTTCCAGTCTCCATTGGCACTTGTTCCCACTTTTCTTTCTCTCTCTCTCTCTCTCTCTCTCTCCGAGTAAACAGCGACGAGTTGCACGTGTGCGCTCCGATGTCTGATGACATTGTCGTCTACTTCGACGCGCCGCAGATTAACAGTCTCAGGTTTTTCTTGTCTGTTGCTGCATTGAATCTCTGCTGTTCTTGCTTGCCCAGCTTTTGTGTCGAAGCGGGATCGAAGCGCGGCTTGCTGTTTCGGTTCTGCATTCCTCGAATGCGGTAGGCGTGCTCTTGTAGTGCTTTTGCTGCTGCTGGTCGTCGCGCACCACCGTCGTTCGAGGAGAGAACGCGGGCCGCTCTTCACATCCGCTTGATGATCCATCCGAGAGCAAAATCGACCAACCGGGTCGAAGCGAAGGATCTTCTCAACGCTCTCTGTTTCTGCGTGCCTGCCCAGCACTACAGTCATCTGGGTCGGGACAAATCCAAGACCCGGAAGAACTCCAAGCAGCAGCAGCCTCCGGGATGCTCTCGACATCGCCGGAAACCCGACCCTTTTGTTGCCAGAGTCAAGGAAGTCGAAGACCCAGATGCGGCGCTGTCTCTTTTCCATGAGTATCGCCGGATGGGCTTCAGGCACGACTACCCTTCGTACTCTGCTCTCGTTTACAAGCTCGCCCGGTCTCGTAGCTTCGAAGCCGTCGAGGAGATTCTGGCTCGCATTGAAGAGAACGACGTTCGTTGCAGGGAAAGCCTCTTTGTAGCTTTGATTCGGCACTACGGGAAAGTCCATTTGGTGGACGAGGCTGTTCGGCTATTCCAGAGGATGACTTCTTTTAACTGTACCCGCACGTTACAGTCCTTCAATACGATTCTTAACGTTCTTGTGGAGAACGACAAGTTAGCGGACGCGGTTGAGTTGCTCCAACGTTCATACAAAATGGGTTTCCGGCCAAATTCGGTTTCTTTCAATGTAATCATGAAGGGATGGCTTGAAAAAGGAGAGTGGGAGATTGCGTGCCAGGTGTTTGATGAAATGCTGGAGAAAAGGGTTCAGCCCACGGTTGTAACGTATAACAGTCTGGTAGGATTCTTGTGCAGAAAGGGTGATGTTGAAAGAGCGATGGGCCTTCTTGAAGACATGACTCACAAAGGGAAATATCCTAACGCCTCAACATATGCTTTGCTGATGGAAGGTTTGTGTTTTTTAGGTAAGTATGAGGAAGCTAAGAAACTTGTGTTTGATATGGAGTACAGAGGATGTAAACCGGCGCCTGTAAATTTTGGTGTTTTGATGAGTGATCTAGGAAAGAGAGGTGAGATTGACAAGGCAAAGGAATTGCTTAAAGAGATGAAGAGAAGAAAGTGTAAGCCAGATGTCGTGTCCTACAATATATTGGTCAATTACTTATGCAAGGAAGGTAGACCTGCTGAGGCATATAAACTTTTGGTTGAGATGCAAATCGAAGGCTGTGAGCCCAATGCAGCTACGTATCGCATGATGCTTGATGGTTTTTGTAAGGTTGAGGATTTTGAAGGAGGCTTGAAGGTTCTTAATGCAATGTTGACAAGTAAGCATTGTCCTATGGCTGATACATATTGCCATTTGGTTGAAGGATTGTTGAGGGATGGAAATATAGATCATGCATGCTTTGTAGTTGAGGAGATGGAGAAGAGAAAGATCAGAGTTAAGCTGCAGTCTTGGGAAGTTCTAGCTACGCATGCTTGTGGAGCAGATGGAGGTTCGGGGAAGCTTCTCACTGAATTGTCTTTATAGGAATTCTACTGGTTTCTCGGGTCACTTGAGTGAGGATTGGGTACCGGTTGCTGTCTTTCCCAGAATTATGCAGCCATGGGCAAGATTCCAAGCTTCCCATCTTATTGCACAGGCGACCTCGAGACATATTGTTGACCAAGAGGCGAGCCACATATTTTGACTGTAAACGGCTGTCATGTTTAAACTTCATCAGTCATGCCCATGGCTGATTGGAATAAGAAATAAGGTATTGCTTGTGTGTACTACCTATTTATCCTCAGAAACTTATGCAAATGGGGTTGGTTATGCTCAAACATATGTTTTCTTTTCATGTTCATGGTAGTAACATTGCATGGTCGTGATCTGAGAATGTGCAATTCTGGTATTTTTACTATGGTTTCAACTGTTCTTATCAGCTATATACAATGGAATTATCATGTGATGTTAGGTAGATTCCTCTCTCGAAGTTGGAGCAACTTTTTATTTTGGCATTAGGGTTTAGTTTGTTCCTCTCTATAATGTTCTAGTTCTTTTGGAAATTTGATACTTTTCTTTGAGGTCAAAAGTATGAGTTAATCCATCTGTTCCAGCATATTATGCGTCAAAATCCTTCTTGTATAAAATAGAAAAAATTCCAGGAGTGGAATTCAAATAGTAGGCTGATATTCTTCCTTTTTTTTATCAGAGATATTCTTCCTTTAGGCACAGACTATTGTCTCGGTTTTCACATAACTTTGTGAGGCATGTTGATGTGTCCCACCAAATCAGACTGCAGCGACTTACCAAAGCTTTTGTAAAAAAACCATGTGAAATCTCTTGGTTATTATTGTACCGTGAGAAGATGATTCCCTATGGGCGTTAAGGTAAGCCAGCGCAGGCTCTTACTCAAATCTCGCAAGTTTTACAGCATTGACATTTCTCCTTAATCAACCAAATTTCTGGAAAGGTGCTTTAGTATGATAGTGTCTCTCTATCTCTCTTGCCCCCATCCACCCACCCCAAAAAAAAGAAAAAGAAAAAAGAAACCCAAGCCCCACTTTATGCAACTGAGAAGAACAGTCCATGGTCATAACAGAATGCGGACAGGGATAAAAAGGGCTCTGCCATTAGTTTGGATAAGATATTTTTACTAACACTGGCTTAAGGAAACCATTATGAGACACCTTTTGACCAAGTAGATGATAGCATAGTGAGCATTCAAAGTCCAACTAGGAACCTTCAATCATGAAAAGGAGCTGGTAGGATGGAGAAACTTGCTGGCTTGTGGTGATGTTCAAGTATACTACCATATGACCATAATAGTGGGACTAAAGTAATTTAAGTCCTGGTAATATGCCCAGCTAATATGCTTCTGATTTCCAAGTGAACTTTAATAATTTAATGACTTTGATGAATGGACATAAGTACATCTTGATTAGGTTGTTTTTGGCCTTTGAGTTGCTGTTGATTTCTGGAATGGTAGTTTTGGAGTTTAGTGAATTAGAAAAAAAAAAATCATAATAGCTGATTGCTTTCTCACAATAGAAGAAAGATGCAGAGACGACTCTGGAAGTATCTTGCTGAATTACTCTTTTATTAATGCATCCGTGGAGGAAAATGGCTTGCTAAATGATGTGCTTGTCAATGAGACCAGAAGCATGAGATTTCATCAGTCGTGAATCCGATGATAAGACATGATTTTACAACCCAATATAATCTAAAACAGCATAGATACGTGAGAAACTGCATTGAAATGTTATACCATGTACCAAGGATTACATGGCCCTAAGGGCAAAGTTATCGCTATAACGTAGACCATGTTTCTAGGTCATCTGATGTAGTTATTTGCATTCTCCTGAATTGCACCTGTAGTTTGCAATAGAGATAACATTCTTAGTGATTTAATCCTTAAGCTGACTTGATTATCTTGATAAGATACAATTAGGTGCAGAATGTTGACTTATAATGTAATCAAGGCTCCGTTATGAAGTACTATGGCTAATAAAAGTTCTCCATTGCAAGCCACATATTTTATTAATCTGTGAAGGATAAGCTGGCGATTATCAAGATGGTGGTTTGGATTATAAAAAGCCCTCTTGTGCGAGAATTTCCTTAAGAAATGACAGAACAGTTTGGAATGCACTATATAATCGAAGAATAGGTAAAAAGGTTAATGTTTTTTATACCATCCACATGGTTTGAAGTCTGAGAACAGGTTGTGTTTGACGGAACAAAACATGCGTTGACTGAATGGGTCAATTTGCATCGGTTCAAGAAAAACTCTAGTTAAGCTTAATATATTTGGGTGAGATCTAGTCGTGACAAGTCAAACTGAATCCTATCTACTGTGATTGAGAGCAGCTCATTTGTTTCTCCCCTATTGCAGGTGTTACAACCTTAAGTGGGGAATTTGTGATCCTTCAATACTGTGATGTTCATCTCACTATTAACCCTGTAAAGGGTGTTGCTAGAAAAAGCTTAAGTGGAGCTTTGTTCTGTTTTTTATTATCTCTATAGCTGGTGCTAAACAATAAGTGTGAGTTCTATTGGAGTATAGAGGATGTAAACCGGGGCCTTCTAACTTTGGTGTTTCGATGACTGATCTAGGAAAGAGGCGAGACTGACAAGGTAAAGGCATTGAGTAAGAGATGAAGAGAAGGAAGTGGAAGCCAGATGATGTGTCCTACCATATGTTCAATTACTTATGCAGGAAAGGTAGACCTGACGAGGCATATAAACTTTTGGTTGAGATGCAAATTGTGGGCTCTTGGCCCAATGCAGCTACGCATCACATAACATGCTTGATGGTTTTTGTAAGGTTGAGGATTTTGAAGGAGGCTTGAAGGTGCTTAATGCATTGTTGACAAGTAAGCATTCTCCTATGGCAGATCTTGCTGTTTGGTTGAAGGATTGTTGAGGGATAGAAATATAGATCATGCATGCTTTATTGTTGAGGAGATGGAGAAGAGAGAGATCAGAGTTAAAGCTGCAGTCTTGGGAAGTTCTAGCTAGGCATGCTTGTGGAGCAGATGGAGATTCGGGGAAGCTTCTCACTGAATTGTCTTTATAGAAATTCTATTTCTCACTCTGGTCACTTGAGTGAAGATTGGGTATTGGTTGCTGTCTTTACCAGAATTATACAGCCATAGGCAAGATTCCAAGCTTCCCATCTTAATGCAAAGGTGACTTGAGACGTTTTTGACCAAGGGGCGAACCACATATTTTGACTGTAAATGGCTGTCCAAAGTGGAATTCTCTTTACGTTTAAACTCCATCAGTTATGCCCATCGCTGATTCGCATAAGAAATATGGTATTGCTTATGTGTACTAACTTTTTATCCTCTGAAACTTATGCAAATGGGGTTGATTATGCTCAAACATATGTTTTCTTTCATATTCATGATAGTGACATTGCACGGTGACAATCCGACCATGTGCGATTTTGTTATCTTTACTACGGTTTCAACTATTCTTGTCAGCTATACACTTTAAGGTCAAAAGGTCTTAGTTGATACATATTGTTCTAGCATATTATGAGTGAACATCCTTCTTGGACAAAACAAATATTCCTGGTAGTGGAATTCAATCTCGTAGGGTAGATCTTGATCTGTTTTCCGTGTATAAATCTTGATCTCATAGAGTATCGTGTTTTTACGTCAATGCTTAATTCCTATTTGATTCTGCTGCAGAAAAGTGATCGAGAGTATACTTGATTCCTATTGTTGATCCGCCATTACTTCTAATGATTTCGAGTTTCTCGAGCACTCTTCTAATGTCGTCACCACAAGACAAGACGACTTCATCCTTTATTATGGAACCACTAGGCAAGTTGTGCAAGATGCAAAATTACAGACCCGAGATGCAAATACAAAGGCCTCAAATAGAGCAACACACACTAAAGAGTACAAACTACATTTCTGTAGCTAAGTCTCAGTGACTAACGATCCAGATGCTTTGTAATTTGTCAAGTGAATCAATGATGAGGATTTGCCATTGTAAAGAATGTCATTTTCGAACCAAACACATCTCCCCAGGTACCAAAAGCATCAAGTTCAAATGCTGGCGATCCTCAAAGTTTTCTGTGATGAAATAAGTAAGAATAAACATGTAAAAGGGTAGCCATTTGAGGGTAAGCCCCGTACTGTTAGCCCATACAAGCTGTAGAGCCAATTGAGTGACTCTGAAAATCGGCCAATGCAACTTTCGGACTAGATTGTCGGCCTCATCACACCATTGGGCGATGAAACTCATGCTCGAAGCCTTTTCTTGTTACCAAGACTGCATCTATACAGATCATGGCTCGAGGAATTTGCTGAGCCTGAGGCCCGACAGAAAGTTGGGCTATGACCTGTTCACTTCGTCCATTACCTTTAATAAGATCTATTCAAATTTTCATACTATGTCTTTATTTATTTATTTATTTCCTGAAAATGAATGATTTAGAAAATATTTTCCTAAGTATGAGTGCTTGTATCGCTTGAAATAAGGGAAAATGATACTGTAAGTGTCATAAATTTCGTAGGGCTCTCACTTCAGTATCAAAACTTTTCGAGCGGTTACTTAAGTGCCATCACCGATTTGTATGATCAGAAAATTTAATGTGACAATTTTTTTAAGTTTCTCCATCCGACCTGGCTCGCCGGCAAAGCGATTCAGCCTAAATAAACCTACAACAACAATGTTTAATGCACGTTTGCCCCAAATTAATGAATTGGGGCAAAATCAATTATGCTCTTCAAACTTTACCCTAACAAATGGTTCTCGTGAAGGGGATTGGAGTGATTCATGATGATGCGTCTGTTTGTGCAAGCAATAGACAGGGTAGCATCTGCTTTTCGCAAGCAAGAAGATGCCCATTTAATCTCTCCGTTTGACGATGTGCGGTATCAAAGAAGAAGAAGAGAGTGAGAATACAACGTAGGCATGGAGTGGAGAGCGCGAGAAGTCGGGGATTTAAGGCCGCTGCACTAGATAATGAGTTGTAGCAGATCATGGATTGGTTCAGCGACATCCGGTTGGCCATCGGTCGAGGCTATTTGCCGGGGGTCTGCCAATGCGAGTCGGGGTGGCGTGCAAGGCGTCTTCTCAAGGTTGTAGTGGTGTGATCACTGCACAAGCACCAAGCGTGCACGGGCTTGCACTGCACACGACGCTTGCATGATAAGGAAAGGATGAACTCAAAAGCTAAAGAAAAAGCGCTCAGTTCATCAGCTCCGGAGCAGTAGATCATTGTCTGCATAGTTCAAGCTTTTGCTCGCTCTTTCATTTCGAGAAAGTAGGCCTTTGATTTGCTCCATGAATATAAATTACTTTGTTGAACTTGTACTTTAGAGACTCGGATCAAAGCGTGATGATGTTTCCAGATCTTTAGTAGCTTAAACCGAAGAAGACGAGGGAGAAGAGAAGACAAATTGGATGAATGAATTGATCATTTGTCAGGTCATTTGACATTGACTTTAGCTTTGACTCACGTGAAATAATAAATCGTTTATTTAAAATTTGTATAAAATCGACTGAAAATAATTTTGTTTTGTAACTTTAGCTTTGACTCACGTGTCCTAAGATTGATTTTGTAATGTTTTAGGTCCCTGCACATCTTCATCTACAAGATTTGGATTAACTGGGTAAATTTTTTTCTCTATTAATTCATTATTCTTATCTTGATCTTTCTTTACTTCATTTGTTTTATGCATAATGGTCTCAGTTCACTGGAGAGTCCTTCTAGAGAAATTATATTTGAATGAGAAGTCATGTCATTGCACAATCATTTTGTTTTTAGTTGCAAAGTCAACTTTTCAAGTGTTTTTTCATATTTTAAATTTAATAAATTTATATAATGACATTAATGATTTCTTTTTTAGTAAGTGATAATGTTTTTCTACTTGTAATTATTTATATTTTGGTATCTAATTTATTTTTTTTTTCTTTCTTCATATTCAAGAAAATTGATTCTGTGTGCCTCCCATGATTTTGTCTCTCAATTTGAGCTGGCATTAAGAAAACATAGAAGTCAAGAAAAAAAAAAAAAAGGAAACATTGAGTCAATAATTGAAATCCTCAAAAAAAAAAAAAAATTGTGGTTGGCCTTTGACCGTCCCACAGTCATTCTGCAGAGGACAGTCAGGCTAGCTGCGCCCAAGGATTTCGTATGTCTTTTAAAATAGTTCAAACTCGTCGCCACAACTAACCATTATTCATTATACTGAGCAATTAACATCATCTTAATAAATGAAGTGACTAATCAAATACTGTCCGCTGCAAGTAATTGGGTTTGAATGGAAGAAATGTATGGAACACAACTTCAGATATTCATCTCAAATCAAAATTATACTAATCTATGTCATCGAATGTCGATGGACATGTTAACATCATAAATTTTTTTCCTTTTCTAAAGTAGATGGAAATGTTGACTCGTGATTATTAAAAATCAAACTTAGATTATAATATCGATGTCATTAACAATGTCCAATTTGTCATTTGAGCAAATAGAAGGAATATATTGAACATTCATCGATAATTTAGGTATTGCATTGATCAAATTAAAACCCCAAGAACTATATTATTGCACTGTGTTAATGTTCATAAACCATTTGTGTCATTTTTCCTCTTTTAAAATAATTCAAACTTGTTACTTTGACTAATCATGGTTCATTTTACTTGGCAATTAACACCATCTTAATAAATGAAGTGACTAATCGGACACTGCCAGTTACAAGTACTTGGGTCTCAATATAAGAAATGCATGGAAGAGGACTTAAGATTGTTTTGAACACATTTAGCTAATAAAGCTTACATTCAGTTGTTCATTCCACCTTTTAACGCTCATAAATACTTGAAATGAAAAAAAAAAGGCGAATAAATACAAGCTGGTGGGGTTTTGAGCAAATGAAGACGAAATGAATGGTGTTGGTTAAAGGTCTCCATCACCATCAAGGAAATATCCCCTTGAAACTCGGAATATGAGTCTCCATGTCCTTATTATACACCAAAATTGAAGAATTATGCTCCCTGTTTTCACCTCTAAGATTATGAAATATAACTAAAAAATCCAAAGAACAAAAGGCCCCACACCCAATTTCGAATCAAACACTCTAATCTCACTGGCCAAACGCCAAAGATCGCATTCATCAAAATCAAGATCAACCCCACACAAAAACTAGGAAAAATGTCACGTCAACCAAACAATATTCCAAAGTTTTCTTTCACCATAAGCAGCTGAAAGAAAGCCACACAAGAAGGGGAATTAAATGAGGAAGAAGACACGTACAATTGTCAAATACCATACAAAAAGTGGGACTCTTTGGGTTGACGTGGAAACTCAACGTCCCACCCATTCTCGGCCTTTTATTCCCGCACACAGATGAGCCTCTCCATGCATGCAATCTTTTCTTCCGAAAAGATAGCAACAGAGATGGAACAACGAACAGGCCGGGAGTAGGGGAAAAAACAAAAGACAAGACCCAGACTCATTCCCACATGAAGGAAGATCAAGAACCCAGTGGAATGACTGGTGCTCCAGAAGGTTCAGAAAATCTGATTCCGATGCATCAAATGGTGAACGAAGAAAAGAAACACAAAGCCCTTCTTCTGAGATTGATAATGGTGGTTGGCGTAATTCAGACGAAAACTTTTCGAGCGGTTACTTAAGTGCCATCACCGATTTGTATGATCAGAAAATTCAATGTGACAATTTTTTTAAGTTTCTCCATCCGACGTGGCTCGCCGGCAAAGCGATTCAGCCTAAATAAACCTACAACAACAACGTTTAATACACGTTTGCCCCAAATTAATGAATTGGGGCAAAATCAATTATGCTCTTCAAACTTTACCCTAACAAATGGTTCTCGTGAAGGGGCTTGGAGTGATTCATGATGATGCGTCTGTTTGTGCAAGCAATAGACAGGGTAGCATCTGCTTTTCGCAAGCAAGAAGATGCCCATTTAATCTCTCCGTTTGACGATGTGCGGTATCAAAGAAGAAGAAGAGAGTGAGAATACAACGTAGGTGTGGAGTGGAGAGTGCGAGAAGTCGGGGATTTAAGGCCGCTGCACTAGATAATGAGTTGCAGCAGATCATGGATTGGTTCAGTGACATCAGGTTGGCCATCGGTTGAGGCTATATGCCGGGGGTCTGCCAATGTGAGTCAGGGTAGCGTGCAAGGCGTCTTCTCAAGGTTGTAGTGGTGTGATCACTACACAAGCATGAAGCCTGCACGGGCTTGCACTGCACACGACGCTTGCACGATAAGGAACCGGATGAACTCAAAAACCAAAGAAAAAGCGCTCAGTTCATCAGCTCCGGAGCAGTAGTAGATCCTTGTCTGCATAGTTCAAGCTTTTGCTCGTTCTTTCATTTCGAGAAAGTAGGCCTTTAATTTGCTCCATGAATATAAGTTACTTTGCTGAACTTGTACTTAGAGACTCGGATCACAGCGTGATGATGTTTCCAGATCTTTAGTAGCTTAAAACGAAGAAGACGAGGGAGAAGAGAAGACAAATTGGGTGAATGAATTGATCATTTGTCAGGTCATTGGACATTGACTTTAGCTTCGACTCACGTGAATTAGTGAATCATTTATTTAAAAATTGTATAAAATCGACTGAAAATAATTTTTGTTTTGTAACTTTAGCTTTGACTCACAGGTCTTAAGATTGATTTTGTAATGTTTTAGGTCCCTGCACATCTTCATCTACGAGATTTGGATTAACTGGGTAAATTTTTTTCTCTATTAATTCATTATTCTTATCTTGATCTTTCTTTACTTCATTTGTTTTATGCATAATGGTCTCAGTTTACTGGAGAGTCCTTCTAGAGAAATTATATTTGAATGAGAAGCCATTTCAGTGTACAATGATTTCGTTTTTAGTTGTAAAGCCAACTTTTCAAGTGTCTTTTCATATTTTAAATTTAATAAATTTATATAATGACATTAATGATTTCTTTTTCAGTAAGTGATAATGTTTTTCTACTTGTAATTATTTATATTTTGGTATCTAATTTATTTTTTCTTTCTTCATATTCAAGAAAATTGATTCTGTGTGCCCTCCCATGATTTTGTCTCTCAATTTGAGCTGGCATTAAGGAAACATAGAAGTCAAGAAAAAAAGGAAAAAAGGAAACATTGAGTCAATAATTGAAATCCTCAAAAAAAAAAAATTGTGGCTGGCCTTTGACCGTCCCACAGTCATTCTGCAGAGGACGGTCAGGCTAGCCGCGCCCAAGGATTTCGTATGTCTTTTAAAATAGTTCAAACTCGTCGCCACAACTAACCATTATTCATTATACTGAGCAATTAACATCATCTTAATAAATGAAGTGACTAATCAAATACTGTCCGTTGCAAGTAATTGGGTTTGAATGGAAGAAATGTATGGAACACAACTTCAGATATTCATCTCAAATCAAGATTATACTAATCTATGTCATCGAATGTCGATGGACATGTTAACATCATAATCTTTTTTTCCTTTTCTAAAGTAGATGGAAATGTTGACTCGTGATTATTAAAAATCAAACTTAGATTATAATATCAATGTCATTAACAATGTCCAATTTGTCATTTTGAGCAAATAGAAGGAATATATTGAACATTCATCGATAATTTAGGTATTGCATTGATCAAATTAAAACCCCAAGAACTATATTGCACTGTGTTAATGTTCATAAACCATTTGTGTCATTTTTCCTCTTTTAAAATAATTCAAACTTGTTACTTTGACTAATCATGGTTCATTTTACTTGGCAATTAACACCATCTTAATAAATGAAGTGACTAATCGGACACTGCCAGTTACAAGTACTTGGGTCTCAATATAAGAAATGCATGGAAGAGGACTTAAGATTAAGCTGAACACATTTAGCTAATAAAGCTTACATTCAGTTGTTCATTCCACCTTTTAACGCTCATAAATACTTGAAAATGAAAGAAAAGGCGAATAAATACAAGCTGGTGGGGTTTTGAGCAAATGAAGACGAAATGAATGGTGTTGGTTAAAGGTCTCCATCACCATCAAGGAAATATCCCCTTGAAACTCGGAATATGAGTCTCCATGTCCTTATTATACACCAAAATTGAAGAATTATGCTCCTATTTTCACCTCTAAGATTATGAAATATAACAAAAATCCAAAGAACAAAAGGCCCCACACCCAATTTCGAATCAAACACTCTAATCTCACTGGCCAAACGCCAAAGATCGCATTCATCAAAATCAAGATCAACCCCACACAAAAACTAAGAAAAAATGTCACGTCAACCTCACAATATTCCAAAGATTTCTTTCACCATAAGCAGCTGAAAGAAAGCCACACAAGAAGGGGAATTAAATGAGGAAGAAGACACGTACAATTGTCAAATACCATACAAAAAGTGGGACTCTTGGGTTGACGTGGAAACTCAACGTCCCACCCATTCTCGTTGCTTTTATTCCCGCACACAGATGAGCCTCTCCATGCAATCTTCTTTCTCCAAAAAGATAGCAACAGAGATGGAACAACGAACAGGCCCGGGAGTAGGGGAAAAAACAAAAGACAAGACCCAGACTCATTCCCACATGAAGGAAGATCAAGAACCCAGTGGAATGACCGGTGCTCCAGAAGGTTCAGCTCAATCTGATTCCGATGCATCAAATGGTGAACGAAGAAAAGAAACACAAAGCCCTTCTTCTGAGATTGATAATGGTGGTTGGCGTAATTCAGACGAAAAGCTGGGGTGGATAAGTCCGCCATTACCCACCCGAGCAGATCATGAGACCAATAACAACAGTGAAGGAGATCACCACACACAGGAAGACGAACAGCAACAAGAAGAAGAAGAAGAAGAAGAGAAAGGTACAGAGAGGCTGAAGCGACACCAGCTCGAGGTCGCGGGGCAGGTTTGGATACCGGAGATTTGGGGTCAAGAGGAGCTGTTGAAGGACTGGGTGGATTGCTCTGTCTTTGAGGCTTCCCTAGTGCCTGCTAAGATATTTTCAGCTAAAGCAGCTTTGGCTGAGGAGGGAAGGAAGGCTAATTCTGGTGGGTTGAGGATAGACAACAGCTGCTGAATTTTTTTCTTCACTAGTTTCTTTTGCTTTCCTCTTTTCAATAAATCCGGAGTCTGAGATCATGTAAATTAATTATCATTTTATATTTGAACATGAAAATGAGTTCCAATGGTTGTTGTTCAACCATGGAAAAAGGAAAATACTTAGGGATTTAAATTGAGAAAGGAGAATATAAATGCATATTTCTCTCATCCCATTTAGCAGATAACACCTCATCATTTTTTTCCGTCATTGTTCGCCAGGCAAACCGCGCTCCTTTTGATTTACGAGAAAGCCTCATTTAGTTAGATATATTGGAGCTTAAACACCTCACTATTCCTATGGATCAGGTAAGAGGCAAGATAAGATTCGAGCGAGTGAAACCGAACATGGAGTGATTTGTATTTAGTATCGCGTCGAATTGAATTTGTGTTGTGTACTTAATCCAATAGAGTTAATTCCTTGAATGATGAATGAACTTCATCATAATAGTAGAGACACCTAGAGAGCTTCCAAGGTTAGAAGGATTCCTTCAAAAAAAAAAAAAACTGCCGGAAATGATTATCAAGTGTTGTATCACTGACATGTTTCTGAAATATCAGAGAAGTCCGGTAAGGCTCCAAGTGAAGAAACTCTTGTTTGGACCTAGTAATGCCAGTTAATCATGTGGGAACCACATATAGAGCACATATGATAAGTGGTTGTGATGAATCTGGTTCATGTTGACCTGATTCTAGACAAAGCTTTGCCCGCAGTGTGGCTGATTAGAAGATTATGTTTGTGTCTCACTAGAAGAAAGGTCAGAAAGAAAGCCAAATGACTTTCTTAGATGTATCACTAGTTAGAACCGATACAATGACAATTGTAAGATTGTCATACTAAATGAAGAACCCCTTGTTCTCAAAGCCCTAGAGTAGCATCGTATCTTAGATGTCTATCCCATTATCATTCGAGAAAACATCTTTCCTTTTTTAATGTCGTTGGAGGTGTCTGATAATGTCAGCTAGTAACCAACCAGTCCCTGCTGCGCTGGTCTTTTGCCCTCTCCTGTGACAAAAGTGCTCGACGCCTTCGATTTCAAGAGCCCAGTTGAGAGGATCGATTCCTCCTGCTAGAATTCAACCAAATCATTTCCCTATTTAGTCCTGCTTTTTTACAAAGAAAAAAAAAGGATTTTAGACGGATTGAAACCTATCTCACCTGCTGCTAGAATGTTTAGCTGCGCCAACAAAGGAGTCCAGGCTTTCTATTACCGGCTTTGGCCCTTGTTTGTGTCGGTGTTCTTGAGCCTCTGTGGCCTTGCGTTCTTGTTTTGTTTCCTGGGCCTTTTGGCACCATGGATATATTCTTTATCTTTTTGGGGAAAGAAACTCTAGCCTTCTACAAAACAATTAGTATAAAATAGGCCTAATTCCCCCAAAAAATCCTCAACATTAGGTGTAGTCTTAATTCTATTCCGGACTTTTTTTTCCTCAGAAAAAATCCCAAACTATAGCTTTAGTCTCCTTACCAAAAAAACTATAACTTTAGTCCCAAATCTATCTCGAATTTTGTTTTATCTAAAGAAATCACCAACTTTCAATCTATTCTCAAATTTACGTTGTGGTCTAATCCTAACTTGGCATGGTATTTCTACATCGATAATAAATCCACATCAAGCAATGAAAAATTATTTCCAAAATAAACCATTCTAGGATATGAAAACTAGGAACAACTAACGGCGATTTTTGGACAAAAAGCTAATGGGGCAGATTTGGGACTAGAGTAAAAATTGGTGATTTTTCTTTTAGACAAAAAAATTCGAGGTAGATTTAAGATTGGACCTAAAGTTGGGGCTTATTTTAGATAAAGAAAAGTTCGAGTCATTTGTGGAATGGACCTAAAGTTAGAGGTTTTTTCGGGAATTAGGTCATATAAAATATTTGGGAATCTTAGGATTTTTTTAAGTATTGTGTGAAAAAAGCAAAGAAAGAAAAAGAAAAGGTAAAACATTCATGAGTTAGCTATTGCAAAGTAGGATCCCTTCTCTCTCACTCGAGAACTTTTCGCTACTAAGCACATCAAAAAATTGGACATTCTTTTCTTCGTACACATCTATTTTAAAATCTTTCACAAATTAAATCCTACCATGTGCACATTTTAATAGGTGAAGGAAGTTCAGCACTTAATTGGACAAAGCTAAAGAAGAATAATGCGGCCGTTTCTAGCGATACCAACATCTATATCTCTATCATGTACTAAATCAAAGGGAGGTGCCGTTTTCACCCCATATATGACAAAATCCATCTCATTTTCACTTAAGAGACAAAACTGCCTCTAATAATTCAATTACAACTTAAAGTGGTGGCTCCAAATGTATTTACTTTCTTTTTTCTATTTTGCTTTTACATTATATGTATGATCTAGTTGCCATAATTGAGAATATTATATGCTTTGTTTTTTGTTTATTTTAGGTATCCCATTTATATTGAAGGAAATATATTTTCCTCTCATTTTTAGATTTTACTTTAGGAGAAATTAGCTTTGTCAAAAAAAGAATTTTCCTAGAAATCTTTTTTTTTTACATTGTCAAGCAAATTTATGAATTAATTAGCAAGTAGAATTTATAAAAAAAAAATTCAGCATAAACAGCATTTTAACACAATTACATGTTTATAAAATTTTTATCATAGTTATGCATATCACCATCAAACTTTTTCTTGTCAATGATTTTATATATATGATTTGTACATATACATATAATGGGACGATTGTATGAAACTAAAGAAAAAAGACCAACTTTAAAGATTTTCCAAACAAAATCACACCTACATTCCTAACATGGAACTTGAAATGCTGAAATTTAATTAAATCAAAGTTTTGCATAAAATAAGAATTTCTCTTAAACTAACAATGAAGTTTTAATCATTCTGGATTAGCACAAATTTAACATCATTCATGCAGTGCTTACCAAGATTATCAAGATGACTCGATGTGCATAAGTTTTTCACATCAATACTTTTTAGTGTATTGATACGGGATAATTGTCCAAAAAATCCTAAATTTATTGTATGGTATCTAATTCAATCTTAAACCCTTCAATTGTGCTAATTTAGTCCTAAAACTTTTAACAATTTGTCAATTTAATCCTTTTGGCCAAATTTGGCCGAAATCGCTGATGTGGGAACACCAACCGTCCTATGTGACATGGCCAGCAAACAACTAGTACTAATGTGGACAAATTTTGAAATTTTTTTAAATTTTCTGAATTTTTTATATGTTATTTTATTTTATTTTATTTTATTTTTTTCTTTTTTTCTCTCCCTAGGCGAGGGTCATCTAGGTGAGGGCCATGACTCCCTCGCCTACATGTTCGGTGTTCCCCTCGCCCCTCCTAGATCATCTTTTCTTTCTCTTTTCCATGTTCGAGAGTGTCGAGCCCTCACCTAGATTTATATAGGTTTGGGCCTTGACCCTTGCATGCTAGCTAACAAGGGCAAGATTATCAAGAACGTCCTCAATACTTTTGGATTTGATATGGGATAATTGGGATGGGCATCCTTCAATTCTAATTTAGTCCTAAAACTTTTAACAATTTGTCAATTTAGCCTCAAACCTAGTACTAATGTGGGCAAGGGCTATGGCCTTTACTTGGATGTGGGCCAAGGCTCGATGCCCTTGCCTACTCCTTGGCAAGGGCCGACACCCTCGGCCAGACCAAGCGAGGGTTGTCGGCCCAGAGTTGGCAAAAAAAGAAAGAAAAGAAATGAAAAGAAAAATATATATAAGAAAATTAAAAATTGCAAAAAGTATCTACGTTAGTGCCGACCATGCCATGTAGGATGGCTAGTGCTAACTAGACCACCATGTCAACGATTTTCTGGCCAAATTGATTAGAATAACTAAATTGTCAAATTGTCAAGAGGTTTAGAACTAAATTGGTGAATCGTCAAAAGATCTAGGACTAAATTGACACAATTAAAAGATTTAAGACTTTTTAGACAATTTTTTCCTCAAGATACTCCAATAACCACTTACATGCTATGAGTAAAAGTGCCTCGCCAATAGCAAGAAAAGAATACAATTCCTTTTTATAGTAAATAAAGAGACTTGATATGTTTTTTGGACCAATAAACTTAAAAAATAAAACTCTCACCAAGAAAAGTGAACTTTTGAGATAGAAGGGACGAAGTATAGATAAGTGTGTGTGTATGGAAGATGAGAACCAATGTGAGATATAGTGTATGTATGAGTGAATTGAACAATCGAAGCCCCCTAACATAAACGTGTATTCAGCGTTTTTCTATTTTTTGTATTGTCCCCCTCTTCAATTTGAAGAGAAAGTATGGATGAGGTTAGGGCACCCTTGTTAGAATAAGAAATATCTTAATATCCTAATTTGGGTTAAGAGATTATGTGATATGTCCAAGATAAGAAATTAAGGTATTTCTCTTTGTTGTTTTTCCATAATGTCAAATCTTGTGATATAATGTGCCTCACCACTTCCAATTTGACACAATAACATAATTTTTCCTAATTTAGGATTTGGCCATATTATAGTTCAATGGGCTTGACAAAATTTTGCACTCTTGCGAACTTAGTCTAGATAATTCAATTAAGCTGTGGGCTTATTAAAATGTTCCTATATGCAAATTTATTATATTTTTATTTAGAGGTCCGGATCGATCCCTAATGTTCTTAAGAAATAAATAACTAATGGGGTCCCCAGAGTTTATGTTTCAACAAATACCCATTAAAATAGCCAAACCAATATTATAACAGTCCTTTAGGCAATAAATTGTAATTATACAAGAACAAAATAGAGCTTTGGTTTACAAACATGATCTGAATTTTTTAAAATGTTGGTGTGTTATGGTACTTTGAATAATGAGAAGGCAAAATCTACGTAGGTCTAATGCTAGCACAGTAAATGGTTGTCATGACCCTCCTGGCAGTGTCAAGGAGTGATGGGGTTTAGAGGTAATGCCAAGAACGGTCAATAGTTCCAAATGGCTCGGGTTCTCCCAAATCCTTACCTTGCCCAACATTTTCAATTTTTTAGTATGATCTAATCTATGAGAAAAACTGCCACTAGTCTATTAAGGCCGAGTAGGAGTTAAGTAAGATATGAGAGATTATCTCACTTTCTACGCAACCAGAGATTATGAAATCGAGGACTTTATTACATTAATTGCCTAACTAATGTCATTTCGGTACCCTAACTTGATTGGTTTGTTACCTAAGAGATTCATGTGATCTTTTAATCATTTTATTACCCTATGCCACTAAACAATGTCCATGCATGGGCATGCAATCAAGGGCAAGTACACAATCACAATCAGTACGATAAAAGTAAAGTATATGGAAGTAAACCCAATGAAGTGTCAAGCCCCAGGGCCCGGACAGCAACCTCCATGAGTTAAATTCAAATTGAGTCCAATTTCTTATCTAAAAGACAAATAGTCCCCGAACTTTGACCTAATGTGCAACGTAATTCCTCAACTTTTAATTTGTTCAATATCGTTCTGAATTTTTAATTTATTTAATGTGATCCCTAGAATTTTGGTAAATGTTCAAGTTAATCTTTGGAATATATAAAAATGTTTACTATTATTCTTCCATTAATTCAAGTTTAAGGACAAGAATGAACATTTTCATATAGTCTAGGGACTAGATTGAACATGTATAAAAAATTCAGGGACGAAATTTCACATTGGCTAAAGTTCAAGGACTACATTAAACAAATTAAAAGTTTATGGACGAAATTGCACATTGGGATAAAGTTCAGAGATCATTGGTATCATTTTTCCAAAGATTAATCTACCAAGACTAAACTTAAATTGAAGGTGTTCACTAAAATCCCTAAACTAAATGTATACTAAAGTGAATGAAACTAAGCTAAACCTAGCGCTAAAACTTAATAGCCTAATGAAGGTCTCCGTTTCCAACCATTTTTTTCGAATTTTTAATTTTTTAAAGTTTTTTATTATGTTTTCTATTTTCATCATACACCCGATTAAAGTCTGCACCATCATTTTTTTTTAATTTTTTTCGATTTTTTTGTTATTTTTATATTTTTTATATTTTCGAAAAATGTGGACTGGGGCTGGGCCCTTGGGCCCATATCAGCTTGTTAGCCTCTCAGAGGCTTTATGAATATACGATATTATCGGCATTGTCACAAAGCCTGAAGAACTTATGACTTCAAAATTACATACGGAATTTAAGCAGAACACCTTAATATTCCAACCTTTACATGCAATAGTAAGATCCTGTAGTGCACATGCTTACTTATCAGGAAAAACTGTTAGCATCCAACATTGGAAATCCATATGCCGCAATGGACAATACTCATTGACAGTCCAGCTCTTAGGTAGCCAATCTGGGAACAGCACGAAGATGTAAGCCATTGTCGATGTGAAGAGTGAACATGACCTTTGTAGGTTACAGGTCAAGTTTCATCAGCTAATCTAAAATGGAAGAAGCGAAGGAGAGCTATTGAAACTATTTCATTTGGCGATAAGCGAAATCCTTCCCGAGGCAGATCCTAGGACCAGCCTGCAAATAGGAAAGTGAGAGTGTCACTGAAGATGCTTAGAATATGTAAACACATTTTGAGTATTCAATTCACTAGGACTTAGGACGGAGAAATGAACATGAAGTGCAACAAATTTAAAAGGTGATTCTTTTTGGAAAATTCCATCCTTCAACCATCTTTCAGGTTTGAAATCCTTGGCATTTTCTCCCCATATGTTATGCATTCTTCCCATTGAGTAAGCCAAGTAATTAATGTCGTCCCCCTTTTTCACATGGAAGCCATCTGGGAGAACATCATTTGTCTCAGCACATCTTCCATCCTGTTGTGCAGAAGTGTGAAAGATCAAAGTTAGCATGTATTGATACAAAAGCCGAAGCTTATTAAATGTGTGTTCTCTTTGGCTTGTGCTTGTTTTGTAATTGCCAATCTGATGGATTCCTAGCATCTGCTGGTGTTGCTGATCATGTTTTGTTCAGAAGAATATTGACTCTTTTGCGTGGCATTTGACATTTGAATACGATTTAAGGACTAGTTGCATGATCACAATGCAGTTAGGGTAGCACTAGTATTTGTTCGTGAATATAGAGATGAATGAAAAACTAGCAATTGATCTGTGATGGAAAAATGTGACCTGTATAGTTGTTTAATGAAAATGAAAGGATTCCCGGGCATGCACATAAGTAAGATTTTTAGTCTGTCAAAAATACACTTGGATGATGCATCGTAGCTTCTCAAGTCAGGAAAATTGTTGTGTCAAAAATACATTGTGATTGGCTCTCTCCAAGCTCCAATGTTCTGCTAATGTATTGATTTGAGTCCATAATATCTCAAGTTAACTTTGAACTTTTGTTTTCTTTTTATTGCCAAATATGTGAAATGTCACGGGCTTGGTGTTTTTGGTTGCAATTTACGTGAAGATGGGGAGAGGATGGTGAGACTCAAGACGAGCATAGCGCTAAGAGAAGAGTTGCTCCGACCAATTGGGACGGCCATGCCATTGGCCTATTTTGACAAAGCCATCGAACTCCATGCTCGGTCTGGGTCTAAACTTCATAGAAGCTGGCAGTCTTCTTAATCCAAGTCTCATCACCTTATTCAACTCCTTTTCACTCTGACTTATCTCCATTATACACATAAAAGTTCAAGTCCATGTCTGAAGGGTAAAGCCTCACCATACGGCGATGTGCACGAATCCCTAAATTGCTTTGAGTGAAAACACGGTAATCTTAATACAAGGTTTGCGAACATTCAAATCAAAGCACTTAATTACTCACTCTTCGAGGCCGTGTTGCCTCCTCTGCAACCACAAAAGTAATATGAACTTCGGGATTGCATACCAATGCATGATCGGAAACCAAGTTAAAGAGGAAAACTTGCAAAACCTCATAAATTAAAGACATGGAAAGTACAAACTATTTCTCCGACAGTAACTCAAGAATTCAAATATCCAGAGAATACAACTTTAACAAAGAAGTATACTTAAACCAACAACACAAATTAATCGACTAGGAAAGAAACCTCAATGGATGCCTCGATTTGGAGAAGCTAGAGTTTCCAGAATCTGAAAAAAGAACACCAAAACACAAGATCGTGAGAATTGAACCTTGTTTGTGTTAATAGAATAAACAGGCCAAGATGATTTCTGCTAATGCGAAAGCTTTCCATAAAACCACAGAAAAATCACTTAAATTAAGCGTTTGATGCTACAGAAGCACGTAGTGTATATCACAACCGTAAATCGTTCGGACAACTTAATCATAAATCACGTGCTTGATTAAGGATAAGAATTCACGAGCTTGTGAGTTTTCTCACTAGAGTAGAGTGATGGTGTCAGGCATGCAGCTCGGGGAGCCTCCAAGGATCATCCAATCGCCGGCACCCTCGCCGTCAGTCGGTGCCTCTAGGCATGCGGCTCAGGGTGACAATTGATGCTTCGCACTCTTGTTCCTGTTCCATGTATCAGAGTGTTCCACGATTGTAGCAACAAATATCATGAAATACCTAATTAAGCTCATTGATCATGTAGAGACACGAGTTACAATAGGAAAAAGTGGCCAAATTGTCAGATTGTTCGGACTTTGTGGTGGATGGTACCTAAGGTAAAGGGTAGCCCCGGGCATTGCGAGGGACGGAATCACTGAATCATTCACTCACTTGGCCCATCCTGATAGAGAGAACAGTGTTTGGAAGGAAATACTGGATAATGACGAGGGGTGAAATGATAATCTATTTCAATGTGCTTAGTGCATTCATAAATAACATCATTATATACTCTGATATTATATTAGAAATTCTAACCCAAAGTTCAAGTTGATAGGTGGAGGGATACCACATGAATATAAAAAGCATATAGGACCCGTTGTCAAGCAATGTGAGATAATATTTCGATGTCCCATCTCATGTGCAAGTTGGATTAGGAGCGACATGTGGACCTATCAAATATCTATTAGGTTAATACCACAAAAAATTACAAACTGGTACATCTGTGATAAAATTGCTAAAAACTTTTTTTTTTACAACAAAAAACTCAAAACTGGTACATCCTGTGATAATTTTACCCCGAACTATTTTGTTGACCACCAAAAATTCCACACCGGTATACTTATGACAATTTACCCCCAACCTAATTTTTTGACAATCAAAAACCCCAAACTGGTACACCTATGATAAATTTACCATCTGTTAGTTTCTGTTAAATTTTATTGTCAAATTGCTAACTTTAATGACATGTGATAATTGACAAGTACTGGTTTTAGGTTTTACCCATATGTTTGTCATAAGTTTATCAATTTGTGATTTTTCGTGATAGTAATCCAATTTAACGGACACTAACGGAGGGTAAATTTGTCACAAATGTACCAGTTTGGGGTTTTTATTGGTCAAAAAATTAGTTCGGGGGTAAAATTGTCACAGGTGTACCAGATGATGTTTTTGATGGTCAAAAAATAGTTTGAGATAAAATTGTCACGAATGTACCAATTTGGGATTTTTAGTGGTCAAAAAAATAGTTCAAGATAAATTTATCACATGTATAGTTTGGGGTTTTTTGTGGTTAAAAAAATAGTTCGGGATAAAATTATCACATGTATACCAGTTTGAGGTTTTTCGTGATATTAAACCATATATATTTGAATAACCCAAATTTAGCCATTTGTCATTTATTGACTTGAACACACCTCTCTCTCTCTCTCTCTCTCAATATAGTATTTTTAACCTCAATGTCATCATTGCTTTTAACCTTAGTTAAAAAAAAAATTATCCCTTTGTAACTCTTATATAGTCTTCCATGTTCATCCCCTTTTGATCATATGAAGCCATTACAACTATCCAAGTTTTAGAAAGGAAGCTTCAACTCATTCTTGTAAAGAAAAGAGAGAGTCCCAAGTCACTTTCCTCTTCTCTTTCTTTTTCCACTCTTTTGAAGTTGAGGCAAAGGTCATATGTTTGTTGTTAAAGCTTCTAATTCAATATTTCAAGTGTTTATGAGGTGAATTATTGGACTTCCTTTTTCTCTTATCAAATTAGTTTTGTTGTTTAAAAAGATTGAGAGTTGTTAATTGTTATTCTTGACTATCTTTTTTTGAAGGTGATTAAAGCTTTGAGTTGTTCATGCCTTTTATTCAAGGTAAGTGAAATTATAGGGATTAAGTTAGATTGACCTTGTAACGACCTAGATCCAACTCGCAAGATATTATCCGCTTTGGACACTAAGTTCTCACGGTTTTGTTCCTCCAAGGGCAGTTCATATTACCCATAGAAAAGGCCTCTTGCAAGTTAAGGTTTCCTAAACCTTTATAAGCAAGCCCAAGGCTCCCTCTCTAGGTGATGTGGGACAGGAGACATGCCCCCTTGCCATCCTAGAAGTCTGCCGGAAGCCGCTTCTTGTCCAGGCCCTTTTTGGCCTCGAAGATCACTCCCCGCCCTCGTCGGACTGAGTCGTTACATTCTCCCCTCCTTCGAGCATAGAGTCCTCGCTGTGGCCCTACACACGGTTGGGAGTCGGCTCTGATACCACCTGTAACGACCTAGATCCCACTCGCAAGATATTATCCGCTTTGGACACTAAGTCCTCATGGTTTTGTTCCTCCGAGGGCAGCCCATACTATCTTTAGAAAAGGCCTCTTACAAGTTAAGGTTTCTTAAGCCTTTATAAACAAGCCCAAGACTCCCTTCTTAGGCGATGTGAGACAGAAGACATGCTCCTCCTTGCCATCTTAGAAGCCTGCCGGAAGCCGCTCCTTATTTAGGCTCCTTTTAGCCCGGTGACCACTGCCCGTCCTCATCGGACCGGTCGTTACAGATCTACTTAGTACTTTTGAATTGATTAGTTGATGTTTATTAACTTAGTTTGAATGTTAAACTTGATTGTGATCAAGCTTCGATAATGGCATGTTGAGATATTGTGTTTACTTGACTTAAATCAATAAGTACTTTCATTTGCAAATAGTGTATGATCGACTTCCAAAAAGGCTTGGTCATATATTAGATGAGAAAAAGTGTATAAATGTGGGATTTAGACTTGGAAATGATATTCACGTGATTATTCTGATGAAGTTGGCTGACTAATAGTTTTATCGTTTTTATCATTTAACTTATTTCTGAACAAATTTCAACTTTTTGATGGTCATTGATTTCTATAAAGTTAGCAATTTTTTACCAAACCGTGGCATAATTTCCTAAAAAACCCCAAACTTTAGGTTAAATCCCAAATCTGCCCGAACTTTTTTTTGTCTCATAAAAAACCTCAAACTTTAGGTCAAGTCCTCAATTCTGCCCCAAACCTTTTTTTGTCTAACAAAAAACTCCAAACTTTAGGTCAAATTTCAAATCTGCCCCGAATTTTTTTTTGTCTTGAAAAACCCTTAAACTTTAGGTTTAGTCCCAAATCTGACCCCAAATTTTGTTTTATGTAAAAAAATCACCAAAATTCAATTTATTTTCAAAAATATACCCCGATGATCTAGTTCCAACTTGACGTGGCATTTCCACGTCGATAATAAATGATTTTATTTGGTTTTATTTTGGAGAATTTCAACAATTTTTGTTTGGTTTGATTTGTTGTCGAAGTGAAAATGCAGTGTCGGTCTGTTCCTATCGCCCCATTACTTTGCTGATGTTGATTTGTTATGACTTGGAAGTGTCACATCAAATTAGGACGGGATCACGGGGATATATTTTTGAAAATAAATTAAAATTTGCTGATTTTTTCTATATAAAACAAAATTCGGGGTAGATTTAGGACTGAATTTAAAGTTTGGGATTTTTTCCGAGACAAAAAAAAGTTCAGGGTAGATTTGGGACTTGACATAAAGTTTGAGGTTTTTTTCAAGACAAAAAAAAGTTTGGGGCAAATTTAGGATTGGACCTAAAGTTTAGGGTTTTTTCTTAGACAAAAAAAAGTTTGGGGTAGATTTAGGACTTGACCTAAAGTTTGGGATTTTTTTAGGGAATTCATCCCCAAACTATTGATCTTCTTACTAGTTTTACCAATTCTGACCTTTTTATTGATTTTAATCATCTAACAAATTTTCTAACTAAATCGGTTGTTGATCATCTTATCATTTATTAACCAATTGGCGGATATTCCAAAGTTATCGCTTTCTAAGTGCCAATTCCAAGTTATCGATCTTTCTTTATGTGCCAAACTTCAATTGATATCAAAGACGTCAATTTCTAACTAAAGTTGCCCACTCCAAAGTTGGCAATTCTTAAGTGTCCATTTTAAGATGTCAATTTATATGTATCGATTCCTAAGTTGCCGATTTTCTGAAAGTTGCTGACTATATGAATTAAATGGTAATGTCTTGTTCCGAGCTTTCTTCACGAGGAATTAACGGTGTTACGGAGAAGGTGTTAGTGGTCTGCCCTAGGAATTAATCAAGCTTGATACTCTAATATTATTAGTGGATTAGGATGTGTCGGAAAATCGACATTCACTATACTTAGGTAGTCATAATGTTTTGCTAGAGACCGCTTATGACTTCTGGGCCAAAAAGAGTTTTGAGCACACTGCTAATATTTAGTGAACCTACTGTGGTCGTACACAAAAGCGAACTGAGTTATTATTTTCTATGCGCCGGGATCTACTTAAAATAAGAAGTAGATTTTAATTTATTCTCATATTCAACTTATTTACGTGGTCGTGCATATTATAAGATAACGATTAAATGTACGATTGAAGATGGACGGTTTGGCGGGCCCAAATCGCCTTACCCACTTCTTTTAATTCCGCTGGATAATGAGGTTGTATAAATAGATAGAGAACCGTTCTCTGTCTAGGGTTTTTGACAGAGTATCGAAAATTGAAAGGCATTGAAGAAAATGAACTTCAAGATCTTTAGCTTGCACTTGGATCGTTGGAGACTTCTATTCGCGTGTGTGGATATCGGCAGAGGCGTAACACTTGGGGCACTAATTCAGACACAATCGCTTATCGATTTACCTTTGATCTACAAAAGGTACGTGTCAAAATTCCTTTTCTATTTCAATATATGCATGGATCCTGTCTAGGGTTCTATATATTTTGCTACGTTTTTACTGTTGATGAACCCAATAGTGGTATCAAAGCTACTTGTGATATATTGAAGTTGAATCAGAAATCCTAATTGTTGATACATATGATGTATGCCTGAAGAGTCTAAATTAGGGTTAGATGAATTTGAAATATGAATTGATATGATCAATTGAGAAGGAACGAAGCAAGGATGGGTCGATCATGTTCCGCTCGTGCCTGGGCTGTAACCCCAAGGCCGAGACAATGTGAGTGTCAGCCGGCATTTCACCTAAGCCTATTGCCCAAGGCGGATACGGCATCGCGCCTGGGCTATTGCCTGAGGCTGAGACGACGGCGCCACCGGTCACCGGTGCATGAGGATATACAGCGACATGGGAAGCAATTAAGGGCGGAGGTATATATATAAACGGATAGTCAAGGGTAACCACAAAATTCAACACTTGTACTAACCCCCATCGAATTCATACACAATATTCAATTACAGCCCGCTACCGAAAAACCCAAAACGGTTCAAGGCCACATACGGAACAAAATAAAAAAACCCGGACAAATAATGTACTACAACAGGGTAGAACCGGCAGAACCATCCCAAAATATTCATACAGCACGAATATATAAACATCGGGACGAAAATAGACATATTTAGCAAACTAGTATCAGTAATCACCGTTATAACAAAATATCAGGGGCTTAATTATCTAAACTTCAAACGGATAACCCAAGCTATACAACCCCTAAAATGCCGAACAACACAAAACCCTAAGGGTCGCCCTCCAGGGCCCTGGCCTGAAATGGGCTTGAGCCTAGACACTCGGTGTTGGGTCCCAAATCAACAAAAGCGTTTCCCGAACTTCCAAAAAGAAAAGGCGCACTTCCCGGGTTTATGGCTAGGGTCTGAAAGTGTCGGTTATACAACAACCGTGAGACGAATCTCAATAAGTGTACAACCCCAAACCCCACGTAGGCACTCACGTACCGCCAGACGAAAACACGCGTAACACATGACCATCAATTAAACTAACAACCACACACGACCCTACCTGGAATCCAACATACACGCCCCTGCACGTTAGACAATAACACAGCCAACATATTGCAGCAATGAATCACAGACGCGCACGTGTCTCAATTATAAAATAAAACCCACTTGGGCACGTCCCATACCGTGCCTAGCAGTTTTTACCCCATAATTAAGCATCACATCACGCGATACAAACACACTCGCACCGAACTCACACCACACGTCACTTTCTTAGTTTCACTCGTTCCGTCAATTCTTGCTCATTCTCAACCCTTTCCACCACTACCGTGCCCGCGTAAAACGCATCAGGCCAACGGTCTTGACCTCGTCGGGCGCCGTCACCAATGTCGGGCGGGCATCGTCATCCATGGCCATGAAATTCACACTTGGGCACGCCAATATTCGGATCCTTTCCAACCAATAGTACATTGCCAAACCATCAATTATAGTACACAGGCCCACGCCATCACACAAAACACACAACCAAACATACACACTTCACGACATTCCATAATTTCAATTTCAAGTCACGAACACGCACATAATTCTTAACCACACGCTCTTGACACAATTTAATTCAATGCACATCCACATCACCATATCACCACACCAAGATACACAATTCTTAGTCACCACCACATGGTACATTCAGCGGAATTAATCAAACCAAATCAGCAAATCAGCCATTTAAGCCAACCAACAAGCACAATCATAACCACGATAATTTCCATTCAAAGCACAATCCCATTAATTAATCGCACAAATTAATTCCGATCAAACCCCAACATCACAGCCCTAATCCAAGCTCCCTAAACCTCAAAATTTTAGGCCGTAATCAGTCCAAAGAGAGATAAAAACCGAGAGGAACAAAATCGGGTCCAAACTGGGCTGTTGAGCAGGGACAGAAATTCAGTTGAAATAAATAGTAAACTAATTCCAAAAATTCTGAAATTTGGATATGTCATAAAAAACATCTTGATAAACATTTCTTATGAAGAACATGAAATCCGGTTCAATCTGAAACCATGCCATTTTGTCCCTTGAAATCAGACCAAAATCAGTTCGCTCAAACAGACCATTTTGTCCTCAAAATACATTTATTTCAACACTCAAATCACCTTGAAAATATTTGAAATTTTTATATGTTATAGCCACGAGTGTCCCCAACAACTTTCGTGAAGGAAGTATTTTGAAAATAGGTCTAGAAAAATTTATAAAAATTCGAACAGACCCGAAGGTCGGGTGAACAGTAAATCGGGCAGTTTTATTTCGGTCCAAAGAGGGACTTCCGAATGGCATCAAACGATCTCAAAAATTCCCAAATTAAATTATGTTATACTTCAAGATGTTAGGAACAACTTTCATGAAGAACACTTTCTCAAATTCGGGCCACATAAGTCACAGTAAAAATAACAAAACCAGCGACGCAGCAGCAACCTAACTGGGAATCAACCAACATGCACCACCGAGCACATCCAGCCACGAAATTCACCCTAAACCGAGCCCTAAACGAGCCTAACAATACCCGAGGTCCTAGGCGACATTTGGGGAGGTCACTTACCTAAGAAAGGCGAGATTAACGGGCCCGAACAGCAGCAGTAGCAGCAGCAGTGATGATCACAAAGCAAGGGAGAAAATGAAAGGAAGAAGGGAGGAGGAGGAAAACGTGGGGAAGGGAGGGGGGCTGCTGAACGTGGGCTGACTGAATGGGGGAGGAGAGAGAGAGGGCTGGTCAGCTGGTCAAAATATCAGCCCCAAAAGTGCCACGTGTCGCGATCCCACGCGATTTCCGCTTTGCCCTTGATCCGACGGTCTTTATTTGTGTCTATCTAATAATTCAGGGGCAATATGGTAAATCAATAATTCCAATTTCTTTTTCACTTATTTTAGTCCTCAATTATTATCCAAAATTGTCCAAAATTGGAATTTAGGAAGAAAGAAGAGAAGAAGAAGAAAAGAAGAAAAGGAAAAAAGAAAAGAAAAGAGAGAGAGGAGGAGAGAGATAGTGGCCAACATAATATGGGTGGAGGGGAAAAATTGACTTTCTAAGTCCTCGAAAATCGGGAGGGGGGGTTTCGGGAATAAAATAAGATTAGATTTTGTTTTGAAAAATTTATAGAAATTAAAATATTTAACGCAAACGTGGGGTCCAAAATGACCAAAAACGGAAAATGGTAACCGTCCAAGGTAGATCCGTGACTTAAAGGGACAAAGGCCAAATTAATTTTTGACCAAAATCCATTTTTTAACAGAAATGGGGGCCCTAACTAGTCCAAGCCAAAACCCATCCGAAAACCCAAAATTGTCATTATTTCAAAATTCTCGATTCCCGGGCCCGAATTCCAAGAAATGACTAAAATTGACTAATCGCGACTTTAGCTTATCTCTCGGCTAACGGGTGGCTCATTAGGATTACGCTCTCGATCGTGACCGACACTAAGTCAAATCACGTTTAAGTTCGCTCGAACCAAGGAGACCTCGATTGTCATATAATTGCAGTGCATCACTAGTGCCCTTTGGACACGATCAATCAAATAGACCGGTCTCGGTTGGCTCAAAACATTCCCTCGTCAATCCATATGGTCGAAGATCGAACCATGGTCAAGTTCTTTGGTCGTGCGAACTCAATCCTGTACTGGCCTTAACCCTAAGGTTAGCATCCCGAGAATGCGCGGGTCCCGGGTGAGATCTCACTATAGTGCATTGATCAATTTCATTTCTTAAATCCCGGGAAAAGGATCGAAAATTCAGACTGTTACAATTGAGACTTCTGTCTTGGTTTTCAGGGGCTCTCCTCAGAAAAGAGAATTGAGAACACCGCAAGGGGCGCTGCCCCTCGAGCCCGCAAGGGGGCGCTGCCCCCTTGACCCCTGCATGGAATTGGTCGTTCGCGTATGATTGATGTACCTTTGTTATTATAAGTGATGTTTCATTTATGTTTATTACATGCATATATTCATCGCTAAATAAACATTAAGAGTCCCTAATAAAATTAAGTAATAATATGATGCATTTTCAATCATACACCTATTAAGACTTGAATCGTCAATAGATGGGCTTGTCAAAGAGGGTGTCTTTAACTATTTGAGTAAAATAGGATGGACAATGGTTATCCATAAGTCAAGATTGGTTTACTTAACAAGGCTATCAAAACAGTTTTGGGCCTTGACACATAGTGTTTGTGGATAAGATATGAGATGTCAACCCCAACAACTAAGAGTTGTATTCGATACAATTGACAAATAGTTGTTTACCTAAATAACTTAGTCTTGAGCGGTAAGTCAAATTTACTCGAGTCTTGGTAAAATATGAATCTTGATCCACTATACTTATTGGGACACATGTTATAAAAGTATAGTGTGAGTTTATTATAAATAATATTAATGAACAATTCACTATACATATTTGTTGTAGATAATGGCAAATAGCTCTGCATCACACTTTTCACTGCGATCTATCGTTGAGAAAGGCAAATTGAATGGTTCAAACTTTTTGGACTGGTATAGAAGCTTGAGAATTGTTCTCAAGCATGAGAAAAAGGATTATGTCCTAAAGAAACCACTCCCTCCGAAGACACCTCCTTCCAACACTCCTCATGCTAAAAGGAATGCTTATCAGAAGCATAAAGATGATGCATTGGATGCATCATGTCTAATGTTAGCTACCATAAACTTAGACCTTCATAAGCAGTTTGAGAAAGTGGATGCCTATGACATGATCATGAACCTGAAAAATTTGTTTCAGGAGTAAGCACACACTGAAAGGTATCAAACGGTAAAGACCTTGATTGAGTGTAAACTAGCAAGTGGGAGTTCAGTTAGCCCACATGTCATAAAGATAACAGGTTATATTGAAAACTTGGAGCGGCTGGGCTCTCCCATTCCACCAAGAGTTTTCTATTGACATTATTCTTCAGTCATTGCCTCAAGATTATGACACGTTTGTTATGAACTATAACACGCATAATCTGAACAAGTCTTTGACTGAACTACATGGGATGCTCAAAACTTCTGAGTAGAATATCAAAAAGGACCCTACCCCTAATGTTCTCATGGTTCAAAAGGGGAAAGACTTTAAGAAGCTAGGTAAAGTTAAGGGTAGGGGCAAGGGCACTAAGCCCAAACCCAAATCCAATACCAAATTGGGTTCGACTGCTGATGTTGTATGCTTCTATTGTGATGAGAATGGGCATTGGAAGAGGAATTGTAAGAAATATTTGGAGGATCTGAAGAAAAAGGGAAGTGAGACTTTCGATTCAGGTATTTATGTTATAGAAGTAAATGTTACTACTAGTTCTACTTCATGGGTATTGGATACCGGTTGTGGTACTCACATTTGTATGGATGTGCAGGGGCTAAAACAAAGTAGAACACTTGCAAAAGGTGAAGTGCAACTACGAGTTGGAAATGGAGCCAGAGTTGCTGCATTAGCCGTAGGAACATATAATGTAACTTTACCTTCTGGCATGATTTTAGAACTGAATAATTGCTACCATGTACCTGCTATACACAGTAATATTATTTCTATTTCTTGTTTGGACAAAGAAGGTTTTTGTTTTGATATAATGAAAAATAGTTGTTCGTTTTATCTTAATAGATTATTTTATGATAGGGCGGTAGCGCTCATTTTGTGGATGGGATATATGTTCTAAATCTTGATGTGCCAATCTATAATATAAATACAAAAAGATTTAAATCTAATGATTTGAATCCAACCTACCTATGGCATTGTCGATTAGGCCACATAAATGAGAAACGAATTCACAAGCTTCATAGCGATTGACTATTAAATTCATTTGATTTTGAATCATTTGATACATGTGAATCTTGTTTAGTTGGAAAAATGACAAAAGCACCTTTTACTAATCAAAGTGAGAAGACAAAAGAATTATTGGCCCTTATACATACTGATGTGTGTGGACAACTAAGTTCTATAGCCAGAGGAGGTTATCGGTACTTCATTACATTTACTGATGATTTCAGTAGATATGGATATGTTTACTTGATAAAACATAAATCCAATTCATTTGAAAAGTTCAAGGAATTTCATAATGAAGTACAAAATCAATTTGGCAAGAATATCAAGGCTTTTCGATCTGATCGAAGAGGAGAATAATTAAGCCAAGAGTTTAATGACCATCTCAAAGAGTATGGAATTGTTTCATAGCTCTCTTCTCTTGGAACACCACAATGGAATGGTGTCTCCAAGAGGAGAAATTGAATTTTGTTAGACATGGTTTGATCAATGATGAGTCATTCAGATCTTTCATTATCTTTCTGGGGATATGCACTCGAGACAGCTGCGTTTACACTAAATAGAAGTCCATCAAAAGCTGTAGAGAAGACACCATATGAGATGTGGATAGGAAAAGTTTCTAGTATGTCTTTCCTAAAGATTTGGGGTTGTGAAGCCTATGTAAAATGTCTACTTTCTGATAAGCTTGGACCCAAATATGATAAATGCTTCTTTGTGGGATAAAGGATATTACTTTTACAATCCATTAGAGAACAAAGTGTTTGTTGCTCGAAATGATATCTTTTTAGAGAAAGAGTTTCTTACTAAAGGAACCAGTGAGAGTAAGGTAAACCTTGAAGAAGTTATTGTGCCACAAGAGGGTGTTCCAGTTCACGAGGAACCTCAATTAAATATACAAATAGTTGTAGAGTCTACTCCAGTGGCATTTATAGTTCCTAGGTTTGAAAGAACACATCGTGAGCCTATAAGATATGGTTTTCACGTGACAGAACATCGTCATCTATTGTTACTAGAAAATGACAAACCTACGACCTATACAGAAGCTATGATGGGCCCAAACTTCAATAAATGGCTTCAAGCCATGAAATATCCGAAATAGACTCAATGTATCAAAACAAAGTTTAGACTTTGATTGATCCACCTGAAGGTGTCAAACCTATATGGTGCAAGTGGGTTTTCAAGAATAAAACTGATATGGATGGAAATGTTCACATCTATAAAGCACGGGTAGTAGCTAAAGGTTTCAAATAAACTCATGGTATTGACTATGACGAGACCTTTTTGCCAGTGGCCATGCTTAAGTCCATTTGGATTATCCTAGCGTTTGCTGCATATTATGACTATGAGATATGGCAAATGTATGTAAAGACAGCTTTCCTTAACAGAAAACTAGCGGAGGATATGTATATGACACAACCTGAAGGCTTTACATCACCAGATAATACTGGGAAGATATGCAAGCTTTAACGTTCTATTTATAGATTGAAGCAGGCATCACGAAGTTAGAATATTCGTTTCGATGAAACTGTCAAAGAGTTTGGTTTCATCAGAAATAAAGAAGAAGCTTGTGTATATAAGAAGTCTAGTGGGAGTGCAATTGTGTTTCTAGTATTGTATGTGGATGACATACTACTCATTGGAAACAACATTCCTATGCTTCAGTCAGTTAAGACATTGCTAGGAAAATTTTTCTTCATGAAAGACATGGGAGAGGCAAACTATATCTTGGGGATCAGGATCTATAGAGATAGATCTAAGAGACTTATTAGACTGAGTCAAAGTATATATGTTGACAAAGTCATCAATAGGTTTAATATGCAATACTCCAAAAAAGGTTTTCTCCCGATGACACATGGCATAAGTCTTAGCAAGACTCAGTGTCCTTCAACACAAGATGAGCGAGACCGCATGAGTAGGATTCCTTATGCATCAGCTATGGGATCCATCATGTATGCTATGTTGTGCATTCGTCCTGATGTTGCTTATGCATTGAGCATGACAAGTAGATATCAGTTAGATATAGGGAAACCTCACTGGATTACTGTAAAAAATATCCTTAAGTACTTGAGAAGAACTAAGGATTTATTCTTAATCTATGGAGGTGAGGAACAGATCACTGTAAGTAGTTATACCGATGCTAGTTTCCAAATCGACAAAGACGACCTTTGATCACAGTCAGGTTTTGTTTTTTGCGTGAATGATGAAGCGGTGTGCTAGAAGAGTTCCAAGCAGGACACTCCTGCAGATTCTACGATGAAGCTGAGTATATTGCTACTTCAGAAGCATCATAAGAAGCTGTTTGGAGTCGAAAGTTCATAGAAGAATCGAGAATCAGTCCCATTAGTTTGAGTCTAGCGGACCTCTATTGTGATAGCAATGGGGTTATAGCTTTGGCTAAAGAGCCTAGGTCTCACCAGAAAACCAAACACATGCTTAGGAAGTATCATTTCATTCGAGAATTTATTGAAAGAGGTTATGTAAAGATATGCAAAGTTGCAAAGGAGTTGAATACAGCTGATCCGTTGATGAAGGCTCTTCCACAACCTAAGCATGAGTGTCATTGTAATGCTTTAGACCTTAGACATATTTGTGATTGGTCTTGATGTGAGTGAGAGTATATATGATATACATTTTCATTGTTCATTAATAAAATATATATTATATTTAATTTCGATTTAATTTGAGTATATAATTGAATGCGAAATCTTTATCCCCTGAATATTGAATATCCTTAATAGATAATCAAATACGTCATTTGATCGTGAAACTTTATTAATAGAGTGGATATTAATATTCTAAATGTCCCTAATCAATTGCCATTGTGCATTGGGACGCTAATGTTGTTTGATACTAGCATGTGAGTCAGCTGATGATCAAGTTTCACGGGTCATGAATATAGAGATATAAAGTTGATCACATGGAATACATATTGAAGAACATTGTATTGGACAGACCCACTATGAGAATACTGTAGGATTGTTACATAATGTTATCAGTATTTCTCATCACAACTATAGAGTATAGTCCTTTGACCTGAGTCTGCCGTGGTTTCCTAGACGTGGATTGACATACTTTAACATTGACAAACGTTAGCCGTAACATGTGATTATAAAGGTAATGGTTGGGCATATCATGAATCGTGCTAAGTGATGTGAGTAGACAAGATGGAATTTGTCCCTCTCATATAACGAGGGTATGATTTCCTAGCCTCTCGTAGAGTTGAGACTGTGAAATGCATGGCCATGCTCAAGTGAGTTGAAGAGTCAACTACTTATTTTGACAGTCTAACTGCAGTATCGGGAAAATGAGTTTAAGCTATATAAGGATGACACTTGTCCTATCTTATGCTTAACTCGGAAATCAAGTGACAAAGGGATTTATTTTATATGATTGGTTCTAGTGCAAGTGGGAGATTGTTAGTGGTCTGTCCTAGGAATCAATCAAAGTTGATACTCTAATATTAGTTGTGGATTAAGTTGTGTCGAAAAATCGACCTTCACTATACTTAGGTAGTCATAATGTCTTGTTAGAGACCGTTTATGACTTATAGGCCAAAAAGAGTTTTAAGCACACTGCTAATGTTTAGTAAACCTACAGGGTCCCACACAAAAGCGAACTAAGTTAATATTTTCTATCCGGGATCTACTTAAAATAAGAAGTAGATTTTAATTTATTCTCCTATTTAACTTATCTATGCGGTCATGTGCATTATGAGATAATGATTATATGTACGATTGAAGGTGGATGGTTTGGCGGGCCCAAATCACCTAGCCCAATTCTTTTAATTTTGCTGGATAATGAGGCTGTATAAATATATAGAGAATCGTTCTCTGTTTAGGGTTTTTTGACAGAGTATTGAAAATCAAAAGGCTTTGAAGAAAAGGAACTTTAAGATCTTTAGCTAGCACTTGGATCGTTGAAGACTTCTATCGCGTATGTGGATACTGGTAGAGGTGCAATACTTGGAGTGCTAATCCAGACACAATCGCTTGTCGATTTACCTTCGATATACAAAAGGTACGTGATCGAAATTCCTTTTCGATTTCAATATATGCATGGATCCTGTCTATGGTTCTATATATTCCGCTACGTTTTTACCGTTGATGAACCCAACATATCTTGCGTACATAGACATTAGTTTTTGTAAGCCCAAGAACATTACTTTTTTTTTTTGTCGACGGCGAAAACAATACCTCAGTTAGTTCTGCAAATACACTCAATTTATTCGTAATCATTTGGATCCAAATTTATCTAACGAGAAAATTTTTCTAGATTCCCCCCTAGCACAAACCACGATATAGAGGATTGACATGGATAAGGTAGATCATACATTTATAGGGATAAATTGACACAGTCACAGAAAATACATGGGGCCAATGAGTACTTTTCTCTAATATTCACTGCAGAACTGCGACGTCGTATTGATGGCCCTTCCCCTTCCTAGAAAGAAGCAAGTGAAAAGGAAGCTCCTTTGACCTTTTATGAAGTCCAACTTTGATTGTCTTTGTAATTGCAGAGCGATGGATTCGCCCGGGCAGTGGTTGGAGAAGGCCTTTTTGAATCCCTGCAAGCGAGCAGAGTCAGGTCTGAACTTGGACAAGTACCTAGACGTAAATTTCTCATCTTTCTTGTGTTTTCTGCGTCTTTTTTCGGTTATTCGCGATGGTGCGATGTTTTAGTGAATTGGGATTATCGCTTTTTGATTTCCTGATCCAAATATCATACGGAGCACCTACGCATATGCACTTGTTTTATTTGTGAGAAGAGATTGGATATCTACGCTGAATCGGACAATTGGTTCATGAATGATTTGTTCTTCAAAACGGCGGGCCACAGCCGGTTATCGAAGGAGGTATTTTCGTCTTAAGGGATCTTGATGAGTCGAGAAATTTACTTCGTTACTTGAGGCCTAGTCTGAAATGTTCTCATCCTCACAGGACAAGGACCTCTTGAAAATAGAAGAAATGGGAGATCGAACGAAGCAAAGTGGTCATGATCTTTGACTTGGTTGGTCGCAAGGTGAGTACATTCTTTTTAGGAAGTTGGATGAATCTGTCTAATTACCCATGACTTTAAGCTCACCGACTTCCTCATCTAGGAAAAGAAAAACAAAAGAAAAACGAGTGAGCATGTCTGATTTTGCTATGCATACGCTATTCTTTTCCGGTTACATAGCAGCACAAACATATTGTGAGAGCCCCCCAGATTGCAGTACTCTCTGTTTGTTGAGATTTAGAGCGACACTGTCACATTTTTGTGGCTTTCCGTCTCGACCGTGAACACCCAGAATTGGAGACTGACGAGTGCTGATGGCAAGGTTAGTAATGTGTCTCCAGTCCCACTCAAAATTAGCTGCAACTTACAGAAACCAAAACAAATCATTAGTTTGCCATGATCAGAGTGAGAGCTTCCTACATGTTCTTTTAACTGCTGATGGTATCATTTACGGATGTTCAATTCTTTTCTCATGCGCAGTTTCAAGTCTTTTTAACAAGCTAGCGTGATGTGGAATGTGTGCAGGTCCTCAATAAAGATGAAGTTTCAGAAATGGATTCGAGTAGCAGCATATTAAAGCCTTCGGACGAAGGGGAAGTGAACGTAATAAAACCAAACCCGACCCTTAGAATTCAACCAATTTTTATGGATAAGAAGACGAATAAGGCTAGAGTGCCGAACAAGAATCTCCAGAGTGGATTATGCTTGGAAATCATCGGGAGGGTGCAGCACTGAGAGAAACGAGTTGAAACACTTCATGGTTGATGACCATTTGGAAGTGACCTCAAATGGGAAGTCTTGGCACGGGACATCTGAGAGTAGGGGATTGCATTTAGAAGATAGAGCCGAATGTTCTCTACAATGTCATTAGCATGTAGCGTCAACATGATAGGGATCAATTAGTGCTTGTATCGTGGTAAGAAAACTTCAAAAATCATCATTGTTATAAAATAGCACATACCAGTATTAGTATATACTGCAGGTTGTTAGCTGGCTTGGCTTTTATATGTGGTTCCGTGATTCCATTTCTGAAACTTCATCTTCATGGAAGAAGCCAGATAAGGCTTAAAGTGCCGAACAAGAGTCTCAAGAGTGGATTATGCTTGGACATCACCAAGAGGGCGCAGCACGAGAGAACACAGAGTCGAAACACTTTATGGTTGATGACCATGTGGAAACGACCTCAAATGGAAAGTCTTGGCACGGGCCATCTGTGAGTAGGGGATTGCGTTTAGAAGATGGAGCCGGATGTTCTCTAGAATGTCGCTAGCATGTAGCGTCAACGGAATAGGGATCTGTTAATGGTCGTATCGTTGGTCAGAAAACTTAAAACTTGTCATTCTCATACGACGGCATCTACCATATTTGTAGATTCTGTAGTTTGTTCGCTGTCTTTTTCTCATCGAGTCCATATGTTGTCGCTACCTAAGTGAGGCCGTAATGGCAAAATGGGTGTTTTCTGTTTAGGTGGATTGGTGTAGGTATGGACTAGCCGTTCCTTCGGATGCGAAGTATGCTTAAAAGTTGGCTATTCTTCATCGGAAATCTTATGCTTGTCATTACCAAATATGGGAAATGATACCGACTTTGTCTTTCTAGTTACATTTTACATAAAGATGGAGAGGGTATGGTGAGATGCAAGACTAAAGTAGTGCTCCGAGTAGAGTAGCTCCGACCAATAGGGTAGGCCATCGGCCTCATTCGACAAAGCCACCGAAGTCCATGCTCGGCCCGAGTCTAGCTTGAAAGAAGCAGACAATCTTCTTAATAGGATTTGCGAGCATTCCCATATCGCAAGCATTCACATTAAGGTGCTGTATTAAGAAATGGAATCTATATCAATTCTTCGAGGTTGACTCTCTTGCCTCCTTTGCACCAAGCAAGGCGTACCGGCTTGGAGACCGTATGCCAATGCATGATTTGAAATTAAGTTAAAAGGGACAAAACTCGCCAAACCTCGAATATCAAAAACATGTCACGGTGCAAACCATTTTTATTCGACAGTAAATCAAAGATTCAAATATCCAGAGAAATACATATTTTCGAAAGACAACTCCAACCCATGCCCAACAAATGCCCAAATTTGCAGAAGCCAGAGTCCACGGAATCTGAAAAGAGAACATCAAAACATGTGATCGTGAAGAATCAAACCTTGTTTTTATCAACAAGATAAAGAAGACAAGATAATTATCGTTCATGTGAATTTGAAGAAAAAAAAATTCTATCATTTTCGGGCATTTGGGACCGGAAAAGTCATCGATCATGGAAGATCTCTCTTCTTGGAACCAAAAAGTCTCTACATCCTGTCTTCTCTCCTCTTTCACCATCTCCCGAATCACGGCGACTCTCTTGACCCTGAAAGCGGACAGAGCCGATCTCGACATCTCCTCCTCGTCCTCGCTGGTAAATGGACATGTTGCTGCTGAAGCTCAGACTCCTCGACAGAGCTAGCCTCGGCCAGCGATGCCGAGCCATGGATGCTGAGCCTAAGCCTCGGCCATGAACGCCGGCGTTACACCGCCGCCCACGTATGTTTCTGTTTAAGCTCTGCATCGAGCTACGCCTTGGCCATAGACGCTGAGCATCACCTCCAGATCTGGCGGCAGCGGCAGCGACTCGACCGTGGCTGTGGGATTTGACGGCAAGGCCCGGGGGGATGTCGCTGAGCGCAAGAAACGGAAAACGAAAAATATAGGAGGGTGATAACAGAGGAGAGAGGGCGACACGGGGAAGAAGGCGGAGCAGCGATGGTGGTTAGCAGCCGCGCGTCCTGAGATGCGGCAGCGGTGGAGGCCGGGCCCTGAGCATGGCGTCGGCGGTGGTGACGGCGAGCCGAGGTGCAGCGGTTGGGCATGGAGGCGGATGAGGAAAAGAGAGACGAGCGAAGTAAAATATGGAGAAAATGTTGGCTGGGTACGGCGCGTGTGGACCTTACGTCGCGAGTACATGTCTATTTTTTTTCGGGTGATAATAATGCATGTCCTATAAATTGGTTGCATCACTTAATAATATTCATAAATCGCATGCTTGATGAAGGGTAAGAATTCTGAAGCAAAAGTCCCTGAAATACCCCCATGATGTCTTAGCCAAACCTAATTCTATTATAACCTTCCGATATCCAGCAAAACACTCAGGCTCGATAGGTCGAGTCCGAAACCTCCATCAACACCGGTGATGATGCCCAAACCCGAAATCAACCAGAATGGCTCCAAATCAAAGAGGAAGTGTATGAAATCGTGATCTCGAAACATGCCATCCCTCGTCGCATCTCGCCGTGGCAAATTATTCGGAAAAATATATCGTACAGTGAATGTGGATGTAAAAAAAAAAAAACTACCCGAATCAAATCAATCCTAACCCAAAAAGAATTCGGATCTTTTCAAATCGGGCTTTCATTAGTAAAAAAGGGAGGACTTTGTGATGGTTCGGTTCGATTTTGGATCACGGACGACCGGAAACACAAACCAAAACAGCCAGACAATCAGAGAGGCATTGTCATTATCAATTATTCCAATGTTATGCTAATGGTCTTGGCACAGAACACGATTGGGCTCTTATCTCAAGCCCTTTCAAAACAAAACTAATTGAAGCCCAAAACCAATGAAGCCCCCTATTCATATTGAAACTTTATTAAACCCAAACCCATCTAAGCTAAGTCAAGCCCACACTTCTTTTGGTTTTTTAACTTCTATTAATTATATTCCATTTTGTAATCCTTTGACTTCCATTGTCTTCATCCCATCGTCAAAAAGAAACAAGGAACACAGAACAGAGAAATACACAGATTCAGCGATATTGGGGGCCAACTACAGAATGTGCTAGAAAAATCATGTCTAAAAACAAGTAACAACATGTAAACTATTGTCGCGACCTAAAAAAAAAATCGGATGTTCCGATCTTAGGCTAATGGATTACTAGATCAATTAAATTAACTAACCTAGCTCGAGTTCTCCCAAACTCTACCAATTCGCAACTTAGGTCCAATTGTGAGCGTGTAAATATTTTCAATGGGAGTCGCCACTAATCATTTAGGGTAGGCTGATTAGAAACCTAAATAAAATAGCGGGAGTACTATTTTATTTCTGCGAACTAGAAATTATGAATTCGGGGATTTGGTTACACTAGATTCCCTAACGCCCTTTCGGTACCAATTTTCGAAAAAGCACTCAATTTGACAATCTTGATGAATCTTGACTTAAAGTTCGAATGTGCAGAAATTTTCTCTTTTTTTTTTTTACTTATTTAAATGAAAGCTAACTTATATGTAATGACGTGCAAAAATTGACATGCGATTAATGCAACCTAACATGCAAACTACATGTCATGCGACGACGTGACCTATTTCTAATGACGGGCATATTATTTTTTGTATTTTTTTTAAATGAAATCCGGAATTAAAAATGCTAATTATCTAAACATGCAATTTTAAACTAAAGAAATTAACCTATTCTAGAGTAATATTTTTGGTATTTTTTTTTATCGAAATTCGAAATTACAATCAAATAAATAAAAAAAATAAATAACCGCTAAATCTTTCGAATTAAGTTTCGATCTGAAGTCTGACAGATCGATCCTAAAATTCGAAATACCTGCTACGAAAATAATTCTATCTAAAGCCTGATAGATAGATTTATTTCCACATGTGCGGTTGCGGATCAGGAAATTTTCCTAATCGATCACATCTTGAAAAGATTTTGATATCTCAAATATTTTGGATATATTCAAGAAATTTTGAAAATTCGATTTCTATCCAAATTTGAAAAATAATAGATATCCAAGATTCCAAAGCATATTCAATTAAATCGCAATTTTGAAATTAAGCGAGGCAATAAAATCCCAGTTAGATAATGCTCGATCACTCAAATATGCAAAGTTAAGTAACAAGAAGCGCAAAACAGGCAATAAAATATCTAAATTGATTCGGATGAGATTTTTACCTAAATGCGCAAATAACTTTCCAAATGCAAACCGCCAGCCGGATCGGGATTGCGGATCGGGATTGTGACCGACGGGCGCATCAAGAACGGGCGACGCCGACGTTGGGGAAACGGCGGTGCAACGCCGGGGAGCGGGGTGGGTCGCGAATGGCCTCGCCCCGCCGGGCTCGCGGTGGACGGTCCAAGAGGGTGCGTTAACGATCACCGGAGTGTTGAGGCTCGCTGCCAGCGTTGCTAAGGATTGCTTGGAAACTTGCTGGTCGGGCGTGTGGAGCGACGAGGCGTGCAGTTGTGAAGATGCAAGACACGAGAGAACTGCAAAGAAATCTTTTTTTTTTTTTTTTTTTTTTCTCTCTGTGAATCGTGGATGTTGTAACAATGAAAGTGGATCCCTCTTTTTTTTTTTCTCCTTTTTGGCGTCTTCTCCTCTGGCTTCTTAGTATGTGCAGAACGTGAAGACCCTTTGTTCTCCTATGCTCTCCTTTTTGCCGTGTATGTCAATTTTTACCTCGTAGCTTGGCGATGAAGCTCAACAGATCGGGTTCGGGGGTATCGGCATCGGGAATAGGTCTGCAGCATGTCGAGGCCGGAGTGAAAAGCAGCCGCAACTGTCCGAGGATCCTCGGCTCGGGCTAAAAACAAAGAACTTGTCGTGGTAACGGGCAGCGGTGGTTGTCAAGGCCAAGGGACGAGCAGCGATGATCATCGATGGACAGTAGCGGTGGTGATTGTCGTGGTGGTGGCTCGCTAGATTGGTGACAATGAGGAGCGGCGTGGCGGGGCGGCGAACACAATGGCGGGCGGGCACGGTAGTGTTGTCTCATGGCCACAGTGTCTGGCCGTGAACGGGCGAGTGATGGCAAGCACGTGGGGGCGATAGCCTCGGCCGAGGAAGGCACGCCAGGAGGAGGACCGCCTGTCTTTCCCTCTCACACTCTCCCTCTTGTGTTTTCGCTCATTTTTTCTCTCACTTCCCACAACTTTTTTGTGTTTTTCTGAATGGTCGTGTATCCGATCGGTAGCCCCTTATGAACGAAGCTCCACTTTCACTCACCCTCGTCAAGGTTTTTCTAAAATTCTGCTCCCCCTTCCTTTTATTTCTTTTACCGAGACCTCCCCCCCTCCTGTATCTCCTCTTTTATTCTTTCCAATTCTTCTTTGACTTTTCTTTCCCTCGATTGTTTATGAAGCCCCCCCATACTATCATATCTTCAATCTTTCCTTTCCTTTTTGACCGAGACTTCCCCCTTCCTCACGATTTTTCCTTTTTGCGTGTCAACATCCGTGGAATGTATATTTCTTTTACTGATTCCTTGCGGACAAGTTTAATATTTTCCTTCCTTTTCTTTCAATCAAATATTCTCTTCGATTTCGTCAACCAAATTCCTCTAATGATTGATGGGCTGGGTCTGGTTTTCATTGCCGCTGGGCTTAGTTCAATTAAGCTCGTAATCATTTCAATCAAGTCCATCCGCTTTGTTGGTCCAATGCAAATTATATGGGCCTAATTAGCTACGAAATGCTCCTAATATCTATATGCAATTTTAACTAATTATTTTTTTTTTTTCTAGGGACCGAGATCGATCCCTAATTTTTATGCAATTAAGTACTAAATGATGTGCCAAAATTTAGGTGTCAACAGCTGCCCCTCTTTGAGTGGAGGCTCGTAGAGGTTTCGCTCAAAGACTGATACCTAAATTTTAACTATGCAAAATGATGAATGATTTTTTTTTTGATTTTTTTTTAAAAAATGTAATGATGCATGATGTGCAGACAATAAAGAATGTATGCTAAGGCTTCTCACTTCGTGTAGAGCGGTGAAAGAGTCTTACATACGGATCGCACAAAAAGCGTTCAAGTGAGGGAAAGCTTTATAATGCTTTGACTTTCCTCGATCTCCAAACTTCTGGTCCACCGGAAGTAAGGTTCTCGAGGTAGGATCGCCTATCTGTTACCTGTAGTTTCCTACAAATGCGAAATAGCGCGCAATATGAAGAAAGAATGAGGACGTGTTACCTATACCACTGGGCAATCATGAAAAGGATCATGTCACCTCTTCCATTGGGTGAGAATGAGTTTGGTTGTGCCACCTATTCCACTGGGTGAACACAAAATGGGGTGTATTGTCTATTCCACTGGACAATACACCATGAGAAACCATGCCGCCTGTCTACTGGGCTAACATGAAATGGGGTGTGTTGTCTATTCCACTAGACAACACAAAATGAGAAACCATGCCGCTTGTCCTATTGGGCTAACATGAAATGGGGTGTGTTGTCTATTCCACTGGACAACACAAAATGAGAAACCATGCCGCCTGTTCTACTGGGCTAACATGAAATGGGGTGTGTTGTCTATTCCACTGGACAACACCAAATGATAAATTATGTCGCCTGTTCCACTGGGCGAACATGAGATGGGGTGTGCTTCGTACTCCACTTGGCAACACCAAATGATAAATTATGTCGCCTGTTCCACTGGGCGAACATGAGATGGGGTGTGCTTCGTACTCCACTTAGCAACACCAAATGTCACCTGTTCCACTTGGTGAACATATGAGAGAGATAATCTCTCCTATTCCGGAGAGAGACACAATGAAGAATAATTAGTAGACATACCTGAATTCTTCTTATGACGGAGCCAATGGCATCACTCCTGTTTTTCCCTGAGAAAAGGTTAAAACAACACATGCGTAGGAGCAGAGAAAATATAATTCATGAATCGGCTTGCATTACCAAGCTTCACTGGGGAATTTATCAATAAGAACAACCATTTCCTCCTTTTGATAATTTGATCACATTAACTGAGAGACCTTTAATCAGAAAGGACTTTCCACTCACTCTCAATGAAAGGCTTTTGACCCGACTTTTGATGTGGGTATAAGAATCACTAAAACTTTCTTCATCATGCTTGACAAGGGTTTGGATATTCTCAAAATCAGTATGGCTTTACCAATCTGAGAGGTCTTTATAAGGACTAAAACGTGGGTTTGGTCAATGGCTTAGCAAAAGGGACTCTTCGAGTCAAGGCTATTGAAAGAATTGATATCACCAACTGCTCCGAGTTTACAAGTCAGGAATGCTGCAAAAATGTGGCGTCCTGACACGCCACTTACTAATGCGTTCTTAATCTTTTCACTTTTAGCACAAGCGGAAGACAAAACGCAATCAAATTAAACATTTCTCAATCAACGGACACATCCACAACAAAATACCACATCTTCATTTCCCACGTTTTATTTATATACAAAAGGTGATTGGGATGACATCCTCTTCAAGCATGATAGCAAAATTTCATCTGGGAGGTCAAAATGGGGTCCTACTCCCCTAATGCAGCTACATCCACAACTCCACTTCTGTACTTGTCGCCACCACCTCCATCACTACTGACACTATCAGGATAAGAGGTCGGTGACATGTTCGAAGATCTGTAAAAATGTGTCAACGATAAACAGTGAGCGAAAACTCAGCCAAGTAAACGCTATCACGCCATACTAAACGGATAATGATAGGCATTCCAATCGAGTCAAATAGGTAGATAGATGAACCAATTTACAACCAACCATAGCATATAAGACTCCCTTTTTTTCTGGGCATAAACCACCAGACAAGATTTTCAATCGACTAACAGCCATTCACACGAATTCTCAATGCATGCATTATGTGATCACAAGTCGTTTTAATTCGCATTGATTTAGTAACTCAAGCTACAACATCCTCCGGGAACCCAGTTACCCCCCGGGCATCTCGCACTTACCACAACGTCGCGAGGACATCTAGGGAACCGTGTTACACCCCTAGGCATCCGAGGGAACCCAGTTACCCCCTCAGGCATCTCGCACTTACCACAGCGTCGCGAGGACATCTAGGGAACCGTGTTACACCCCTAGGCATCCGAGGGAACCCAGTTACCCCCTCAGGCATCCCAACTCCGGGGCATCGTCGTCTTGGGGACCGACGGAACAACCACACTTACAATTCCACACCCTTCGACATATGAAGTACAGAAATTTATAAACGTAATTTACAAAATCTAACACCAAAGAAATATCTCATCAGGAGGTCCACATCATGTACATTACATTTCCCGAATACACCCTATCAAAAATTATGATGTCTCAAATCAGAATTAATGCAACCTGGAATGTGGGCAATACTAGACAGTTTTGTAGACCTTGGGAAATAAATCTCAAGGACATGGCAAACGAGTTCCAAAAATTCCGAAATTTTAATATGATATTAACAAGACCTTAACATATATTTTTTATGAAGAACACAATCCCAAAATCCTCCTGGAAAGGGCACTTTTGAGGGCACGAAAACAGACTACTACAGGTTCGCTGAAACAGTGAGACTGAACCCAAAAGTATTCTCATTTTACAGACCAAACCATCTTCAAACGCTTCGAAATTTTTATATGTTATAAAAAAGAGAGTTATGAACAAATTTTGTGAAGAAACCGTGGCCAAATTCGAAGTGGATATTTTTATAAAAAAATCGAGAAGGACCAGAGGTCGCTGTCTCACCGAAAAACGCAGTTCTGATCCGGTAAAAGGTTGGTCCTTCGTAATATCCATTTGTGCTCAGAAAAATCTGAAATTTTAGTATGTTGTAGATCAAGACATTCTGAACAACTTTCAAGAAGAACGTTTAGCCAAATTTTGTCCACAACAGAAGCTATAAAAATAGAGAACAAAGGTTGTCCAGAGAAGCCAGTTTCTGAAACCCAAAATAAACATCCAGAAATGGTTCCTCATTGAAGATCTACTACCTCCCAGCCACGAATTCACTATTCTAGGGACTCAAGTCGACATGCATGGCCTGTTCTAAACTAGTCCGGCACCCTAGACCCACCAAGGTTCGTTATGGTGTATCAATCCTTCAAGAACAGCCGTCGCAACTACTCGGACTCGCCTAACACCAACTCAGATCAGTTCAACAGCTTACCCGAGACCCAACCTTCATGCAACCATTACCGAGGCTAGTATAAGGTGATAGAGAATACTTGCCGGTGAGAGGAAATGGCTGAGATGGCCGAGGTGAGGCTGCTGGGTCCGGTGCGGAAACGAAACGGCCGGCTGTCGCTGCTGGTCGTGGACAGAGCGGAGGGCGGTAGCTGCTGGTCAACGGAGGCGCTGTCTTCCGGGCGGCCATAGAGAGAGACGAGAGAGAATTGAGCTGAGGCGAGAGAGTGAGTTCGCAGAGAAATGAGAGGGAGTGAGCTAAGGCAAGAGAGAGCAGAAGGAAATGCACTTCTCGGATGGCCCTTTAGTTCCCCATGCATGCATGGGCATGCACGGTGACACTTGGCACCTTTCTCTTGCCAATTGTAGAGGGAAAAGAGAGTCTAGTGCCCCCCTACAGTATTCTTGCGTGCATGGCTTGCATGTAGGAGAAAAGACAAGACATAACAAGACAAAAGGGAAGAAATGAAGAGGTTTGGGGGCTGCTGATGCGTGGGGTTTCTGGCGGGAAAAAGGGAAGGAAAAAGAAAAGGAAGGGAAAAGAGAAAAGGAGGAAAAGAGGGGCTGTCCGTGAGTAAGGGGAAAAATGGGGAGAAAAATAGCGGCGATGGGTTTGACACGGAGTCGGGTCGCACGGACGACGCAACGTCGGGTTAGTCGGCTCGACGGTAATTGATCCCAAGAATCCAACTCGTGATTCCAAAAAAAAATGATAATCGCAACATTAACTTCCAATTTCATCTTCCTAATCTCCGTTGATGAGCACCCTAATCCATTAGGGTAATTTAATCTTTGGCCATGAAATTTCAGGATGCCACAAAAAATGAGATAGAAAAATTTTGCTCGCACTTCTTCGAGCAACATTTGTAAGCATTTGAAATTCTACGTTAACTCAAGTGCCCTATTCTGAAGAGACTTCGATAAAGGTTGTAACGTAGGTTTGGGTAGGCTTGAAATGAATGGCTTATTTCCATCAAATGGGGTATTATGAACATGGAGATTGGCGATCATCCAATCATGCTACTGGTACCATTGATCTATCTCTAGCAATTGCTTCATAAATGAACCTTCAAACGGTCTTTTCCTTGAAGACTGATCTTGCATATTGACTCCGTTCTCGCTGAAGCTTTTCTTTCTCTCCTTTTCTCCTCTCTCTTTTTTTTTTTTTTTTGAGAGAGAGAGATTTTCTTTTGAGAAATTTTTCCGAGAGAGAGAACTTCGATTTAATGGAGTCCTTTTGCATTCTTTCTGATGAATTTTATCTTGAGCTTGCTTTGAGATGATTTCATTTGTTTATCACGAGAATGATCATCAATCGGGTTGAAATGAATTCACTGCTCAAATTGGGTATGCAAAGGGTATACTGTGTAGGGATATAGAAAAAAACGCTCTTCTTCATATCTAAGGCACTTGAGCTAACACAAAATTTGCATGCAATAAATATACTTGAAGATTGATGCAAGTGAAAGCAAGAAAATTCTGACCATTTTGAACTTTCTAAGAAATTGCCCCGGCATGGGGTTGTTCCTGACAGGGGTAACAAATGAAACTCCGTTCAAAGGGGTTAAGCAAATGATAACCCGTAGTGTTTAGATAGAGGAAATGAATGCCCCTCATCATTTTGGTTATCATACTTTTCGTGAGATAATCCTTTACCTAGTCAGCATGGAATTTTCACTCAACTCGTACTGGGAGTTATCTTTCGGGATGTGTATGGAAATGTCTTGCCTTTCGTCATCTTGAAGTCTCTTATGCAATATGATCGCTCATTAGGACAGAAACAGATTGCCAGATCAAAGGCCTTCCTCAAACAAAGCTTAGTAACATCAATTGATTCATGAAATTCAATAGAAACAAGGTTAGAATGAGTACAAATCAAGTGTAATACTTCTTTACAGAATCAGAATTAACTGGACTGGAAAAAACACGACCATCCATCTCGGGCCAAAGTCAAAGCACCTCTTGGAAGGACTTTTTTCACAATGTACGGGCCGCCATAATTTGGGGCGAATTTTCCTCCGGGAACAGGAAAGTCCGGGAATACATTCCTCAGGGCTAGATCATTTACCTTGAAGTGTCGTTGATGCACTTTTTGGTTGAACGACTTACCTACTCATGCGGCAACTGGATCAGACATTTCGTCTCACTCTCAGGGGGATTTGCCCTTCTCTTCACCTCTTTGGGTTCTCCGAAATCACTCAGGTTGACGGTGATAGTTTGGTCTACCATCAGGACTTTGGGTCTCTTTCATGATGCTCTAGATCGCGTCGAAGGTCCAAGAAATCTTCAAGTTCGTCGGTGTCATCAAGATCAGACTTGGTGGCACATAATTTATCAGAATAGACCGTTCCCATACCTTCTTCGTGTCACAAGATTGCCCTGAAACATAAAGTGGGGGTTAGGAAGGACAAACAGGGCTAAACATTGCATTTTTAAAAAAAAAAATTTCTCTTTTTGATTTTTTAAATTTTTCTGGGATTTTTTTTTTGTTTTTTTTTTTTGAAATTCTTTTCAAAATGGTTTTAACACTGAGGAACATGAAGAAGCCCGGGCCTCGAGAATTCTCCTTGGACTATATTTTCTTTTATTGGTTGGATATCATCACCGGGCTGGTTTGATGTACCTCAACATGCCCTCAAAAAATTTATAATTTCATTGATTATCATCGAATGAATTACATTTATTGGAATGGAAACTGGGACAATAAAGTCATAGAAATGAAAAATCCTTAAAAAACAGCTCCCGAGACGGGGCAAGTCCTAGAAAACAATAGAAATTCCCAGGCAGGGGAGTGTGCAAAAAACAGTAAAGATGTTACTCTCGCGGGCCAGTGCCCATTTCATCCAACGGTCCTTCCTCGATAGCTCTAACGAGCATGTTATCGAACAGAGCAGTGATTCCCTCCATCGCGTCATCAAGATCCTCTGACACTGGAGGTATTAGATCATCCATACCTCCCCATCCATCGGGGACGATATCACGCGGATCAATATAGAAGCTCGGGGGAGCCGAATATTTCACATAGTAGTCGAACTTGCCGCTCGGTTGCCCCAGGGTGTCGATCACCTCCTTTTCTTCATGTATCATTCTTGCAGGACTCGGGGATGTGGTCTGAATGTTTGGGGCTACGAGAAGATCATCTCGGCCTTGGCAGAGCTGCGAAGCACGAAATGTTGATGCCCCGGTATCTAAGAGGTCCTGAATCTTGTGCTTTAGATCAACGTCGTACGACCATGAAATCATCTTGTCACTTTCATAAGCGTAGGGCTGAGGTGATGCTAGGACCAGTACTTCTGAAGCATCGGGTATAATGATCCTAAGGTCATTGTCAGAGGAGTCCTTAAGAGGGGGCATGTCAGGATCCAACTTAACTTGTTCATCGGTCATCCTTCTTTTGGTCACCGATCGAGTATTATGAGGATGAGGGGGATCCATGGCAAATTACCTGCAAAAGTAACGATGGAATAAATATAACGAGTAAGAATGACGAGTCGGTCCATGACATCCTCTAGACCCTCAAGGTGAAATTTCTTTCGAACGACCGATTCGTCCAGTAAATCTCGAAATTCCAAATAAAAACCTGGACTGATTCCAAAATTTACAAATTATAGCTCCACATTTTTCATTGAATTACTCAAAATGAAAATCGTTCGGCAACATTTATTAAAAAAAAAAAAAAAACATCAATGGCATGAAGTACAAATATAAGCTAACATTCCATCCTAAAAAGAAAGAAAAACTTCCTAAACCAAACTAGAAATCAGACGGTCTTCCTCTTTTTAGAGGCGACGTGATCTATAGACGAATGGGCCTTCAAGGCACGCCGTAATCGTGCATTCTCTTCAGCCAGAGCATCTGCCTTATCCTGGGCCTTCGTCGCCTTTTCTTCGCTGATTCTGATTTGAGTCCAAGGGTATGCCGTCTTCGTCACGATCGGGATCTTCGGGAGTATCCCGGCGGGGATGGTATGATGTTGAATATACCGGGCTGTGGCAAAGTGGACGCTTCATCCTTCCGGTGGGCCGTGCCTCAGGCCAAATCAACTTCTGAGTGGAACAATTCTGCCAAGCCTCAAAATGACGCCTAAGCTTGACTCTGTAGGACTCGCCTTTCTCGAACTGGACTTGAAATTCATTCGGCCTGAATGGAGGTGGGACATCCTGCAGAACTCGGAATTGACGCGTAACCCAAAGAGGCTGATAGCTGGTTGCCCCATAAATGCCCATCAAAGGTACGGGCTTCTGATCGCCATGGTATAGTCGAGCCTCAACCTCTCGAAACCATATAGCTTGCCAAAGGAAAATCTTAGAGCTTGGATCCTTGAACAAATTGACCCATTGTGTATAGTGCAAACTCTTAGTTTGATCTTGTATTTGTTTGAACTTTAAAATAGGGTTATCGATCATGCCCATTTCAAATACAATCATATTTTCCCCAAATTGAGAAAGATGTGAGAAAAATCATATTTGTAAAAGCTCAATCGGGGCTCGAAAAGTTCTATCTTTTCTTTCTTGAAACGTGTCAGAGATATGAAAGTCTGCCAAAATTGTGTTTATGAAACTAACTCCACCACATATTAGTTTTACCGTCCAAGCTATCACAGGATCAATAGCATTTTGACGGAATTGAAAAATGATGAATCCAAAAAAGGCTAAGATAAAAATCTTAGATTTCATAAGGAGGGAGCTATTTTCAAAACATTCAATAAGAAAAGATAGTGGGCATGCTTGACAATTACCCTTTAGCACTTTTTCAATTTCTTTTTTGGTCAAACTCAAAAATTCAGCAAGCGCTACCACAGGATCCACCTTAATAGGTGGTTCAACTATATCCAACTCAATCGATTTTTCAATGGCAATACTGTATTCTTCCAGAGTCGGTGTGAGCTCAAACTTACCTCCCAACACAAATGTGGTCGTCTCGGGGCACCAAAAATGGGCGAGTGCCTGCATGACCCCACTCTGAACATCTATGTCTAGGATTGGCAACATGAATCCAATGCGCTTGAGAACGTACTGCTGACCATCTGGCTTCAACTGGCTCCATAACTTCTTGAGCTCCAGCTTCGGAGTAGGCACGAAACGGATATCGAGGCGACCCTTTCTTGTATAGACCACGTGCCAAAAAAAAACTCAACCTAAACCATGGACCGACTCAAAATAAGATACAAAAAAAAAACAAAGATAAAGCTCGAGAAATTACCGTCTTTAGGAAAAAATGTCAATCACATAGACATGCACATGAATCGTGAGTTTAAATCTTAATCTATCTATCCTAATGGCTTTTGCAAAGTGAAATGATGAACGGAACGACGTGTCGCAGCCTCGCGTACAATCATCATGACTAGTCGCAGCCTCGCATACAATAGTCATGACTAGTCGGGTCCAATCACTTCGGGCTCGATTCGGTCGACAAGGGCAACCCCCATGCATCGTAGCCTCACGTGCATGAAGACGGCCCTTGAGCCATTTTTTGGAAAAATTTTCGGGATCCATATGGGATAAAATCACCGAACCTCAGCTAGTTAGGGACCATATAATCCACCACTTCCAAAGTATTTTGAATGGCGGATCAGCACCGGCCCTACCCTCCACCTCAGACTTGGGGGATCTTCTTGGACACGTCCTCGATGAAGACCAGAGACTCACTCTAACCCACCCAATCACCGAAGGGGAAATAAAATCTGCACTCTTCTCTCTTGCAAAGGACAAAGCTCCTGGTCCTGATGGCTTTAATGTTGAATTCTATAAACACTCATGGGGGATTATTGGACCATCTATTATAGAGGCGGTCCAATCTTTCTTTCATTCTGGTCATTTACTTAAGGAGATCAACAACACCATCCTTACGTTGGTGCCAAAATCCCCCAATGCATCGGCGATGACTGATTTCCGTCCAATAGCTTGTTGCAACACCTTGTACAAATGCATGTCAAAAATCCTCGCTAGGCATCTAGCAAAAGTAATCCCGTTGTTGGTTGGACCATCCCAAACGGCGTTTGTTAAAAACCGTAAAATCAGCGACAACATCATGCTAGCACAAGAACTTTTTGCAGACTTTCATCATGAAGCATACCTACCTAAATGTGCCGTTAAGGTGGATTTTCACAAAGCTTTCGACACGATTGACTGGAACTTCATTGAAAGGGTACTCACAGCCTTTAAATTTCCAGATTCTTTCATTAAGCTGATTATGGAATGCATCTCAACTGCAAAATTCACCATCTCCATCAATGGTGAACTGCATGGTTTTTTTGGGAGTAGCCGAGGGATACGACAGGGGGACCCTCTCTCACCGTACCTCTTCATCCTCGTTATGGAAAGCTTCTCAGCTATCCTCAAGTCCAAAACCGCTAACTCGGATTTCAAGTGGTATTGGCGATGCAAAAAACCTCGCATATCCCACTTGTTCTTTGCGGACGACGTCCTCCTCTTTTCCCAAGGACACATGAGATCTATTCAGCTCATAAAGGAAGCACTTGACCTATTCTCCAGATGGTCTGGACTTAGACCAAATCCGCACAAGAGCAACATCTACCTCTCCGGGGGTAACTCTGACCTGCATAATGGCATTCTTCAATGCCTCGGATTTCAACAAGGGTCTCTACCCTTCCGATATCTGGGAGTACCTATCATCTCTTCCAGGTTGCGCAAGGAGGATTGTAAGCAATTGATTGACACCATAACGGCGCGAGTCCGTTCTTGGACGCAAAGATTCCTATCTTTTGCCGGTCGCTTACAACTTATCCTCTCAGTTCTGCAATCTATCCAACTGTATTGGGCCACCATATTCTCTCTCCCAAAAGGTGTCTTGAAGGGTATTGAAGCCATACTACGACGATTCCTATGGAAAGGGCCCGGCTTGGGAACAGGCGGAGCTAGGGTATCCTGGAACGTTGTATGTCTCCCAAAAGAAGAAGGCGGGCTTGGGATACGAAGACTCTCTGACTACAATAGAGCCATGACTCTAAAACACATATGGATCCTTTTCACTGATAAGGAATCCATGTGGTGCAAGTGGATTCATACAAACTTTTTACAGAAGAAAAACTTCTGGACTGTACCCAAACCCACTATTTGCTCATGGACTTGGAAGAAGATCCTCGACTTACGAGTCTTAGCTCAAACCCTTTTCCGGTGGAAAATTGGAAATGGCCGGATGACTTCCTTTTGGTTTGATTGGTGGCATCCAAAAGGGCCACTCTACTTCTTCTACAACAACGTTGACATCTACCACTCTCGGATCCCGAGGGATGCCTCGGTTTGGGATTTTTTCCACTCTCCAAGACAACCATCCTCCATTATACACACTATTATGGATTGGATGGAAACTTCTCCATCTCTTGTTGATGATACCCCGGACTGCTTCACTTGGAACCCTAACCCGACGGAACCCTTCTCGGTTGCCCGGGCCTGGAATCACATAAGGAAGAAAGGTCACCTGGTTACTTGGCACTCTTTTGTATGGGACTCTCATGTGATCCCTTGCCACTCCTTTCTCCTATGGATTGTGTCACTTAACCGACTGCCCACGCAGGTCCTCCTTTTACAATATCGTCGCATCGACTCAGGACTATGTGCTTTCTGTAACCTTACACCGGATTCCATCAATCATCTCTTCTTTGGTTGTTCCGTTACTAGCAGGTTGGCTTCTTTTTGGGCCACCAACTGTATTCTCCCATGGCGCAACCGCCCGTGGCCAGAACTTATTATGTGGGCAAACAAAGTCTGCGGCAGCCACTCTTTTGCTCACCGACTTGCTAGGTTCTCCTTTGGTGCTCTATGCCACACCATATGGATAGAGAGGAACAACTCCCTCTTCAGAAACAAGACCATTTTTATTCCGGGGTATTCGCAAGCAAATTTCCAAGATGGTGAAGGATAAAGCATCATCCCTTGGACAAATTGCCAACACACCAGAAAATAGAAGGCTCCAAAGGAACTGGGATCTCCCTCCTACCATCTTTTCAAATTTGGTTACTTAGTTTCTTGTATAGGGCTTTGTGAGGTTCTCTAGGCTTGTATAGGGCTTTGTGAGGTTCTCTAGGCTTGTATAGGGCTTGTTGGTTTAGTCTTGCCCTTGCCTAGGGCTTTGCTCTTGTTAGCTTGTTGTTCGGCCTCCCCTGTGGTTTTCCTGCTTCCTTCGGGACGAGGGCTGTTTTGTTTTCCTTGTACTTGGTGTATTTGAGAAGTAATACAATTCTTACCTTACCCAAAAAACCTTTAGCGAAGCCTTACCGTCAAGGTTAAAGAACCATCTAAATACCATCCTAAAACTAGGGGTGTGACCCAGGTCCGGTCACAGGTTGTGTGTGGTGTAGTGCAAATACTGTAAATCATGCACAACAAATATATACAAACACCACTTCAATAGTACAAAAATTAAATCACAATTCCACTCCACCAAGCCTGCAAAACAAAGGGTTAGCCAATCACTACTCCCCTTATAACTCCCATCCTACAAAACCATTTAACACCTAAGAATGAGAATTCAATCAAATTTTGTCAAATCGAGTGATTTTTCAATAAAAATTTTCTGGCCTAAGTCCTCCTTAAATTTTTTTTAAAAAAAATTCAAGTTATTCCCCAGCTGAGTCGCCAAGCTGTCACGACCTAAAAAAAAAATCGGGTTTTCCGATCTTAGGCTAATGGATTACTAGATCAATTAAATTAACTAACCTAGCTCGAGTTCTCCCAAACTCTACCAATTCGCAACTTAGGTCCAATTGTGAGCGTGTAAATATTTTCAATGGGAGTCGCCACTAATCATTTAGGGTAGGCTAATTAGAAACCTAAATAAAATAGCTGGAGTACTATTTTATTTATGCGAACCAGAAATTATGAATTCGGGGACTTGGTTACGCTAGATTCTCTAACGCCCTTTCGGTACCAATTTTCGAAAAAGCACTCAATTTGACAATCTTGATGAATCTTGACTTAAAGTTCGAATGTGCAGAAATTTTCTCTTTTTTTATTTTTTACTTATTTAAATGAAAGCTAACTTATATGTAATGACGTGCAAAAATTGACATGCGATTAATGCAACCTAACATGCAAACTACATGTCATGCGACGACGTGACCTATTTCTAATGACGGGCATATTATTTTTTTTGTATTTTTTAAAATGAAATCCGGAATTAAAAATGCTAATTATCTAAACATGCAATTTTAAACTAAAGAAATTAACCTATTCTAGAGTAATATTTTTGGTATTTTTTTTTATCGAAATTCGAAATTACAATCAAATAAATAAAAAAAAATAAATAACCGCTAAATCTTTCGAATTAAGTTTCGATCTGAAGCCTAACAGATCGATCCTAAAATTCGAAATACCTGCTATGAAAATAATTCTATCTAAAGCCTGATAGATAGATTTATTTCCACATGTGCGGTTGCGGATTAGGAAATTTTCCTAATCGATCACATCTTGAAAAGATTTTGATATCTCAAATATTTTGGATATATTCAAGAAATTTTGAAAATTCCGATTTCTATCCAAATTTGAAAAATAATAGATATCCAAGATTCCAAAGCATATTCAATTAAATCGCAATTTTGAAATTAAGCGAGGCAATAAAATCCCAGTTAGATAATGCTCTGATCACTCAAATATGCAAAGTTAAGTAACAAGAAGCGCAAAACAGGCAATAAAATATCTAAATTGATTCGGATGAGATTTTTACCTAAATGCGCAAATAACTTTCCAAATGCGAACCGCCAGCGGATCGGGATTGCGGATCGGGATTGTGACCGACGGCGCGTCAAGAACGGCGACGCGACGTTGGGAACGGCGGTGCAACGTCAGGAGCGGGGTGGGTCGCGAATGGCTCCTCGTCTCAGCGTCGGGCTCGCGGTGGACGGTCCAGTAGGTGCGTTAACGATCACCGGAGTGTTGAGGCTCGCTGCCAGCGTTGCTAAGGATTGCTTGGAAACTTGCTGGTCGGGCGTGTGGAGCGACGAGGCGTGCAGTTGTGAAGATGCAAGACACGTAGAGAACTGCAAAGAAATCACTTTTTTTTTTTTTTTTACTTTTTCTCTCTCTGTGAATCGTGGATGTTGTAACAATGAAAGTGGATCCCTCTTTTATTTTTCTCCTTTTTTGGCGTCTTCTCCTCTGGCTTCTTAGTATGTGCAGAACGTGAAGATCCTTTGTTCTCCCTATGCTCTCCCTTTTGCCGTGTATGTCAATTTTTACCTCGTAGCTTGGTGATGAAGCTCAACAGATCGGTTCAGGGGGTATCGCATCGGGAATAGGTCTGCAGCATGTCGAGGCCGGAGGAAAAGCAGCCGCGAACTGTCGAGGGATCCTCGGCTCGGACGGAAACAATAACTTGTCGCGGTACGGGGCAGCGGTGGTTGTCAAGGCCAAGGGACAGCAGCAGCAATGATCATCGATGGACAGTAGCAGTGGTGATCGTCGTGGTGGTGGCTCGCTAGATTGGTGACAATGAGGAGCAAAGCGTGGCGGGCGGCGAACACAATGGCGGCGGGCACGGTAGTGTTGTCTCACGGCCACAGGTCTGGCCGTGAACGGGGCGTAGTGATGGCAAGCACTGTGGGGCAGTAGCCTCGGCCGAGGAAGGCACGGCCAGGAGGAGAACCGCCTGTCTTTCCCTCTCACACTCTCCCTCTTGTGTTTTCGCTCATTTTTTCTCTCACTTCCCACAACTTTTTTGTGTTTTTCTGAATGGTCGTGTATCCGATCGGTAGCCCCTTATGAACGAAGCTCCTCTTTCACTCACCCTCGTCAGGTTTTTCTAAAATTCTGCTCCCCCCTTCCTTTTATTTCTTTTACCGAGACCTCCCCCCTCCTGTATCTCCTCTTTTATTCTTTCCAATTCTTCTTTGACTTTTCTTTCCCTCGATTGTCTATGAAGCCCCCATACTATCATATCTTCAATCTTTCCTTTCCGTTTTGACCGAGACTTCCCCCTTCCTCACGATTTTTCCTTTTTTGCGTGTCAACATCCAGGGAATGTATATTTCTTTACTGATTCCTTGCGGGACGAGCGAATATTTTCCTTCCCTTTTCTTTCAATCAAATATTCTCTTCGATTTCGTCAACCGAATTCCTCTAATGATTGATGGGCTGGGTCTGGTTTTCATTGCCGCGGGCTTAGTTCAATTAAGCTCAGAATCATTTCAATCAAGTCCATCTGCTGTTGGTCCAATGCAAATTATATGGGCCTAATTAGCTACGAAATGCTCCTAATATCTATATGCAATTTTAACTAATTATTATTTTTTTTTTCTAGGGACCGAGATCGATCCCTAATTTTTATGCAATTAAGCACTAAATGATGTGCTGAAATTTAGGTGTCAACAACTATGTCAATACATCTTCAGATTTGAGCAATATCAAAAGCTTTTTTCACAACTGAGTACGCAAATGAGTTTGGCTTCTAGATTAGACTCATACAAACATGATAAGACGTATACTCGAGTAAAACCAATTCCATTTCTAACGGAGATGATGAAAGCTCGGTTTCCTCCTCCATCGAAATAGAGTAGGACAGGACATTACTAATGTCACATTAGCGTTACCTGGTCAATGAGCAGAAACGGAGCTACGATCAGCGACTAGATTGATGATGGGAGCTTGGCTTATGTCCAGTGATTGGAATCACAGCTAACAAGCGAGTCTTGAGCGCGATTTCGGGTTGAAATTCAGGTTGATGGACGAATTATAATTAATAGGAGGTGTCAACAATGGTCCATCCAACCCACCCATGAATAGTTTAGTTGGTTAGAGCATACTTCCGGCTTTTTGTTTTTTCTTGTCACGTTCAAAAACAAACTCACATGAGGAACGCGACAAAATACCCCATAAAAGTGTAAACAATCTAAGGGGTTTCACGTTGAGATCACTTTTAATCGACAAAAGTCAAATTAGTCTCCTCAAGTGTTCCAAGATATGACCGTTCCAAATCATCTTATAATAAATTTATCGAATTGCACCCACTTATATGTTAAATTTGACACATGCTTTGTTAGTCTAATTAATAGTTAAGCAATAGCGCATGTAAATGGGTTGAAGACATGAAACACCATCCATAATCTCTTGTCTACGAAGGATACCAATCAACAGCATAAATAAGCACACATCATCATCTCTCAAACTAGTCCATCCTTAATCTCTCGGGGTGGGAGGGGCAGCAGCATTTGAAGCAGTACTATAATAAAAAAAATTCGTCGCCAAGGGATTATTTCTCTGAATTTCGTCCTTGAGAGGATGCGGATGCCTCTCCTTGAGTCGGTTGATCGATCAACCTGAACAAGCTCCGCCGGAGGTCCTCCATTCGCCCCTTCATCCGGTAGAGTTCTTCCTGGTTGAGCTCTTCCATGGGAGCTGCCCACCATTCCAAACCGCCTTTTCCTTCGGTCAGTTGCTTCAACACTTTACCTTGCGCCTTCTCAGCTTTGATGTGATCATAGAGCTCATCGTGCTGCTGGTTGAGCTCATTGGTAGATTGGACCTGATGATAGGACTTGATCAAAGCACGAGACCTATCGTTGGGGGGAGGGTTTCGGTTGAGGAACCGATCGGTGACTGTGTCAATGGACGGATGAGCAAAAGAGAAGGGCTTACCAGCCGGAGAGACCGCTACAAATCCCACCTCCGCCACACAGAGGGTCACAAGCTCGCTCGACATTTTGTAGATGCTAGCTTTACGTTTTGAAAATGTGCTAAACCTGCTATAGTCGAAGAGAGTGATCTAAGACAGTCGCAAATGAGTAAAGTTGTGATATTGGTTGACGCAGAGATAATAGAGAGAAAATACACGTATTAATACGAGGATATGAATGTCAAATCTAGTATGAGTAGTTGAGAGACAATCTATAAGATGGATTAAATAATAGTAAGGTTATTTATCTTTATGGATATGAGTTTCTTGATCATGATTTACACACTAATGGCCATGAAAATCAAGATGAGTATGTTACGTACGCGGTAAGATATGTTGCCGAAAACAAGAAAGTAGATTCTTCTTTTTTTTTCTATTTTAGCCGGGTTTCTGAACAATTTTCTAAGGCATTCAATGTTGTTCATTATTTCGTCCATTACTTTTCATAAAGTTTAAAACAAACGAGATTCTGCAATTGATTTAAGTTCAATCTACAAGAAATTTTAAAATGAATATTTGTATGACTTCGTATTCCTGTCAAAGTCAAAGATAATTGGATCATCATAGGTTGGAGATGTTTCAGTTACCAAATAAATTCATATTCGTGAGAAAGTCGCATTCTAACATAAAGCAATATAATGTCTTTTAATTAGATTTCTTCAATGATATTTGACAATTCATTTAAGTAATATACAAAGTATATTGCAATGCAAAAGACTAATATGGAGAGGAAAATTGGCAGTGCACTTTTCTATGATGCATCACCTTTTCAGAATTACATATAAATGCTTCTGGATCCTATTTTCCGAGATAACTAACAGCCATGGTTGAAAAAGAGTCGACATTCAAGCCTCATTACACTTCAGATAATTGTGCAAGTGTCAATAAATTGTTGGCCTCTCCTTTTCTTCTTTCATTCATTCTTTTGTGTTTTCTCTTTTCTTTTTGCTTTCTAATAATTAGATGTTCAATGAAAGCTCAACTGTATAGGAAATTATCATAAAGACATTATGATAAAAATGATCTTGATTTTCATAAAATATGGGAAAAGTAGCTCTTAGAAAAATCATTTATTTTTCACAAAACAAACGGAGCCTTAGAAAACAAAACCTACACAAATATTAGTCACTATAGGCGCTAGAACATTACGACAGCAAAAACAATACCCTTAATTTATTCTGTAATCATTTGGATAGAAATTTATCTAGTGAGAAAATTTTCTAGATTCCTCCCAAGCACAAACCACGATAAAAAAAACTGAAAATATAGAGTGGATTGACATGGACAAGCAGGTAAATTATAGGGATAAATTGACACAATCACAAAAATACATGGGGCCAATATGTGATTTTCTCCAACATCCACTGCAGAACTATGACGACCTCCTATTAAGTGGCCCTTCCAAGAACCTAGGGAAAAGGAAGCTCCTTTACTTTTGCCGAAGCCCACTCTGATCATCTCTGAAAATGGCAGAGCAATGGGGTCGCCTCGGCAGTGGTTGGAGAAGGCGTTGTTGGATATCTCTGCAAGCGAGCAGAGTCGGGTCTGGACTTGGACAAGGACGTATTCTCCTATTGCGACCTCGCTCAACCTTCCGACGTCAAGAGAGTACCTAGACGCAAATCTCTTATCTTTCTTGTGTTTTCTGCGTCTTTTTTCAGTTATTCGCGATGGTGCGATGTTATTGCCAATTTGGGTTTCTCTCTTTTGATTTCTTGATCGAATTTTACATGTGCAGAAGCTAAAGCATCGTCCTCAACAATATCGATTTTCTGTAGAAAAAGACTCCTTTTTGTATTCAATGAATATTTTTTTTGTACATTTACAATTCTCAATCCTGTTATGTATATAGGACATATGACAACCCTAATTAGGAGATATACAATAGAAAGGATTCTATACTAGGAAGAAATCTATATAATAAAAATGCCTAACAAATAGGCTAAAATAGCCCTCGACCACATTTTCATCTAGACACCTCTTCAAATATTTGCAGGAAGAGATTCGTTATGTTACAGTTGCGGTGGATTGGACAGTTAGTTTATGAAATATTTATTCTTCGAGCAAATAGTATAGATTTCCGATGAGCAGACATTTCGATTGGCTGTAAATTGGTTCGAACTTTGTGTTTTCGTCGGGCAAGAAGTGGGAAAAGGCGTGATCAATGAATATCTGCGGCAGAGAGGCCATTCATATCTCAGCAGCAGTTGTGGCAGCAGCAGCGTTTTCGGTGTTTCGTCCTCGAAATTACATGCCTATGTCAAGCCGCCTTCAGCTGAAGTTTCCACTTCCGGAAACAAGAAACCGCCTAGAGCATCTAAAGAGGCTGCTGGCTCGAGTAGTCAAGAAATGACGGCAGTGATCAGAACCCATGGGTCGAAACCTGCAAATCAAAGTAATTCTCGAAAAAAGAAATCTAGAAGGTCGTGTCGCTAGCTGAGGCAGCCAAAGGTTCCGCTGTATTCAAGCAAGCAAAGCCTGTTCGTACCAAGCCCACAGGCATAGGTTGGTGAGCAATTGCTTATCTTGTGGCAAGATTGTTAGCGAGCAGGAGGAAGAGGGGCAGTGTGACTTTTCGGTGCACTTGTTTGAAGGAAGGAAGCCAGTATGCCGGTCTCGACCAAACTACACCGGTCCTCACAAAGGCTGAAGCTGCCGTAGAAGCTGCCGCGGAAGCTTATGCCAAGAGACTTGTTGTATATGATTGGAACTCTGCAGCGCGTACAACGATTATCGATGACCAAAGCAACCATTACAAAATTGAGGGCAACAGCTTGTTATCAAAGGAGGTATATCGTCTTTTGGAATCTTGATGAGTTTAGAGACTTGCTTCGTTACTTGAGGCCTTGTTTGAAATGTTCTCATCGTCAGATGAGAAGGAGCTCTTGGAAAAGAAGAAAGAGGAGGTCGAGGAAGCTGAGCGAGCCAAACGAAGCAAAGTGGTCAGGATCCTTGACTTGGATGGTCGTAAGGTGAGTGCATTCTTTTTAGGAAGTCTAATGAATTTGTCTAATCCCACGTGACTTTAATCTCGCCGGCGTTCCCCGAAAAAATAAAGAAAAACGAGAGAGCATGTCTAATTTTGCTATTCTTTTTCCGGTTCCATGGCAACCAAACATATTGTAAGAGTCCTTCAGATTGTAGTACTCTGTTTTTTGAGATTAAGAACGACACAGTCACATTTTTGTGGCGTTTTGTCTCGATGGTTAAAACCTAGAATTGGTAAATGATGAGTTGTGATGACAAGGTCAGTAATGCGTCTCCGGTCCAAATTAGCTGTTCTTCCAGAAAGCACAACGAATGGTCGCTAATTTGCAATGAGAGCGCAAGCTTTTTACGTGCTCTTTTAACAGCCAATAGTATCATCCATGGATGTTCAATGTGTTCTTTTCTAATTAGTAGTTTCAGATGTTTTAATTAAGCTAGCATGATTTGGAATGGGTGCAGGTCCTCTTCAATGAAGACGAAGTTTCAGAAATGGAATCACGGAACCGCATATTAAAGCCGCCGGACGAAAGGCAAGTGTTCCGGATAAAACCGAACCCAACCATTAGAATTCGACCAATTTTTATAGATCCAAGCCCAACGAAGAAGCCGGATAAGGCTTAAAGTGCCGAACAAGAATCTCAAGAGTGGATTATGCCTGGACATCACCAGGATGGTGCAGCACAAGAGAACACAGAGTCGAAACACTTCACGGTTGATGACCGTGTGGAAACGACCTCAAATGGAAAGTCTTGGCACGGGCCATCTGTGAGTAGGGGATTGCGTTTAGAAGATGGAGCTGGATGTTCTCTAGAATGTCGCTAGCATTTATAGCGTGAACGGAATAGGGGTCTGTTAATTGTCGTGTCGTTGGGAAGAAAACTCAAAACTCGTCATTCTCATACGACGGCATCTACCATATTTGTGGATACTGCAGTTCGTTCGCTGTCTTTTCCTCATCGAATCCATATGTTGTTGCAATCTATGTGAGGCTGGAATGGCAAAATGGGTGCTTTCCGTTTAGGTGGATTGGTGTAGGTGTGGACTAGCCGCTCCTTTGGATGCGAAGTATGCTTAAAAGTTGGCTCTTCTTCATCGGAAATCTTATGCTTGTCATTGCCAAATATGGGAAATGATACCGACTTTGTCTTTCTGGTTACATTTTACTTAAAGATGGAGAGGGTTTGGTGAGACTCGAGACTCAAGTAGTGCTTCAAGTAGAGTTGCTCCGACCAATTGGGTCGGCCATCAGCCTCGTTCGACAAAGCTACCGAACTCCATGCTCGGTCCGGGTCTAGCTTGAAAGGAGCAGACGATCTTCTAATTCACAAACGCACATAAAAAGTCATATATCGGCCTGAGTGTATCTGGCAAGGGTTTATCACACGGTAACTCACTATTACTTCGAATGGAAAATCCCGTAATCTAAATGGGATTTGCAAGTATTCACATTTTGCAAGCATTCACATCAAGGTGATTAATTACTCGGTCAATTCTTTGAGGTGGACTCTTTTGCTTCCTTTGCACCAAAAAAGGCGTACCGGCTTCCAGATCGTGTGCCAATGCATGATTTGAAATTAAGTTAAAGGGGACAAAACTTGCAAAACCTCGAGCATCAAAAACTTGTCTGGCATAAACCATTTCTTCAGCAGTAAATGGAAGATTCAAATATCTAGAGAATGCATATTTTCAGAAAGAAGTATAACGTAAACCGATTAACATCATTTGCGACTGAGAGGCCACTAAATTTCCAGTATTTGCAAGTAAAAAGTGGCTAGGAAAGACGAACTCCAACCATGCCCAACCGATGCCCAAATTTGCAGAAGCCAGAGTCTCTAGAAATCTGTAAAAAATAAAATAAAAAGAACATCAAAACACATGATGGTGAGAATCAAACCTTGTTTATATATCAACAGAATAAAGGAGACAAGATGATTACTGGTCATGTGAATTTTAAGTAAGTAAAACTTTTTCATCGTTGTCCGGTGATTGGGACCGGAAAACTCGTTGATCATGGAAGATATCTCTTCTTGGAACCGAAAAGTGAACATTGGAAGACAAGAAGAATGACGTCCTAGCTTCTCTGTTTCGCTATCTCCCGAATCACGTCGAGTCTCTTGACCCCGAAGGTAGACAGAGCCCAAATCGGCCAAATTAGCTCCAAATTGGATGGGAAGTGTTATGAATTGGTGACGCAGGGCAATCAAATTGATGCGCGCATATACAAATTCTCGACACCCTTCTCTCCCCGAAACCACGCCATTATTCATCGCATCTTATTTTGACAAATTATTTGGGAAAATAATTCATAGAATCACACTTGGAATGTAAAAAAAGAAAGGGCTCGAACTGAATCAATCCGAATAAAAGAAATTTTGGATCTTTTTAATTCGGGATTTAGTAAGTAAAAAATGGGGCTTGTGACTGTTCAGTTCAATTTCGTGTCACGGAATCTACGGCTCGTGTTTTCGTGTTTGAGAAGAGCGTGGATGAGCGGTTCGCCGCCCTGCACCTCAAACAGTGACGGCGTCCTCTCCATCCCCGACGGCCTCTAGCCGTGCTCGATCCAGATGGTCCTCGAGGAGGACAAACCCAGGTCGCTCCCCGCGGATCTTGCACCTGTTAGTCCAGGAGGGTTTGATCCGGTTCCCGGTCCACACCCGTAGATTAAGCATCGACAGCTTCTCATTTTGCGCATCAACTTCATCGGCGCACAAACAACTACCACGTGATAGTAATACAAGATTAAGCAGTAACTTGTAATTATTCTTACCAGAGTAGAGTGAAGATTTCGGGCGTGCAGCCAAGGGCGCCTCCTCCGAGGATCATCCAATCGCCACTGCCCTTGCTGTCGGTCGGAGCCGTGAAGGTCACGCCCATGCTCGAGACGTACACGTCAAACATGGGCACCCACCATGGATCCAAGTGCAGCTTCCGCTTAGCTTTTGCCACCACGTCAATGCTCACCACCCTGCCTTTCAACGTGCTCACTAGGCCCTTCACGCACCAGTCATTGGTAATTGACCGCGTGGTCAAGGCCACGACTGGGACTGTGGTCACGTTGCCGGGGCCCTGAGTGAAGGCGGGAATGGGGGAGGGACGGGAGAGAGGGAGTTGGCCGTCGAAACTCAAGAGGAGCTTCATGTGAGTGTACTTGACAGCGATGAGCTTACTGGGGTTCTAGATGGAGAGAACGATGTTAATTTGAGCGGTGACGCGAGAGGTGGAGATGTTAAGGGACGAAAGGGAAGAGACGGGGCTGAGCCTGAATTCCGGGGGCATGAGGGTGGGTATCGCTAGGAAGATGACCATGAGGAGGCCGAGAACCGTGGGTAAGGCATATGAGATGCAGCGGAGGATGATCAGCTTGTGCCGGTTGGACCGCAGCAGCCCTTGTGATGCCGGTTTGTTATCGACACCGGGTGGGATGGCGTGGAGGTCTGTCGTCATTTGGAACTTTTGGTGTTAAAGTGGCTCTCTCTGTCCCTCCCCTACTAGTTTTTTATGTGCGAAGCTTGTGAGGCTCAGGTGACAGAATTTTATTTATAGTGGGAACAGCAGCAATGCTTCCCAGACAGCCGCTAAGGGTGCGCATGGAATGCATTCCGAAATAAAAATTCTGTTCCGGAACAGAATGGCGTTTGTTAAAAAATTTCCGGAATGCATTCTGGAGCGATTTTTGCATTCTGGAATAAAAATGCGTTTGTTAAAAATACTTGATTCCAGAATGCATTCTTGATTCCAGAATGTGTTTTTGATTCCAGAATGAGTTTTTGGCAAGAAAAAGATAAGCTACTTTTTGTAGCTTCTTGATTCCGGAATGCATTCTCCCTATTTTCTCACAATTTTTTTTTTCAGAAAATGCATAAAAATTGAAAATTTCTAGAAAAATTCATAAAAATTTCCAGAAAATAAAAAAAGTCAGATTCGGGAAAATATGAAATTTGGTGATTTTTTATTAAAAAAATAATAAAAAAATCAAAAATTCCAAAACTTCACAGAATAGCTTAAAATACATGTGGCTATCCACTTTAAGTGAAATTTAAATTTTTTGATGTGCCCAAAAAAATTAAAAATTTTAAAATTTCCCAAAATGGCTTTAAATACCCGTGGCCACCTACTTTAAGTGAATTTAAATTTTTTGAGGTGCCCAAAAAAAAGAAAAATAATAAAAAAATAAAAATTTTGAAAACTTCACAAAATGACTTAAAATACCCGTGGCCACCTACTTTGAGTGAAATTTAAATTTTTTGAGATGCCAAAAAAATAATAATAAAAAATAAAAATTTTCAAAACTTCAAAAAATGGCTTAAAATACATGTGGCCACCCACTTTGAGTGAAATTAAAATTTTTTGAGGTGCCCAAAAAAATAAAAAATAATAAAAAATTTCAAAACTTCACAGAATGGCTTAGAATACTTGTAGCCACCCACTTTGAGTAAAATTTAAATTTTTTGAGGTGCCAAAAAAAAAATTTAAAAAATAAAAAAATAAAAAACTTCACAAAATGGCTTAGAATACCTGTGGCCACCCATTTTAAGTGAAATTTAATTTTTTTATGTGTCCAAAAAAATTTAAAAAAAAAAATTTTAAAACTTTACAGAATGGTTTATAATGCCTGTGGCCACCCACTTTGAGTAAAATTTAAATTTTTTTAGGTGCAAAAAAAATAAAAAAATAAAAACAGATTTCTATTCCAGAAATCAATTTCTGGAGCAAAATTAATCATGTTTTACCAAACAGATTTCTCTTCCAGAAATCAATTTCTGGCAAGAATTCCAGAAATCAATTTCTGGCAAGAATTTGATTTCTGGAATAGAATGGTTACCATTCGCACCCTAATAAAACTGTACATCCGATTCGACCGAGAAAAAACAAAAAGACCTGTACATACGATGCACCAACCACTGTACGCGTACACTCCTCCCTTGCGTCGAAAGGGATGGCGGGGTAAGGATCTGCCAAGCTTGAAAAGACATCACAGATAGGACGAAATGTGTGGGACCCCGCCCTACCCTTGACTTAACCGAAACTAAGGTCTAGCAAAAAGGGTCTTATGACCATGAATCGACAGAAAGCGACGTCTCACGTCAGGAACCTTTCAAAGTCCCGCTTGTTCAAAAGAAAACGATTCTTTTCCAATGTTTTTGGGGCTTAGATAACAAAAAAAAAATTAATCGATTTACGAAAAATATTTTTCTTATATTGAAAACAATAAGTTTAGATTGTGAAAAGACTAAGAGAAATCATATTCCTAAATCACCAAATAAATTAAAACTAACTATTTTCCTTAAAAATGATTTTCATGAAAAATATTTTTTTTATCGCAAAGTATCTTGGTAAAATAAATGCACCCTTGATCTATTTTCAAAACTCATACATTATTGTTATTATCACGAAATTTAAAAGTTACTCTATATAAAAAATAAAAAAAAGTGCTATATGGATTAAGATAAAGATGTGGACTCTTGACAAGTTTTTAATGAGATTTACTTTCACCTAAGTTTTCATTATTTATCAAAATTGATTGTTTTTTTTAACAATCTATTAGCATTTGGAAAGTGAAGCAAGACCATTCTTGATAGTACTTAGATTTAATATGGAGAAAACATTAAATTTTCCTGTGACGTCATTTCACTGCTTAACTTTATGGGATAATGACACAAACAGTCCTTTAATTTTGGCCCAATGTGTAATTTGATCCTTGAACTTTTAATTTGTTTAATGTAGTCCCTGAACTTTAAGCTAATGTTCAATATGGTCCATGAGCTTTTAATTTATTCAATGTCATTCCTGGACTTTTGGTACATGTTCAATTTAGTTCCTGAACTATGTAAAAATGTTCAACATAGTCCCTAAACTTGAATTCATGGAAAGGACTGTATTGAACATTTTCATATAGTTCAGGGACTGAATTGAACATGTACTAAAAGTTCAGTGATGATATTGAACAAAGTAAAAGTTCAGGGGCCACATTGCACATTATATTAAAGTTTAGGGATTACATTGAACAAATTAAAAGTTTAAGGACCAAAATGCACATTAGGTTAAAGTTCAGGGACTGCTTTTGTCATTTCCCCTAACTTTATCCCTCTAGATGCTTGCTGTCTAGAAGTCAAGCAAAGCAACCAAAGCAATCCCACCGGGAAGTCACATTCAAGAATTAAACACGTGATTCATATGGAATTTATGATTGTTGGCGCTCATACTCGTTTTCCTTCCATATCACCTACTCTTTTTCTTTTTTTTTATTGTTTGGTCAAAGCATGATTCTCTCTTTGTTTGATTTATAGCTTCTTATCCTCACCAAGAATCTCTATTTCTCAAGCTTCTTTCAGTTGCTTTTTGGCATTCAAGTATTCCAATCTTGATTAAATAGACGCTCCCAAGGGGTAAACATCTGTGCACTTTCACGCGGTGATGGGGAGGATCATACTCGATAGAACAGATATTGAGGAGGAAAACGTGTGATATATTTGTTTGTTACCATTTTAAAAATGAGGGGACATAATCACCACAACTCTTAAACCACTTAAATCCCTACTATTGCATATTGCCTTTGGACTTGCTTAACAATAATGTCATCTCACAACTATTTCTCTGAATTTGATAACATGTTCTACATCTATTGTTAAAATACTTTGTTATCATGAAAAAAAAGTGATTGTTGGACATGTAAAGAGGTGATTGTTGAATATGAAGAAAAGTCATCATTGATCATAAAAAGTGGTAATGGTTCCAATATGTTTCCTTTTCTCAAGAGATGTGTTTAATTGATTGTCTAGGGATAGGACCAAATCACGCATCGTTCATAACAATAACAACAACTTTCTCTACTTCTTCTCTTTCTCACACAAATTTGACAAGGCATTCAGGTGAAATATCTAGAGAGAAATTGAGTACTTGTTTCTTTGTGGCTTTGGTGTATATCCTAGAGGTATATTTGTTTTAAACCCGGTAGCAATAATAGTGGGGCAAATAATGCCTTAAGAAGAGTGATCATCATCACGCATCAAAACATCAAATAACTATAAACTATTGCTCATATTTTCAGTAATCAAATTTTCCCGACTATCTTAAGGTATTATTTTCATGAAGATAGAGAGAGTGGCCGTATCAATTGCTCGCAATCTTTACAAGTAAGTATTATTGAAATTTTTGTTTCTCTGATTATATACTTGAGTCTTCTTCCTTGCGGCATAATAGATTATCTCATCTTGGATATAGTAGTTTTGAATTTTATGAATAAAAGTGGTATGATCGTATGTAATAATATGAATAGAAGGATTATTAAATATGTTTACTAGTAAAGATGAGTAAGAAATCGTTCTCAAAAGTAGAAAGATCTACTCAAGTACTTGAACTAATGCAAGAAATTAATTGTGAATTAAAATGTATAGTAACTAGAGGTAGGACTTATTATTTTATTACATTTATTGATAATTACTTGTATATTTGTATTATATACTCATATTTACCACACTGTTAGATATAACTCATATTTTCCTAATGTTACATGTGATGATATTTACCTTATCATTTTTATTACATTTATTTATGGTTCTCAAAGGTAGAAAGATCTATTTAAGTACTTGAACGGGTGCATTATGATATTATTGAATTAAATAGTAATGTAACTAGAGGTGGAAATTATGATTTCTATAGATATACTCACATTTACTTTATGAAATCAAAAGATCAAGATTTTGATGCGTTCAAGGTATATAATAATCTTGTAGTTGAAAATCAAAATCCTGCAAAAATCAAAGTTTTGACAAGTGATCTGGGGAGGAGAATACTTCTCATTAGATTTTCCTGCATTTTGTGAAGAAAATGCCATCGTGCATCAAGCACTTATTCCATCACATGTAATAAGTGCACCTCATACAACAACAAAATGGATTTGCAGAAAGAAAGAATCAAATTTTGGTATAAATGGTTAATTCCATCATCTTATTAGAAAAATTGCCAATCAAGTTGTGGGGAGAAGCACTTATTCCTACATGTCATGTTCATAAGAAATTTACTTCAAAGAAATTTAAAATATCTCCGTATAAATTGTGGAAAGGAGGGGTACCGAACATGTAATAATTTAAAGTACGGATGCCTTGCACAATATAAAATTCCTAATCCTAGGCAAACCAAATGAGGACCAAGGGCAACGAAAGTGTTTTTGTTGGATATGCCTAAAATTCTAAAACTTATTGATTATTAGATGTTGAACCTAATGTTATTGTAGAATCAAGAAATGTTGAATTTCTTGAACACGAGTTTCTTAAAGATTTGATTTTTCAGTTTTGCCATCTACCACCTCTCACAAAGAGAATAGTGGGTTGGTGAGTGCGGTATTAAGCCCATTGCCTCTCTCCAGGTGTTGTGGTCATCAACGGCTTGCATAAATTGAAAGTACACCACATTCCTTCAAACAAACGGATCCTTAATCATACTCATTTCTACATATCAGAAATAATTTAATTCTCAATTTTTTTTAAAAAAATAAAGGCCAAAAATCTTTTTTTGGAGCAATCTCCATGTGCAGTTTCCGAAGAACTAAAATTTTCATAAGATCAAACATCATGAGCTAAGTCACAGGTCTCTGATTCCATGAAACTTTCGTAAATACACAACCATGAAAAATAGTTTCATTTTTCAGTGTTTTCTCATAATCTCCAGAAATTAGTGAATATTGACCTATTTTTAAAAATTATGAGAAATTTGGGGAAAGTAGAGCTCATCGTGCTAAGTTTAGTGGTGAAAATGGCATCTCAGTTGGTCATCGGAGTGAGCACATCGACGAGAGCCACATGTGCCGCTAAAAGTGGTTTCACTTGGGACTCGCGCACCGAGCGGAAGAGGCGGTCGGGGAAAAAGACATTTTTCCTATATGCATTCTTTTGGGGAAAAGTTTTAAAGAAAAAAGTCTTAAACTTATTGCATTGATGCCAGCCATCGGAGAAAAGAGGAGGAAAAAAAGACCAAAAAAAAAAGAAAGAAAAAAAATAAAAAAGAAGTTTTTAAAAAATATTATTAAAAAACTGTCAATGTCAGCGCTAGCCATGTCACATAGGCCGGTCGATGTCTATATCAATAATATCTGGTCAAAATTAGCAAGAAGAATTGAATTGGCTCTAGGTCAAAATGATTAAGACTACACTAATATTAATATAATAGGTTTAGCATTTTTCTGACACCTTTTCCTCGTAATATGCATAGTTGCTTTTTTTATCTAGGAAATTTGGTGTTCTGTATAGCTCTGTTAGTTATGTCATTGACTTTCCACTCAGAAAGTTTAACCATGGATTGTACTATGGAGAAAGGAACGAGTCCGTAATGAAGTTTGATTTGCTATTTCATAAATCTTTGATCTTTATTTTTGCAAATACTAAATATATTTTTGCTATCGTTATGTTAAAGTAGGAAATTGGATGTTTGTTTTCTTTTCTTTTCTTCTTCTTCTTATTATTATTATTTTTTTTTGGCTGGAAGGCTGGAACCCCGATCAAGCAAGTTGGCACAAAAACATATAACGTGGCCTCTTCAGAATTTTCTCGTGGCTCTTAATTCCAAACTCGTACCTTCTCGATCTCAGTTTCGCCGAAAGTCTTAAGTTACTTTCTCTATATGAAGACCAAAATAAATGAATGAAACAACACCGCAGTGAAGAAAAGAACGATGGGGCCTCCCAAAGAGTTTTTCTCGAGGTTCATTGTTTTTTGTCCCCTCGAGTTGTCGTTATTAATTTGGCGGATGGACTTAGCTAACGATTCTTTGACGAGAGGTGGTGATAATTTGGGCGGGACCAGTAGTGATGGAGACGACGTGGTCAACCAACCTCGCTCATACCCGCCACCGTCAAGCCACAAAACTCGTGGTTGAAGACCAAATTAAGTTACTTTCTTTATATGAAGACCAAATTAAATAAATGAATGAAATAACACCGTAGGGCCTTGTCGCGACCTACCCCTCAAGAGCCGAACTCGAATGAGGCAGGTTTAGAGATAAGTGTTCATGAAACGGTTCATATGTCACATCATGAAAACGATTTTATTGAAGCATAAATCCTTTGGTTAACCATATGGCACATTGATCATGAACATGGATTTTCCCTAAATCTTTATCTCGCGTGACAGCGGATTGATTTTATCTTTTTTAGGAGTCGCCACTAGCCTAGGTCGGGGGTCGGCTAGAATACCCAACCAAAACGCGAGAATTTCGTTTCGGTTTCCACAAAAACCAGAAATCAAAGGTTCGGGGATTAGCTTACATTAATATTTCTATTAAAGCCCTTTCGGTACCGCTAAACTTAACATGGTTGTTATCTAAGTTGTCATACATTTGTTCTTTACCATTTTCATGTTTAAAGTCTTAGTCCACTAGGTGATCATGCATCTTGTTTTTGTATTTTTATTTAAGATTCTAAACTAATCCTATCTTAGTCTAGAAAAAGAAAGAAACAATCGATTGTATTGAGAGACAATTCGTAAAGTAAACACTCAAAGTATTGAAAAGACAAGCTAATTCTAAGCACGAGAAAGTCAAAACCTGCAACTCGTCGGGTGTTTAATACAACACAAATTGAAAACCCGAGACATGATCGGGGATGAATGAATTTTTACAATTAAAACGATCGGAAAGGACATCGACCATCACCGTACAAAAAATTGGGTCGGAATGGACATCGACCTCCACCATCTTCAAGACCACCGTCTTCTTGGACCTATTCTAATTCCAAAGCTAAACTAGACTAGGTACATACAAAGGAAATGAACATCATGATGTTCACAACAAAAAAATAATTGTCCACACAGGAGAATGTAATATGCAAAAAGATACAAAAATGCAAATGTAATCACAACAATGGCCTCGAGATCGACCTTTGATTTAAACATGCATCGTCCTCATCTAACGACTTACCCATTTCATTTTAATGATGACTTATGTACATTAGCCACCAAGCACGTCGTTTATAGTGACTAACGTGACATAGTCCTTAATTGAGGTTCTATGTAAAGCCATGGATATCCCTTCGAGCATGCGTCGGTTCCTATCATACATCTAAAAGAGCACATGCATCAAGCTTAAAATAAGCATGCAAGTAGGTCACAAAGAACTTGATTCTCATCCAATCAATCAATTTAGTGAACCGATATCGGGTCACTTCATTCCATTTATCACGCACCAATCATAAGCACATGCACTAGAAAACCGATATGTTGTGAGAATTAAAGCTTGTGAAAGCATTAAAAGAAACTGGTTCAGCATGCATTACTTTCTAAAAACCATAAAACAAAAGACAATTCATAAAAGAAAAACAAAGGACAACAGAACAGGGGATAAAAAGTGTATTCAATTGGAAAGGACCCATTGTTAAAATGATCTGGAAAATTTATGGTAGCCTAAGCATACAATGAGGAACAGCTTTCATAGAGAAAGTTTTCTCGAAAAATGTTCACATGATTTTATAAAAATTTGGGAACACAATTAAATATGTCAGGGAAAAGAGAATCACTGCAGTTTTTGTTGCAAAGATGAGGCTATTTACCCTATCATTTGTTGCTCAAAATTTATGAAATCTTGACACAAGATAGTTCGAAGAGTGTCCTACAACTTTCATTAAGGGTCTGACCTTTGATTGTTTGTGGAAAAATCAATAAAAAATCAACAAGAGGCCTGACATACCTTGGACAGAACAGGGGTTCCGAATTGCAAGTTGATAATCCTAATGCAAACTTGTAAAAAAAAATGTCCTAAATGACAAGCAAATGACATGTCCTTAATGTCTATGAAAGTTTCATAACATGTATAACAACTTACCAAGAGAGCATGAATCCGATTAAGTCTAAATTTAAGTTTGATTTTCATGGAAGCATGCCGATGCATTAACTGGTACCAAAGACATTTTATGGATGACAAAGATGAACTAAAATGATGCATGAAATGTATGAGAATTTAACATGGACTAGGACTAGATGCAATGACAAAGAGGATATAGTCATCTAATCCTAATTACATGAGCAAATGACTATACAAGTCCATGAACTATTAAGCATGAATTAATGTTCATGATGCATGAAATGCAATATGACAGAACATGATAGCATGTTTGTATATGATTTTAACCTACCAAATGATATGCAAAAAATACATGGAATATGTCAATGCGAAGCTTGAATAGCCCTTTACAAAAGTCTAGAAGACTTCATATTCCAATCGTGAACAGAAAAATTCTTATAAAATTGACAAGAGTGCTACATGAAAAACTTAATCCCTAATTGACAGATATAGGGGTTAAGGAATTTCGGTTGATTAAACACACTAATGACGAGCAATTGATGTATGGAGAGTGTCATTAGTGAGTTAACATGATGCTCTATGATGTTCATGAAAGTCACTTGAATAATTAAGTCCAATTTCACAATGAATTTTGTAAGAATGCAATTCGGATCAATACAGGGCAGATTGAACAACTTGAGAATATGAGATGATTTCAAGTATCAAATGTTGTCTAAAAATTCTAAAAAAAATATATGATATGCATGAGACCTGAATTTACAAGTTCACAAAAGGATGCAACTCAAAAATCAATTTTTCCTATTCTGTACAAAATTAGTAAAATGTGTAGTTTCAGTTCAATTACAGTAGAAAACCAATTTACTCTTGCTGCAACTTTGAAAATAGATTTCAGGTACCAAATGAACTCCTATCAGGGGTATCTTTAGCATTTTAAAGACTGATTTGAGTGCTTTACAAACTTCGTTGAGGACTCTAAGGCAGAAAATGTTGATTTCAAACTCAAACGAAGATGTTTGTGCAAGTCCATTTCAGGTTCTAATATATGCAGACAAGAACTAAAGTTGAATTAAGGAATTTTTGCCTATTGAATGAACTCCTAAAAATCTGAGAAAAAAGTATGTCATGATCGAGGTCCTAATGAACAATTTTCGTGAAGGAATGATCATCAAAATCAACTCACAAAAATCGGCATAAAATCAGCAAAACAATCAGACATTCAACAACAGATTTAAACATACTGCAGAACACATGACAGTACAGATAGCTAGGATTTCAAAGGGATTTTGAAGTAGTAAATGAACTTCTTTTTGGACGCATAATATGTCGAATCGAAGCTTAGGAAGAATAGATCAAATGTCTAGAAGGACTCGAAGCATGATTTCAACGTTTAAGACCTCGTTTCAGCGCTAACAGAATCTGTGTTCAGAGAGCAACGAAATTGACAGAACACACGCTCATCATTCAATCAGCTCACTCCAAGCCTCCAATCACACAATCAACTCATCATCCTCCATATATACATCAACAGCACCCCTTAGCATCTATCCATAGCAAGTCTAAGGCGAGTTCTAGCCCCGGACACCTAATGCATCCTCGCTTCATCGAACTCAGGTTAGAGGAGCATACCTTTGTGCGTTTGAGCTTTGATTTTGTCAAAACCGAACTCCACAGCCTCCAATGGATGATTATAGACTGCTTAAAGACCTGAATCACAAGAAAAAAATTCCAAAACGAACCTAAACAGGTCCGGTTAGGCTGTAAGAACAGAATCGGGTCTGGTTTGCACTCGATCTGTTCACCGGCGGAAAAAGAAACGCCAAAGCTCCTCCGATGGCTGTCTAGTAGCTTCCCGACCTCCTGGTGCTTTGGGACACGTCGAGGAAGGGCTTCAGAGTGATCGGACCACTCGGAACAGCCGCAATCAGCCGCAGCAAACAGAATCGGTTTGATTCGCCGGTCTTGCACTCGATCGGCGAAGGGAATGGCCGGGAAGATCGGAGGCTCCTCCGGCGGTGCTTTGACCAGCGAGACGTCGAGGAGAGTGAGGCGAACGTCGGAGGGGGTGACCGGAGGGGCGGCGATGCCGGCGTGTGGCCGTGGGAACAAAAGAAAACCGTGATCGGAGGCGGTTAGAGAAGAAGAAAAGAAGACGTGCAACGGGGAGAGAGAGAAGCCCAGGGGAGAAAGAGAGAGCACGAGAGAAAGCCCCCCAAAAACCAGACAATTCTGGATTTTTCTAAAAATGAGACCTCCCTTTGAGTTTTGAAGGGAAAATGGGTTATATACCCTCTCCAAGATCCAATCTCGGCCGTTGGTTTGATCCGACGGTCGAGATTTGTGCTTGATATTTACTTGGAAGTTAAGCAAAAATCTCATTTAAGATGTGTTAATTTGAATGGCCATGATTTAATCTTATCAACGATCTTGATTAATTTTGCAATTAAGGACCTAATTAGGGGTGTTTTTGTAATTTCACAAAACCCGGGGACTTTTTTGCAAAATCTAAAAAATTGCAGAGCATAGGGGAATTATTCCAAGAATGGGTCCCTCGATCGGTCTTCTATTTGGGCGGTTGAGTCTCAATTGTTCCAAATTTATGCAATTTAGTCCATTGAAAAGAAAGATTCATCAATCATGAGGAGAAAATAATCCAATATGAAGAGAAACGGTCCAATTTTGATCCAATTAGGCCAATTAAACCAAATCTACAACTTTTATGATTTTAATTATCTAATTGGTCATGAAAAATGTTGGACTCATACCATAGGTGCACCAAATTGGATTTTTCCTAAGCTAATTTTGTACAATTTCATGCAATTTCTCGCCAAAATTTGCAAATTAATTGAAGTTGGATTCAATTAAACTTGCGAAATGCTTATTGTGTCAATTGTCCATGCTTATAATGACCTATTACATTCAAATCGACATTGAAACGAATGTGTGACCCTCTTGTCAAAATTAAATTGAACACCAATGTTGAAATTGAACCTCAATTCATCAAATTAAATTTTTGTCCTGAATGGGTCAAATTGAGTTTCATCAATTGGACATCAATAACCCCTAATCCCCAAATTCAAATGAGCTAAATGTGTAAAATTGGAGAGTTCTCAAATCAATTTCTCAAAATTAACCCCGAATTCGTGTTTATCTCACAAAAACGAGTCAAATGATATCCACCATTCGTGAACAGCGAACAATTGGTTCAAACCCCTAATTAAGGTTAAAATTGGGGATTTTCATTTCAAATTGCTGATTCACAAAATTGGTCGCACGAGCAATCTTATGATGACTTTTGGATCAAATGTCGTAAAAGGAACTAAGCTAAAATATGAACAAAATGAAAGAAATTTTGTTTTTGGCCGATTCCGAACCTATTTTCACAAATTGGAAAAAATAGGTTCTTAATCAATTTTTGCAAAATTTCGAATGCCAAATTCAAATTGAATGTAAAATAAGATGATTTTTTAATTTTTGCATTTCTCAAATTTTTTGGTCAAAGGTTTGATCAAAAGTCAAACCCTAGTTGACTTTTCACTATGAGCTTGATTTTTATGATTAAATCTTTGAATTTTTCTGAAATTTCCACTTCTAAAGTGAAATTGGACTTAAAAGGAATCTTTTCATGCGAAAAGCCCCAATTTGACCTTGGATTGACTTTTGGTCAAAGGGTTGACCAAAAAGTCAACGCGAAAGTCAACCGTTTGATTTTTCGGGTTCTTGCATGAAATGAATAGAAAATTATCTACAGAAGTTAGGACAACAGACAGAATTAAAAAACGACACTTTTTGTTCAAGAAACAGGTTCCGTCGCAATCGGAAACCATAATCTCAAATTTTCTATTATTAGTAATGCATCGGCTAAAAATTAGGTGCCAACAAGCCTCCCAAAGAGTTTTTCTCGAGGTTGATTGTTCTTTGGGCGGGACCAGTAGTGATGGAGACGACGTGGTCAACCAACTTTGCTCATACCCGGCCTGCTCAAGCCAGAAAGCTCGTGCTCGGGAGTGTTCCGGAGTGGACCCACGACGTCGGAAGTGAAGCCCTCCGTCGTGCGACTGTCCCGGGGGGCTTAACCTTCCTGGATATTTCACCAAGAAAAGGATTGAACTTGATCATGACGTGGGCGGGAACCCATGCCCACCTTTACTGACTTGGAGGGGAAATGAGAATGACTGGCTGGTCGACCGCTTGTAATGCGTGATCACGGTGGAGAAAATCCTGCACTAAGAATGGCCGGGCTTTGATTACGACGTTCATTCAACCTCACAAGTACATTACAACCTTTGGAGTTTATTGATTTGCCAAGAAATAAATCCATAAAGAGACAGCCTACAAGGGGGGTAAGCACGGTCTGGGTAGCCAGTCCCTACCTTAGAATCGAGAACCATTAAGGATCAATTCCAAAAAATTGAAATCGGGAATCGCCCGTTGGTTCCATGAATCTACCCAGGAATTGGTCCCACTAGCCCACTGGCCAAGAAAAGAGACGGAAAGACGGAGAAGGAGACAAAGATGGAGAATTGGAGACGGTGAGGTGAGCATCGACCGAGAAAAATGAAAGAGTGAGAGTGAGCGTAAGACGAAAGCGAAAGAAGGTGTTTCTTAGCTCAATGTGAGGCTGTGAACGTTGAGCAATTTAGGTTTAGTTTAAGGATTTATGATTTTTTTAAAAATAAATATTAAATAAATATATTATATTTATTATTATATTACCAGTCCGGTCTGAATGAGTTACCGGCGGTTCCACACCTGGTAACCGGGAACCGGATTGGTACCCACCGGTTTCCAAAAATTGGAACCAGGAATCAAAATTGTTCTCTTAGGAACCGTCGGTTCTGGTCCGATTCCGGGCAATCTGGGCGATTCTTGGTTCTGTTGCACACTCCAACAACCTACCCTTCCAAAAATCTAACCATTAAAGAAGGACAAAACGCTGTTGCGGGGGAATAATTTGCGTGTCCTACTGCGTCCGGGAGAAAACCTCAGAAAACATACCCTTTTTTTCCTTTAGCAACTCACGTGCGAACACGACGTTGCATGATAAAACAAAGGCGAAGCCTGATTCCTAGGGAAATTTCGTGGCAAAGACGGCGACCCCGGAAACAAAAACAGAAAGAATCCCCAGGGCATCGTTCGGTATTTAAGTTTCTTGACAAGAGCAGTTCCGTACATGTCCGTCCTCGTTTCCTAAAATTTGAGTTACGTGCGGGGGACACACCTTTGTCACCCAACCTGTGAATACTAATTCATTGATTAGAAATTAGAACGAATGTAATTGATACGCGTGAATCGGGATGACCCAAGGATTGACAATAAGGTCATGTGCTCTGCCGCGAATCCTCTGACGTTTCTTTATTTGTATCTTCAACACCCGTACACTTTAATCCTATCACCGCCAAACCAAGAGTTCCTTCATTCAGCAGGAAAATAAATAAAAAGAATACTTTAGGGCATAAAAGAATGGGTTAATACCACGAAAAACCCTAAACTGGTACACTTGTGACACATTTACCCCACTTTTTTTTTTTGACCATAAAAACCCCAAAATGGTACACATGACAATTTACCTGAACATCCACAAAAACCCCAAATTGGTACAGCGTGACAATTTTACCCCGAACTAATTTTAATATTTTTTAATATTTTTTTTTTTTATTTTTTATTTTATTTTATTTTTTCATTTTCAAACTCGGCGGCCGGTCGATCCGATCCGTGGCCAGAGGCGGGCCGGCAAGGGCCGCCCTCGCTGCCGGGGGCAAGGGCGACCCTCGCCCGACTCAGCGAGGGCCCTCACCTAACGCTGGCGGGGTCGCCTCGCCGACGCCTCGCCGGCTCACCCTCGACGGGAGGGGTCGCCTCGCCGGCTCACCTTCGCTCGACGCGGGCGAGGGTCGCCTTGCCGGCTCACCAAGCCGGGTGAGGGTCGCCTTGCCGACGCCGAGGGCGACCCTTTCAAGTTAGCCTCGCCCACGAACCAAGCGACACAAAGTTTGAAAATGAAAAAGAAAAGAAAAGAATAAAAACAAATAAAAATTTGAAAAAAATAAAAAAATAATATTAAATTTTAAATTCAGGGTAAAATTGTCACATGTAAAGTTTTTTAGGGTTTTTGTGGTAAGTTCAGTGGTAAAATTGTCATGTGTGTACAGTTTGGGGTTTTTGATGGTCAAAAAAATAGTTCAGTGGTAAAATTGTCGTTGTGTGTACCGCTTTTGGGTTTTTATGGTAAAAAAAGTTTGGGGTAAATGTGTCACAAGTGTACCAGTTTAGGGTTTTTCGTGGTATTAACCCTAAAAGAATTGGTGCGGTCCCTCGAGCAAGTTCTCGACGAAGCTTGTTTTTACCCGACTTCTCGTTATTTATTAAACTGATGGCTTTTTCTTTTAATAATAAAAGTTAAGGAGTTAATAAAAGGGTGGAGCTATTTCCACCCCCAATTTTAGCTAAGACACTCATTTTTTCAAGTTAATCCACCGAAATACACTATTCTCCCTCTCTCTCTCTCTCACCATTTTGTTAGAAGTATGGGAAAAGGTTAATTTGTTAGAAGAATAAAGCACAAACCGGAAAAAATATATATATGTAAGGAGAAGCTCCAAAAGATTTGCTAATTTAATGGAAACTAACGAAGTGTAAATTTATCACAAATATATCAATTTCGAGTTTATAGTAGTCAAAAAATTAATTTTGTGTAAATTTACCATAGATGTACCAGTTTGGGGTTTTATATGGTTAAATTAATTTGATGTAAATTTATCATAGGTGTACCAGTTTAAGATTTTCATAATATCAACGTTTTATTAAACTGATGGCGTTTTCTTTTAACTATTAATAAAAGGGTGGAGCTATCCCCCCCCCCCTATTTTGGCTGAGATACACCTTTTTTCCAAGTTAATTGACCGACATACTACTCTCTCTCTCTAAGTTTAATTTGTTAGAAGTATGATCCAGCGTTCAACATGTTTATATCTAGATCACATCTAAACAAAAGATAAGCACAAAATGGAACAAAAAAAAAAGGGAACTTTTTGTTGATTTATTTTTACTATGAAGAAAGTAATTGATATTGTTGTAGATTCAATCTCATGGCAAATGGATCATTTTGCGTCATTTCCCTTGGAAGAGTACGGGACAACACTACCTCAGGTACATATCCATCAACCAGGGAAGACTCGCCACGGTAACTGTCACGCCCCGTACCCCACTGGAACGAAACATCCCGTCACAGTCGATTATGGTGCAACGCTCCCAGGGAGCGTCGCCGACTCATACCCATACAGAGATCAAACACATGCGGAAGCAACGTATATAATTAATTATATACACCCGTACAATATAATACATGAGACCAAGGTAGAACAACCAAATAGCAATCAAGCACCTCAAAAAAATATACACTGGTATTACCAACGAAAACCTTTTTACAATGTTCACTACAACCAAAAAGGAAACGCCAACAACTGGTAATAACCAAACAGCCACTTCTCCACTCTGCTCCGTCTGCACCGGGGTGCATGCTCGATGACTGTTGGATAAAATGTGGTATTCCAAAAAGGGGTGATGAGCTCAAAGATCCCACTGCTTTGGGGGTCTGAAAATGTTTCGGTTTACACAACCGTGAGATAAATCTCAGTGAGTTCAACCCCTAAACCTAGGCTAGGCTAACATGCAATCTCCTGACCGGAAAATAGATATTTAAATCACAAATCAACAATAACAAAACATTTTTAGACCCTGCAGGTTAGACAGATTCATATATAATAATCACAAGACATACGTGGCACTCATATTCACATATATGCCAATCACATGCTTATGCATTGATTCTCACATTCTCACATGCCGGTCTATGCATGTTCATGTATGCAAATGTCATGGACTTGACACATGCAATTCCAGCCCACGGCCCACATCGGCACACCGCATACTTGCCTAATTTATTATTAATACGACTGAGTCATCAATTTTTCACGGCCCGGTCGCCTTTTTCAAAGTGCATGAGGGCGACCAACCGTCCGCCCAAAGGTCTCTAGCCCGCCTTCAAAGTGCATGAGGCGCAATAATCGTTTCTCCTTGTAACCAAAGCCTTGCTTCAAAATGCATGAGGATGGTCGCTTTCGGACGTATGGGCATCTTCACGCTTAAAGTGCATGAGGACGGTATCGACCAAGGTCACGACCCGTAGGTCCTTAGGTGATCACACATTCATTATTATCTCGGACCCGCCAGTATAACGCCGGGTAATTTAGGTGATCACACACTCATGGCGGTGCACGCATTCGCACAATTCGTCACATGCCACACTCTAGGCATACGTAATGCATGTCCATGTTATGCAATGCAATGTACCATGAGCACCAATGAAATTCAATCACAACCAAGCACAATGTACATATAACCAATCAGCCCGGACATACCCGATAATTTTCTAACGGGGTCCTAAATTAATCAATTAATCCAATTTCTCATCCCAATAAATCCTCAATGATTTACCACAATTTCCCCGACAATAATTTCTATCAGTCAATTCTCAACTCAGTCTAAAATTCACACTGATACTATCTAAGCCAGTCTAAAACATACCGATAATACCTAAACCAGTCCAGAAAAACGCACTATTAGTCCTAATCTGGGTTTAGGAATTTTACTCACCTAATCAAGGGTCACGACGACGGGGAATGGCGACCGATCACTGATGAACAGTGTAATCGGCGGCGGAATTCCCGGCACGGCGGCAGCAGACGGATGGGGTGAACGATGCGGATGAAAACGATCCGTGAATAGTATCGGTGAACAGTACTTTTGTACGGACAGCACGGGACGGCCGGAAAACGGTGGCCGGCGAAGTGCCGGCGACGGCGAAACGGTCCGTAACGGGCGATGAAACAGAAAAACCGTGACAGACGCGGAACAAGTACCACTTGTACGGGGACACTGTACGGCCTGGGCTAGACGGAGACGTATGAGGGTGCTGGAGGCCCGGGTGTCGACGGAAAGGCGATCGGAGGTCCGACGAGGCTCCGGCGTCACTGTTCACGGATTGGAAAATAAGAAAACAGAGAAAAACAGAGCTGTTTCTGGACTAAAACCTGGGCTATGGTGGCTGTACAGAGGTAGAATGGGTTGCTGATGATGCTGGCTTGCCGGGACAGCTCCGGCCGGTATTGTTCCGGCGTGAACAGTACCGAAATTGCAGAAACGGAGACTACAGACCAAGAAAATAGCAAAGAAACAGAGAAAATTTTGGGGAAAAATGCTGAAGGGTCTCGTACGAGAGAGAGAGAGAGAGATATATATATATATATATATATATGGTCAAATGGGTCAAAGTTAATCTTAGTGGGGTCCAAGTGTCATTAATCCAAGGCATTGGACACTTTTGCCCCTAATCCAAAGGCCAATATTCATCCAAATCCAATAATTTAAGGGCATTTTGGTCATTTCCTAAAATTTGAGTTACGTGCGGGGGACACACCTCTGTCACCCAACCTGTGAATACTAATTCATTGATACGTGTGAATCGAGATGACCCGTACATTTTAATCCTATTACCGCCAAATTAAGAGTTCCTTCATTCAACAGGAAAATAAAAAATAGAATACTTTAGGGCATAAAAGTATTGATGCGGTCCCTTGAGCAAGTTCTTGACGAAGCTTGTTTTTACCTGACTTCTCGTTATTTATTAAACTGATGGCCTTTTCTTTTAACAATAAAAGTTAAGGAGTTAATAAAAGGGTGGAGCTATTTCCACCCCCAATTTTAGCTAAGACACTCATTTTTTCGAGTTAATCCGCCGAAATACACTACTCTCTCTATCTCTCACCAATTTGTTAGAAGTATGGCAAAAGGTTAATATGTTAGAAGAATAAATCACAAAACGGAAATGTGTGTGTGTGTGTGTAAGGAGAAGCTCCAAAAGATTTGCTAATTTAACGAAAACTAACGAAGTGTAAATTTATCACAAATGTATCAATTTGAAGTTTATAATGGTCAAAAAATTAATTTTGTGTAAATTTGCCACAGGTGTATCAGTTTGGGATTTTTTATGACTAAATTAATTTGATATAAATTTATCATAAATGTACCAGTTTGGGATTTTCGTGATATCAACGCTTTATTAAACTGATGGTGTTTTCTTTTAACTATTAATAAAAGGGTGGAGCTATCCCCCCCTATTTTGGTCGAGATACACCTTTTTTCCAAGTTAATTGACCAACATACTACTCTCTCTCTCTCTCTCTAAGATTAATTTGTTAGAAGTATGATTGAGCGTTCAACATGTTTATATCTAGATCATATCTAAACAAAAGATAAGCACAAAACGGAACACACAAAAAAAAAGGGAACTTTTTGTTGATTTATTTTTACTATGAAGAAAGTAATTGATATTGTTGTAGATTCAATCTTGTGGCAAGTGGATCATTTTGCATCATTTCCCTCATAAGAGTACAGGACAACACTACCTCAGGCACATATTTGTCAACCAGGGAAGACTCGCCACGACAACAACTGTAAGTTTTCTTTATAGGGTTAATGTCACAAAAAACTTTAAATTGGTATACCTGTGATAAATTTACCTAAAATTGATTTTTTGATCACTAAAAATCCAAAACTAGTACATTTGTGATAAATTTACCCTTTGTTAAATTAGATTAATACGATGAAAATCTGAAACTGGTAGACATGTGACAAATGGAAGGTAAAACCTCAAATTGGTTCACTCGAAAACTACTATTTATCATTCAACTTAGAAATTTGACGGTAAAATTTAACGAAAACTAATAGAGGGTAAAATTGTTATAGATATACTAATTTGAGGTTTTTTATTATCAAAAATTAATTTTTAATAAATTCATCATAAATATACTATTTTAGAGTTTTTCGTGGTATTAACCATTCTTTATATAAGCCGTACCCTTCCAAAACTTTACACAAGAAGTGACCCTCCGCATTTGACTAGTCAAGGGAAAGAAAGGAGCAGCTTCCCAAGAGATTTACTAATGCCGCACGATCGCCCACATTTATGGGCCACTGCCTCCATAAATTCGGTCTTTCGAGTGGGGCAAGATTTAAATAAGGATACGTGCATTAGAAGTTTCAAAACTTATCATAAAAGTGTAATTAAATTTTAAAATTTTCAAAGAATGTAATCAAGTCCTAAAACTTATTACGAAAGTGCAATCGAGCCTAAAATTTCCATAAAATACAATCGCCAAAATGACTTAATTTGATCGATTTGACAAGTTTTAGAACTTAATTGTACTTTTTGAAAGTTTGAGGACTCAATTGCACCTTTGTAACAAATTTTAGGACTCAATTACACTTTCGTGATAAGTTTTAGAACTTGCAATGCACTTAACCCTTTAAATGAAGTCAAATGTGTTCTTTCTGTTGCCCTTCCAATCGCCGCCTCCACTTGGCTTTTGCCGCCACGTTGATGGTCACCGCCATGTCGTTCATGCCCAAGTTAGTGACGATCGACAGTGCTGATTGGGCCTTGGCTCGAACTGAGGTCACTTAGCCAGGGGCCCGAGTGAAGGTGGTCACGAGAGTGAGTTGGCCGTTAAAACTCAAGAGTAGGTTCATGTGAGTGTACTCATATCCAACTTTTTTTTTTCTCATAAAAAATCCCAAACTTTCACCCTTATCCCAAATCCAACCCTTTGTTGATTCTCTATCTCAAGTCACCCTTGTTTGAGAAAAAAGTTTTGATTGTGAGCTTGGTGGATCTCGTCCATGGCGTTTCTTGACGAACGATTGTGTACAGCTTCAAATTATGACAAAATCGCGGAGTCTGGTCAAAGAAATTTAATCTAGATATCTTTTGACTTGCCAATAAAGTGAAAGAGATGATGAACAGTTTCACCGTTATTCTTCAAGCTATGGCTTAGAGAAGAAGATAATACATAGTGCTTTAAATCCAGTTAGCAAGCCACATGGATTTATTGGTTAAGTGGAATAGACATGGGCAATCGATGATTTTAAGTCAAGGGGGGCCAAATATGAGATTTAAGTGAAAATTTATGATTATTTACGAGACAAAAAAAGTTTAGACAAGAATTGTCATTCGATCTAAAGTTGGTATTTTTTTTTTTGGAATTAGGGCTTTTAATTATATATTGTGGTTTACCCCACTGAGGTTGGCGAGCCAAAGTGGAGAGGCGAAGCGAAGCCAACACGTGTGAATTGCAAGCCAAGCATTTTCTTTTTCCCTCGCATCATTGCTCCCTGCTTCATTTTGTCCACTCGAGTTATATATATAAAGCCTACATGCTTAAGGCGTAAATGTTAATAGTTCTGTTTCAGAAATATATTTTTAGCTAGAAATATATTTTTCTATTTCTATTTATTGGCCGAGTTTCTAAATAGAGATACGCATTTGACAATAACACAAAATATCTCTTGTTGGAATAAAAATTCGATTGATAACGACATAAAGTTTTTCCTTCTTATGCTCTTTTCCATTCATCGACAGGCAGCTGCTCGTGGGGGGTGAAGGCAATCGACGACAAGTGGAGGCCAGCGGGGGGTGGTGGCCTGCGAGGGATGGCGACGGTCGGCGGAAAGCGAAAGCAACAGATGAGAGGAGTTTTCAGTTCTCTTTTTGTTCCGAAAATAGAAAAGTAAAATTTTTTTTACTTCTCATTTCTGTTCTAAACCTATTTCTAGACAAAAGATTTGTTCTAGAAATAAAAAAATAAATTACGTTACCAAATAGATTTATGTTCCAAACCTATTCCTGAGAACAGAAAAATAGACAAATAAAAAAATAGGATGGTTATCATTCACACACTAAATTGCATTTCTCAATTTCATGGGCGATTTCAACAAAATCGTCTCAGCTACCCATGGTGTTTTAAAAAAGAAATATACTCAATTTTCTTTTTTGTTGGTCAAAATACCCAATCGAATTGGGTTATATTGTGTCGATTGGTCACATGAGATTTTGCCGCCATCTTTTTGTTTCGAGATAACCTATCTTTATTCGCGTTCATGTTTCCATGTAAAATGATCTTAGTGGATCAACCTAATTCCGATGCAAAACTACGTACAACCGTGTCTGGTCGTTCTTACTCCCGGTGGTTTCTCCCAAAAAGAAGCTTGATCTCTCAATTAGGAAAGAATTCGCATGACGCTTGAGCATAATTGCTTTGAGGAGTGAATCCCTTTGGACGCTCCGGCCAGCCCCGTTCATCGCCGGAGACTCGCCTACCCCAAAAACCATAAAAGGGTGTAAAAGAAAAAAAAAACAATGACTAGGGTTTGCTAATTTCCAAGTTGAATTTTTACCAAAGTCTTGTAAACGTGTTCTGTGGGGTCAAGATGTATTTTCCAGGAAGTTTCCCGGCCATAATTGATCTTTAAAAAAAAAAGAAGGACAAAGAGGATGAGCGAAAGGAAATTGCCCAGAAATGAGGGAAGAGGAACAAGTGGAGAGGGCTGAGTATTTAATGCCATCTTTGTATCTACTCCACTCCGTCTGAAGGTCATCTTGGCTTCAGCAGAACATCCACGGCCTTTGAACCTCACTCTGCTTCATCTCACTCATCCTGAAGCCTCCGGAGTCTCCTGGGAGACATTATCCTGCCCTTTTCCTATCTCTCTCTCTCTCTCTCTCTCTACTTTTGCGACACAGTGGGGTCAGCTTGTTCTTAGTCCAGCGAAGGAATTCGATTGCACCAATCCTGTAAAAAGGTAAGCAAGGCTGTGGAAACTATTCTTTCGTGTGATGTTGTTGCGAGATCCACGCTATTGGATCTTGAAATCACGTAAAGTTATATAGCTTTAGAAGCAATTATGTTTCATTAAATTCTCTTAATATTGTTCTAGTTGAACTTCTGGACAAAATTTTAACCAAAAATCATCTTATCAATAAAAGAAAATGCCGAGGAGAAAGTCAAATTTAAGACTCCTTTTACGGGAGAAAGCCAAATTTAACTGTCGCCCTTTGCAAATGAAGCCGCCAACTTCTTCCAATATCTTCGCATCGCGTTTCACCAAGATCTTTGCCTCCATTGATACTTACGTACTATCAATTGATTCGGACAAATTTGTTGTGATATTTAGATATTTATCAATTTAAGTAAACATGTCATATAACATCCTTTTACAAATAATCTTATTACCGTGTCTCATATGAAGAATTTTTCATGTATTTCGCAATACAAATGAGTAATTTTGAAGTTTTATAAATAATCTTAGTCGAATCTCTGCCGAGAATTTTCTCGGGCGGTGTTACGTAGTCTTTAATGGCCTCCTAAAAAGCTTGCAGTGTTGCGCCACAACAAGCATTTCCTCCCCGAGAGTTAAAGAATGATGTGGTCTCTTGACAAGCTTTTAACAAGGTTCGTTTTTACCCAAATTTTCATCACTTGTTAAATTCATATGTTTTTAACAACGCATCTTTATTTGGAAAAAGTGAAGGAAGACCATTCTTAATAGTATTAACTTTGCCCACCCAAGTTACGAATCAAGTTATTGACCCAAAAAAAAAAATTTATGAATCAAGTTAAGATTTTGACTGATGTGAGTATATGCGTCACACGAGATGATGGCACTATGCTCTTGCGATATCTGATGTATATTTCCTTGTCCAACATCTAGAACTCATGAATTAATTGAGATATCTATACCTTATTGTTTTCTTTTCTTTTCTTCTTTTTTTTTTACATCGCAAAAGAAAATTAGATGGATATTACTATGAATACTAACATTTTCATGCAAACTTTCTAAATAAAAAATCATGTTATTGCAAAGTTGGAGATTGTTTATCATAAATTACCAATTACTGCGTTGGCACGATAAGGACAGGAACGTGACTTCCGAGTTCCATCTCTTTTCCCCACGAAGAGTAGGTAGCAAAGTTAAGCATAACCGGCTGTAAAGACTTGAATAATTGAAGTCTTTGTTTAATGCTTGATTTTCTCCACTGTGATAAGTCACTCTCTATTCTCCAAGTAAGTCACTCTCTATTCTAGAGAGTGAAAATAAATCTCATTAAAAACATTTCAAGAGTCGACATCTTTATTTTCTTCCCTATGGCACCTTTTTTTAGTTTTTATACAGAGTAGCTTTTAAATTTGGCGATAATAGCATTAAAATGTATGAGTTTTGAAAATAAATCAAAGGTGTGTTTGTTTTACCCAAAAACTTCGTTACGAAGGAAAATATTTTTCATGGAAATCATTTTTAAAGAAAATAGTTAGTTTTAATTTGTTTGGTGATTTAGAAAAAAAGGATTTTCCTCTTGTCGGCAGAGAAAGTTGTCTTTTCATAATCTAATCTTGTTATTTTTGGTATAAGGAAAATATTTTTCGACTAATTTTTTTGTGTCTTTTGTTATCTAAGCACCAAACACATTGAAAAAGAATTATTTTCTTCTGAGCAAGCGGACTTTAAAAAATTCCTGCTATGAGACGTCGCTTTCTGTCGATTCATGGTCATAACACCCTTTTTGGTCGTGAAGTTGTTTTTTTGGAGCATCCGACGCGAGGGAGGAGTACATTGTACGGTATTTTTTTGGAGCATCGGAAGAGTTGCTGCTGTTCCCACTATAAGTAAGTTCTGTGCCCTGAGGCTGACAAGCTTCGCACAAAAACCAGTAGTAGGGGAGGGACAGAGAGAGCCACTTTAACACCAAAAGTTCCACATGAAATACCTCCACGCCATCCCACCTGGTGTCCATAATAATCCGGCATCACCAGGGCCGCCGCGGTCCGACCGGTACAAGATGATCATCCTCCGCTGCATCTCATATGCCTTACCCACGGTTCTCGGCCTCCTCATGGTCATCTTCCTAGCGATACCCGCCCTCATGCCCCCGGAATTCAGGCTCAACCCCATCTCTTCCCTTTCGTCCCTTAACATCTCCACCTCCCGCGTCACCGCTCAAATTAACATCGTTCTCTCCATCAAGAACCCCAGTAAGCTCATCGCTGTCAAGTACACTCACATGAAGCTCCTCTTGAGTTTCGATGGTCAACTCCCTCTCTCCCGTCCCTCCCCCGTTCCCGCCTTCACTCAGGGCCCCAGCAACGTAACCACAGTCCCAGCCGTGGCCCTGACCACGTTGTCAATTACCAATGACTGGCGCGTGAAGGGCCTGGTGAGCACGTTGAAAGGCGGGGTGGTGAGCATCGACGTGGTGGTGAAAGCTAAGCGGAGGCTGCACTTGGGTCCGTGGTGGGTGCCCGTGTTTGACGTGTACGTCTCGTGCATGGGCGTGAACTTCGCGGCTCCGACCGATGGCAAGGGCAGTGGCGATTGGATGATCCTCAGAGGAGGCGCCCTTGGCTGCACGCCCGACATCTTCACTCTACTCTGGTAAGAATAATTACAAGTTCCTGCTTAATCTTGCAATACTATCACGTGGCAGTTGTTTGTGCGCCGATGAAGTTGATGCGCAAAATGAGAAGCTGTCGATGCTTAATCTACGGGTGCGGACCTGGAACCGGATCAAACCCTCCTGGACTAACGGGTTCAAGATCCGCGGGGCGCTTGAGGAAGCTGGGTTCGTCCTCCTCGAGGACCATCTGGATCGGGCACGACTAGAGGCCGTCGGGGATGGAGAGGATGCCGTCGCTGTTCGAGGTGCAGGGCGGCGAACCGCTCGTCCACGTTCTTCTCGAACACGAAACCACGAGCCGTAGATACTCAACACCCCGCTTTCTCTCCCTTCTCTCTTTCCGGTTATGTGATTTTTGTTCAAGCTTGAAACTGGTAGGGGTCTAAATTAAAGAATAATTAAAAATGACAATACTGTGATTGTCTGATTGTTTTTTAGTTTGTGTTGCGGGTAGTCCGTGACCCGAAATTGAATTGAACCATCACAAGCCCCTTTTTTCACTTACTGAATCCCGAATTAAAAAAATCCGAAATTTCTTTTATTCGGATTGATTCAGTTCGACCTTTTTTTTTTTACATTCCAAGTGTGATTCTAGGAAATATTTTCCCGAATACTTTGTCAAAATAAGATGCGATGAATAATGGCGTGGTTTCGGGGAGAAGAGGGTGTCGAGCTTTTGTATATGCACGCATCAATTTGATTGCCCTGCATCACCCGTTCATAACACTTCCCATCCAATTTGGAGCTAATTTGGTCAATTTGGGCTTTGTGCGTCATCAAATCGGATCCAAGTGTTTTGCTGGGTTTTGGAAGGTTAGAATAATGAAATCAGGTTTTAGGGGTATTTCAGGAGCTTTTGCTTCGGAATTCTTATCCTTAATCAAGTGCACATATATAATTATTATTGAGTTGTCCGAAAAAATTTAGGATTATTATATAAGGAGTTCTTCCATAAGATTAAACGCTTAGACTCTGTTTGATCTGCGCACAATTTGACATTCTAAAATAATATTTTTCAGAAAGACATTTCTTTAGGGAAATTGAAATACCTTTCAGCATTTGACTGGAATTTGAAAAATGAACTAGAAATTATATTTATCGGTATTTCTATTTTCTTTCTAATTGAAATAGGCACCTAATTTTTTAGACGTTATTTTCAAAATTTTGACGAGAACTACCCTCATCCATGGGAGCAAACAAATAAATAGATGAACTCCCAAATTAGGGGAAGTCACAAAAAAGAAGAAGTGAATATTGGGTTCTTAAACCAATATTGTGGAGAGACCAAGCAGGTCCCCCATATTTACCGAGAACGCCCTAGTATTTCACAGAGAACTCGTACAACAACGACTGGCAAATGTGTCATCACCACTGTCGAAGCCACCGACGCTCCGCTCAAGGCCCGGCCGCCGCCGCCGCATCTTAAGATGTGCAGCTGCCAACTGCCGTCACTGCTCCGCCTTCTTCCTCGTGTCGCTCTCTCCTTTGTTATCGCCCTCCTGCATTTTTCGTTTTCTATTTCCTGCCGGGGAGGCTGACCATCGGCAGCAATGCGCCCATTTACCAGCGAGGACGAGGAGGAGATGTCGAGATCAGCTCTGTCCACCTTCAGGGTCAAGAGACTTGCCGTGATTCGGGAGATAACGAAATAGAGAAGCTAGGACGTCGTTCTTCTTGTTTTCCAATGTTGACTTTTCGGTTCCAAGAAGAGATATCTTCCATGATCAATGAGTTTTCCGGTCCCAATCACCGAACAACGATGAAAAAGTTTTTACTTTAAATTCACATGAACAGTAATCATCTTGTCTTCTTTATTCTGTTGGTATATATAAACAAGGTTTGATTCTCACCATCATGTGTTTTGATGTTCTCTTTATTTTTTTCTACAGATTTCTAGAGACTCTGGCTTCTCCAAACTTGGGCATCGGTTGGGCTTGGTTGGAGTATTGTCTTTCCTAGCCACTTTTTACTTGCAAATACTTGAAATTTCGAGGCCTCTCAGTCGTAAGTGATGTTAATTGGTTTACGTTATACTTCTTTCTGAATTTCAAATTATGCATTGGCACACGATCTAGATATTTGAATCTTCCATTTACTGCTGAAGAAATAATTTACGCCATACAAGTTCTTGATATTCAAGGTTTTGCAAGTTTTGTCCCCTTTAACTTAATTTCAAATCATGCATTGGCACACGATCTAGAAGCCGGTATGCCTGTTTTTGGTGCAAAGGAGGCAAAAGAGTCGACCTCAAAGAATTGACCGAGTAATTAATCACCTTGATGTGAATCCTTGCGAAATGTGAATATTTGCAAATCCTACAGCATTTTGCATTCAGAGTAATAGTGCATTACCGTGTGATGAACCCTTGCCAGATACACTCAGGCCGATATATGACTTTTTATGTGCGTTTGTGAATTAAGCAAAAGAAGGTTCAATAAAATGATGATGCTTAGATTAAGAAGATCGTCTGCTCCTTTCAAGCTAGACCCAGACCGAGCATGGAGTTCGGTGGCTTTGTCAAATGAGGCCGATGGCCGACCCAATTGGTCGGAGCTACTCTACTTGGAGCACTATTTTAGTCTCGAGTCTCACCATACCCTCTCCATCTTTATGTAAAATGTAACCAGAAAGACAAAGTCGGTATCATTTCCCATATTTGGGAATGACAAGCATAAGATTTCTGATGAAGAATAGCCAACTTTTAAGCAGATCTCGCTTCCAAAGGAGCGGCTAGTCCATACCTACACAAATCCACCTAAATGGAAAACACCCATTTTGCCATTCCGGCCTCACATAGGTAGCGACAACATATAGATTCGATGAGAAAAAGACAGCGAACGAACTACAGTATCTACAAATATGGAGTGTACATGTACAGTGTTTGGTGCATCGGATGTACAGGTCCTTTGTTTTTTTTTTTGGTCAACTCGGATGTACAGTTTATTAGCAGCAGCTGGGAAGAGCTGCTGCTATTCCCACTACAAATAAAATTCTGTGACCCGAGCCTGACAAGCTTCACACAAAAAAAACTAGTAGGGGGGGGGACAGAGAGAGCCACTTTAACACCAAAGTTCCAAATGACAGACCTCCTCGCCATTGCACCGCGGTCCGACCGGTACAAGCTGATCATCCTCCGATGCATCTCATATGCCTTAACCACGGTTCTCGGCCTCCTCATAAACCCGGAACAGCACACAGCAGGAGGCTATCATTTCCTGACATCTCTCTTCCTCCGGCAAACCTCCTCTTAAAATCTTCTTTTTAACATCTCCCTTCTCTGGCAATATCGTATCGAAAAAAGGAAAATGAAACTAGGGCTGTCGAATTGTCACGCCTCAAACCCCATCGAGCCCGCGACATCTCTCTCCTCGGTCGGAAGAGTGCGACGTCCCAGGAATAACGTTGCCGACCCAACAATCCATCAGAGTTAAATCGCGGCGGAAGCAATAAAAAATCCCGGACATTAAAATTAGAGAACACCAGAAAGGAACAAATCATCAAACCGCCAAGCATATATTACACTTTCAAATATTTATATCATCCGCTAATACAAACCACAAAATAATTTATAAGCACACCGAACTATAAACTCCAAATCACCAAAATATCAAGATCAGCTCTCTAGGTCAGCACTATCCAAAAATGGGGCGTATCCTCCTCCCAGAACTATCCCTTACGCCCTCTCGAAGGCGTCCACTCTAACTCACTGTCCTCGGCATCACCACCTGAATCCTTTGCAGCTGTTTGCTCACCTGACGACTCCGAGTCGACCTTAATCTCGACATTCAGGCGGAGACTCTGAAATGGTTTGGTTGAAACAACCATGAGATCACATCTCAATAAGTCATAACCTAAGCCTCACCTAAGCTATCACGTAATTCCAAACACATCCAAATGCGCAACCAAACAACCACACTACTAGCAATCAAACATTCACACATACCTGGACTCTCTGCATACGCACCATGCACGTTAGCCCACAATCCCAACATACAATTCTTGCACACATGCCATCATACACTTTCCACATATCAATACACATGCCAATCATACCCCCAGCAATACATCACAGCCGCGCGCGTGCCTCAATTATAAAGCAAAACCCACTTGGGCACGTCCCATACCATGCCTAGTAGATTTTACTCCATAATCGCGTACTGCATCGCGCGATACAAACACACTCGCACACTAACTCACACCATGCATCACTTTCATAATCCTCACATGTTAAGCCAAATCCTGCTCGTTCTTAACTTTTCCACCACTACCGCGCCCACGTAAAACGCATCAGGCCAACGATCTTCTGACCTTGTCAGGCATCGACACCCCGTCGGGCCGGGTATCATCACCTTGTCTGGGACGGTATCGTCCCGCGTAAACGAACACGCCTCGGGATGGAATCCTACACACACTTTCCTTCTACCGCGCTTGCGTAAAACGCATCAGGCCAACAATCTTCTAACCATGTCAGGCATCGTCACCCCGTCGAGCTGGGCATCGTTACCTCGTCAGGGATGGCATCGTCCCACATAAATGAACACACCTCAGGATAGACCTTACCCCGCGTAGACGAACATGCCTCAGGTTATTACTTTTCCCATCAATCCTACATTTCCGTACCTTCATTCTACACTCTCCACACATATCACACGGCCACACATACACATGGTCACACACAAATTCACATCTTACACATACTTTTCACAATTACCCACCCTCATCACGTGAACACCACACAAACACCCAAGCTTGGCACACAGACTCAATGCGCAATCACGTCACCACATTTCATAGCCACACAATCACACATACGAGCTCATTCAAGCATCAAACTACCCGTCAAAATGCCATGATAACACCGAATAATTCTCGAGAGAGAGAAAAATCGAGAATATGTAAAATCGGGTCTAAACTGGGCAGTTGCGCAGTGACAAAAATCCATTTGAAATAAATAGTAAACCAACTCCAAAAATTCTAAATTTTGGATATGTCATAAAAAAACATCTTGATCAACATTTCTTATGAAGAACATGAAATCCGGTTCAATCTGCAACTATGCCTTTTTGTCCCTCGAAGTCAGACCAAAATCTGTTCGCTCTAACAGACTGTTTTGTCCTAATAATACATTTCTTTCAACATCCAAATCACCTTGAAAAGTTTTGAAATTTTTATATGTTATAGCGACAAATGTCCCCAACAATTTTTGTGAAGGAAGTATTTTGAAAATAGGCCTGAAAAAATTTATAAAAATTCGAACAGACCCGAAGGTCGGGTGAACAATAAATCGGGCAGACCCATTTCGGTCCAAAGATGGACTTCCGAATGGCTTCAAATCATTTCCAAAAATTTTCAAATTAAATTATGTTATACCTCAAGATGTTGGGAAAAACTTTCATGAAGAAAACTTTCTCAAATTCGACCCACAAAATTCTCTACAAAAATAGAAAACTGGGCGGGTATAGTAACCACGAATCCGCGATTCACCCCGAACCTCACGGATTCAAACCTGAACCGATTTCTACTGAATTCCAACCGCCTAAACTCATTTCCCGATGCCTAATCCAACCCGCAACAACCGCTAACAGTTATGATCAGCCATCAACAACCATAATCAGTCACCAATAACCACGATCAACCACCAAAAACCATTATCAACACCTTAATCAACCTCTAAATCCTCTAAATCATACCCGAACGAGTCCAAAAATACCCGACGTCCTAAATAGGGATTAGATCGCGACTTACTTAGTTCTAGACTAAAGCGGCTAGAATGTAGCGCGGCGACGAACGACGGGGATGGCGGTGGACGGCGGCGCGGCTTGGCGGTGGCGATGGCAAGCGGCGACGGCGGCGGTCCGGCGATGGGGGCTTCACAGTGGGGGAGAGTTCGGGAGGGAGAGAGAGAAAGAATTTGGTGAGGAGGGGGTTGCTGTGGGGGAAGGGAAATGAGTGAAGAGAGAGAGATTTGATTTAAATAGTCAAATTTTGACCAAGTTTTCCAAAATGCCCATTTTGCCCCTCTCTTACTTGGTCTACATTAATCCAAGCCAAAATATCCAAAGGCATTCTAGTCTTTTCATCCTTGCATTATTGGGCTGATCTTATTCTCTTAATTTTCCAAAATAATTTTTCAATAATTCCCCCTAAAATTCAAAATACCCAAAAATAGGCCTAGGGGCAAAGTCGTAATTTTCCGGTCCCGAGCCGAATTTCCATTTTTCGACCATACCAACGTCAAATATCATTGGCCACACTAAAATGACGTCATCCTCGTAAAAATAGTTACGCACAACCCCGAAAATCGACATTCAAGTCCGGATCTAATTTCGCGATCAAAATTGCCCAATCTCAATTTTAAGGTCTTTCACTAACGGGCGGCTGTTTAGGGATTACGCATATCAACCTAGAGTTATTCGAGTCATGGCAACATCGATCGTCACCGAAGGTCGACTCATGATCGAGTTCTTAGGTCTACGTACATTTCCCTAGGTAGCCATTCTTTAAAGGTTAGTATACCGAAAATGATCAGTTTTGAACGAGACTTACTAAAATGAAATGAGAAATAACATTTATTTCATTGATTCCAGAAATAGGTTGAAATTCAAGATGTTACACGAATAGGTGGGTTAGTTCGGATTTAGATTGGATTGAAAATGATCCGGCCCATATTGATCAATTTCCATGCAATAATAATTTAATGATCCAAACTCGATCCGACTCAATCAATATTATCAAATCCCAATCTCAATGAAGAGCCGTCAAAATGTGCCTTTTTTCCCAATAAAGGCAGCCATCAATGATGGCTCAAAATTATTCATGTAATGCCACGTCATTTAATCCAGCTTCATGTCAAATTTTGCATCAAGGTTTTGGACAAATTAGGATGGACTTGCATGTATAATGTGAGCTCTTCTTGCCACCATTCACCTTTGTAATATTCTGACATAGTTGAGGGTTTTTTAGAGGCTCCCATTATTTTAAATGAAAAGACAAGCTATCTGCCCCATTAAGTTTCCAAAAGATGCATAGCTAAGGCATTATTCAAAACTTTCATTTCAATTATGGCCCCAAAATTTGATAAAGCTTAGTAGACAATTCCAATATCTTCCGTACACAGACATTAGTTTTTGTAAGCCAAAGAACTTTACTCTTTTTCTTTTGTCGACAGCGAAAACAATACCTCAATTACTTCCGCAAATACACTCAATTTATTCGTAATCATTTGGATCGAAATTTATCTAACGAGAAAATTTTTCTAGATTCCTCCCTAACACAAACCACGATATAGAGGATTGACATGGACAAGGTAGATTATACATTTATAGGGATAAATTGGCACAGTCACAAAAAATACATGGGGCCAATGAGTACTTTTCTCCAATATTCACTGCAGAACTGCGACGTCGTATTGACAGCCCTCGCCCTTCCAAGAAAGAACCAAGTGAAAAGGAAGCTCCTTTAACCTTTTACAAAGTCCAACCTCGATTATCTTTGAAATTGCAGAGCGATGGACTCGCCTGGGCAGTGGTTGGAGAAGGCCTTTTTGAATCCCTGCAAGCGAGCAGAGTCAGGTCTGAACTTGGACAAGTACCTAGACGAAAATCTCTCATCTTTCTTGTGTTTTCTGCGTCTTTTTTTGGTTATTCGCCATGGTGTGATGCTTTTGTGAATTGGGATTATCACTTTTTGATTTCTTGATCCAAATATCATATGGATCACCTACGCATATGCACTTGTTTTATTTGTGGGAAGAGATTGGATATCTACGGAATTGGACAATTGGTTCATGAATGATTTGTTCTTCGAAACGACAGGCCACAGCCGGTTATCAAAGGAGGTATTCTCGTCTTAAGGGATCTTGTTGATCCGAGAAATTAACTTCGTTACTTGAGGCCTAGTCTGAAATGTTCTCATCCTCACAGGAGAAGGAGCTCTTGAAAAAAGAAGAAATGGGAGATCGAGCGAAGCAAAGTGGTTATGATCTTTGACTTGGTTGGTCGCAAGGTGAGTACATTCTTTTTAGGAAGTTGGTGACTTTAATCTCACCGACTTCCTCATTTAGGAAACGAGAAACAAAAGAAAAACGAGTGAGCATGTCTGATTTTGCTATCCATACGCTATTCTTTTCCGGTTACATAGCAGCACAAACATATTGTGAGAGCCCTCCAGATTGCAGTACTCTCTGTTTGTTGAGATTAAGAACGACAGTCACATTTTTGTGGCTTTCCGTCCTGACCGCGAACACCCAGAATTGGGGAATGATGAGTGCTGATGGCAAGGTTAGTAATGTGTCTCCAGTCTCACTCAAAATTAGCTGCAACTTACAGAAAGCAAAACAAATCATCATTAGTTTGCCATGATCAGAGTGAGAGCTTCCTAAATGTTCTTTTAACTGATGATGGTATCATTTAGGATGTTCAATTCTTTTCTCGTCCGCAGTTTCAGGTGTTTTTAATAAGCTAGCATGGTGTGGAATGTGTGCAGGTCCTCTTCAATGAAGATGAAGTTTCAGAAATGGAATCGAGTAGCAGCATATTAAAGCCTTCGGACAAAGAGGAAGTGAACGTAATAAAACCGAACCCGACCCTTAGAATTCAACCAATTTTTTTGGATCCAGGCCCGATTAAGAAGACGTATAAGGCTAAAGTGCCCGAACAAGACTCTCAAGAGCGGATTATGCTTGGAAATCATCGGGAGGGTGCAGCACGAGAGAAATATCCAGAGAAATACGTATTTTCGAAAGACAAGTCCACACCGATGCCCAAATTTGTAGAAGCCAGAGTCCACGAAATCTGAAAAAAGAAAATCAAAACATGTCATCGTGAAGAATCAAACCTTGTTTTTATCAACAGGATAAAGAAGACAAGATAATTTTTTTTTTAGATAACTCAGGGAACCCCCGCACGGCCGACAGCCGTGGAGTAAATCCTGGGGGCGACACGTGCTAGCCACCACACACGTGTCACCGGTTAAGTCACCCTGCGACACCCAGGATTCGAACACTCAGCCTTTTGCGAGAGGAAGAGTGCGCGCTCCAGCAGCACCACCCAGGCGGGTGGTAAGACAAGATAATTATTGTTTATGTGAATTTCAAGAAAAAAACATTTCTATCATTTTCCAGCATGTGGGTCATGTTGCTGCTGCAGGTCAGCCTCGTCGACAGAGCTAGCCTCGGCCAGTGATGCTGAGCCTAAGCCTCAGCCATGGACGCCGGCGTTGAGCTACACAACGCTGCCCATGTATTTTTCTGTTTAAGCTCGGCGTCGAGCTACACCTCGGCCATAGACGCCGAGCATCACCTCCAGATCTGACGGTGGTGGTGGCGACTCGACCGTGGCTGTGGGATTCCATGGTGAGGCCCCGGGGGATGTCTCTAAGCACAAGAAACGGAAAACGAGAAATATAGGAGGGCGATAACAGAGGAGAGAGGGCCACACGGGGAAGAAGGCGGAGCAGCGACGGCAGTTGGCGGCCGCGAGTCCTGAGATGCGGCAGTAGCGGCCGGGCCCTAAGCATGGCGTCGGCGGTGGTGACTGCGAGCCGAGGTGCAGCGGTTGGGCATGGAGGCGGATGAGGAGAAGAGAGACGAAGCAAAGGAAAATATGGAGAAAGTGTTGGCTAGGTAGCTTTCGTCAACTAGGAAGAAAATGTTAACCTAACAAAAAAAAATACTAGGAAGAAAATATGAATGCTGATAAAACATCACGAGTGAAAAGATAAATTATCGACAGTCGGATATTTAATACCGTGGCATTTGAATTCGATAAAATATTTATATAAACTTCGATGGTACAGCGCGTGTGGACCTTATGTCGTGAATACTACATGTCTTTTTTTTTTTCCGGGTGATAATAGTGCATGTAAATGCAAGTTTTTTTTGTTTTCCAAATCACGAAAATTAATTTCCAACTCATTTTTCAAATTTCCATCGAATATCAAAAAATTTTCATTTGTCTAAAACATGACTTGTTGAAATACATTTGTGTACGAATGGAAGATCACGAGTTTTTAATATTACAGAAGCAATCCTATAAATTGATTGCATCACTTAATAATATTCATAAATCGTGCGCTTGATGAAGGGTAAGCATTCCGAAGCAAAAGTTCCTGAAATAGCCCCACGATGTGTCTTAGCCAAACCTGATTCTATTCTAACCTTTCAATACCTAGAAAAACACTCGGACCTGATAGGTCAAGTCCGAAAGCTCCATCAACACCGGTGATGATGCCCAAACCCGAAATCAACCGGAATAGCTCCATATTGAAGAGGAAGTGTATGAAATCGTGATCTCGAAACATGCCATCCCTCGTCACATCTCGCTGTGACAAATTGTTCGGGAAAAATATATTGTACAGTGATTGTGGATGCCAAAAAAAAATAAAACCGCTTGAATCAAATAAATCCTAACCCAAAAAAAATTCGGATATTTTCAAATCGGGTTTTCATTAGTAAAAAAAGGGGTGACTTTGTGATGGTTCGGATCGATTTCGGATCACGGACGATCGGAAACACAAACCAAAACAATCAGACAATCAGAGAGGTATTGTCATTATCAATTATTCCAATGTTATGCTAATGGTCTTGGCACAGAACACGATTGGGCTCTTATCTCAAGCCCTTTCAAAACAAAACTAATTGAAGCCCAAAACCAATGAAGCCCCCTATTCATATTGAAACTTCATTAAACCCAAACCAATCTAAGCTAAGTCAAGCCCACACTTCTTTTGGTTTTTTAACTTCTATTAATTATATTCCATTTTGTAATCCTTTGACTTCCATTGTCTTCATCCCATCGTCAAAAGGAAACAAGGAACACAGAACAGAGAAATACACAGATTCAGCGATACCGGGGGCCAACTACAGAATGTGCTAGAAAAATCATGTCTGAAAACAAGTAACAACATGTAAACTATGTCAATACATCTTCAGATTTGAACAATATCAAAAGCTTTTTTCACAACTGAGTATGCAAATGAGTTTGGCTTCTAGATTAGACGCATACAAACACGATAAGACGTATGCTCGAGTAAAACCAATTCCATTTCTAACGGAGACGATGAAAGCTCGGTTTCCTCCTCCATCGAAATAGAGTAGGACAGGACATTACTAATGTCACATTAGCGTTACCTGGTCAATGAGCAGAAACAGAGCAAAGATCAGCGACTAGATTGATGATGGGAGCTTGGCTTATGTCCAGTGATCGGAATCACAGCTAACAAGCGAGTCTTGAGCGCGATTTCGGGTTGAAGTTCAGGTTGATGGACGAATTATAATTAATAGGAGGTGTCAACAATGGTCCATCCAACCCACCCATGGATAGCTCAGTTGGTTAGGGCGTACTTCCGACTTTTTTTTTTTTTGTTGTCACGTTCAAAAACAAACTCACGAGGAACGCGACAAAATACCCCATAAAAGTGTAAACAATCTAAGGGGTTTCACGTTGAGATCACTTTTAATCGACAAAAGTCAAATTAGTCTCCTGAAGTGTTCCAAGATACGACCGTTCCAAATCATCTTATAATAAATTTATCGAATTGCACCCACTTATACGTTAAATTTGACACATGCTTTGTTAGTCTAAGTAATAGTTAAGCAATAGCGCATGTAAATGGGTTGAAGACATGAAAAACCATCCATAATCTCTTGTCTACAAAGGATACCAATCAACATCATAAATAAGCACACATCATCATCTCTCAAACTAGTCCATCCTTAATCTCTTGGGGGTGGGAGGGGCAGCAGCATTTGAAGCAGGACTATAATAAAAAAAAATTCGTCGCCAAGGGATTATTTCTCTGAATTTCGTCCTTGAGAGGATGCGGATGCCTCTCCTTGAGTCGGTTGATCGATTGACCTGAACAAGCTCCGCCGGAGGTCCTCCATTCGCCCCTTCATCCGGTAGAGTTCTTCCTGGTTGAGCTCTTCCATGGGAGCTGCCCACCATTCCAAATCGCGTTTTCCTTCGATCAGTTGCTTCAACACTTTACCTTGCGCCTTCTCAGCTTTGATGTGATCATAGAGCTCATCGTGCTGCTGGTTGAGCTCATTGGTAGATTGGACATGATGATAGGACTTGATCAAAGCACGAGACCTATCATTGGGGGGAGGGTTTCGGTTGAGGAACCGATCGGCGACTGTGTCAATGGACAGATGAGCAAAAGAGAAGGGCTTACCAGCCGGAGAGACAGCTACAAAACCCACCTCCGCCCCGCTGAGGGTCACAAGCTCGCTCGACATTTTGTAGATGCTAGCTTTACGTTTTGAAAATGTGATAAACCTGCTATAGTCGAAGAGAGTGATCTAAGACAGTCGCAAATGAGTAAAGTTGTGATATTGGTTGACGCAGAGATAATAGAGAGAAAATACACGTATTAATACGATGATATGAATGTCAAATCTAGTATGAGTAGTTGAGAGACAATCTATAAGATGGATTAGATAATAGTAAGGTTATTTATCTTTGTGGATATGAGTTTCTTGATCATGATTTACACACTAATGGCCATGAAAATCAAGACGAGTATGTTATGTACGCGGTAAGATATGTTGCCAAAAACAAGAAAGTAGATTCTTCTCTTTTTTTTTCTATTTTAGCCGGGTTTCTGAACAATTTTCTCGGGCATTCAATGTTGTTCATTATTTCGTCCATTACTTTTCATAAAGTTTAAAACAAACGAGATTATGCAATTGATTTAAGTTCAATCTACAAGAAATTTAAAAATGAATATTTGTATGACTTCGTATTCATGTCAAAGTCAAAGATAATTGGATCATCATAGGTTGGAGATGTTTCAGTTATCAAATAAATTCATATTCGTGAGAAAGTCGCATTCTAACATAAAGCAATATAATGTCTTTTTATTAGATTTCTTCAATGATATTTGACAATTTATTTAAGTAATATACAAAGTATATTGCCATGCAAAAGACTAATATTGTTGACACCTAAATTTTGGGAATCCATTTAGGTACATATTGCATAGGAAAATTAGGGATCGATCTCGGTCCCTAGAAAAAAATTAATTAGTTAAATTGCATATAGATATTAGAAGCATTTGCATAGGCTCATATAGTTACATTTGCATTGGATCGGCGGTGGTTGGACTCGAGTGAACGGCTCTGAACTTAATTGGACTAAGCCCGCGTTCAAGAAAAATCTTGGCCAAGCCCATGAATATTATAAGAGCTAAAATTTTCATTGGAAAATATCGAGTTGGAAAATATTGATTTGTCAATCTTGATATTATCACGATTCAAATTGAATGAATTGATATTATCATAAAGATATTACAATATTTTCTTTGAATCAAAATAGGAAGTAATTGCAAGCAAAACCCTAAACTTTGCCTATAAATACATTCAATGAGAAATCATGAGGGGCTCTGAGAATTTTCAGAACACAATTTTTGAGAGACACACGTGAGCGAGAGAAAGAGAGAGAGAGAGAAAGAGTTGTTTTGGTCCAGACCAGTCCAAACCAACGACCTCGGTTCTTCGATCGTTGCTGTCCAAGTTTGGTGAGCAAACAAGCATTTGGCGTTAATCCAAGACTCTCTCTTGATCTCTCTAGTCTTGCTATATATTCCAGTGTTTTGTTTTTTCGTCCCATCACACGTGAAGAGGCCCACAATTGACATTCATAGCAAATCCAAATTGAAGAGAAAGTCAAAGAGGTGGTCTTACAAGAAAGTGGAAGGCGGTACTCCCTTAGGGGAGAAAAAAAATAAGTGGACATCCTCAATTTATTGTTTTTAGGTTTTCCAGCAAAGTTCATCAAGCGCAAGTTCAAGACCACCTGGCGTGTTCCTTCTTCTCCACAATTACCCATTGACGTGTCAAGAAGTCAAGCACCACCGAGTTAGAGCCATCAACGTGTCCATCAAGAGCATCCCTTGACGAAACATCCTTGGCTGAGGACCGTTTCCACCGCTGGTGGTCGAGCTCGGCGTTGAGACAAGAATCCCACCCTGACCGCGACACTGAGCTAGCTTGTTCCGATGCCCGTCGTCGTTTGGTCCATCCGTCAATCGCCCCATCCGTGATCCGCAATCCCGAGTTCCGCCGAGTTCAAATTTGGAAGTTATCTCGAAATTAGGTAAGACCATTATCCGAATATTTTTCGAAATATTCAATTTCCTAAGTTTTTGGTGTTTGAATATTTCGTGGATATTCTTTGGTGGATTGTTAAATCTTAGAATAATAGTTGTGATATCCGCAATATTTGAAACACTTAAAATTAGGAATTTTGCCTAATTTAGCAACGATATCGGACGACTATCGACCTTAATCCCTAAGGTACGATACGCGGCGATACGGAAAATCATTATCTTGTCCATAATCACTTGGACACGATAATAGATTTTATTTGCTTTTCAAATTTGACCAATCAACTTTCCGTCAATATCTATAACCCTATAGATATGACCGTTAGTATGATTCTTTTGCCTCATTTAAATTTGATAAGAAAAATTTTATGGATTGTGTGGATATTGATTTGATGGTGGTGTTTATCTCATATTTGATTTTGTTTCTTTTAAAAAAGCCAAAAAAAAAATTAGATGCAATTTGAATTGATTTTTTAAGATAATGTTGCATGTTTAGAATATATCTAGAATAACATTTTTTTTCAATAGAATAGGAAACCAAATTTGCTAGAAAGATAAGATAATTTTAATTTAAATTAGGAATTAGGGTAATTTATTTCCTAGTTTAATTAGATATTATTCTAACCTTGATAGTTCATTTTGGGTTGATTTTTAATTTCGAATTTTGATTAAAAAAAACCAAAAAAAGTGTTCTAGAATAGGTTAATTTGTGTTCTTTAGTTTATAATTGCATGTTATTTAATTGGCATTTTTAATTCCAAATTTCATTTAAAAATACCAAAAATAAATCATTTGTCCGTCATTAGAATTAGGTCATATTGTCGCATGACATATAGTTTGCATGTTAGGCTGCATTAATCGCATGTTAATTTTTGCACATCATTACATATAGGTTAGCTTTCATTTAAATAAGTGAAAATCCAAAAAAAAAAAATATTGATTGAACTGCTTGTTAATTAGAAATCATATTAGGATTGTTGATGTGATTTTCTAGCTAACAATGCAGATGCTTACGTTGCTTCGAGGTAAGTAATTCTCCCAATCTTGCAATTTATTTAATGTTTTGATTATTTGGTGTTACTTTGGTGGTTTGCGCACCCGCATGATCACCTCACATGCTAGTGACTAAGTTAAAATGGATCCAAACTGCATGCATAAACATTTTTTGAAAAAGAAAAGGTACGAAAGGGCATTAGACTAGATCTAAGCGTAACCAAGTCCCCCGAGCTTAGAATCTCTGGTTCGTAGGAATAAAACATATCTCCCTATATTTTATTTAGGTTTCTAATCGACCTACTACAAATAGATTAGTGGCAACTCCAAACATGAAAATATTTGCACGTTAAGAACATAAACCCTAAGTTGCGAATTGGTAGGGCTTGGGAGGGCCCAAGTTAGGCTTAGTCTTAACAATCCATTAGCCGAGAGTAAAATTTTAGGTCGCGACAGCTTGGCGACTACTGGGGAGTTGAGTTAAAACTCTTAGTGGACTTAGGCCAATTTTTCTTTTCAAAAAATATTTTTTGTTTGGCAGCGAGGATCCAGTGTACGTCTCTAACGTTAAGGTGTTAAATGTTTTTGCAGAACGGGAGTTATAAGGGGTGGAGTGTTTGTTAACCATTTTCTTGCAGGGAGGTGTTGAGGTCGGATGTTTTAATTTTGATATTGAAGCGCTGTTTGCATATGACCTGTTGTGCATGCCTTGCATTTGCACTACACCGCACTCACTACCCGCTGCCGGACCTGGGCGGCACAGGCTTAGGATGGTACTGAGACAGCGGACACCCCAACCACACCCGCGTGGTATGGGTCGCCCTTCTTGGTCCCGAAAGTTTTTTCACGGTGTCATTGAGTTCCCACCACGGTTGCACCCTTTGCAACCCGGGTCGGCTCCTTGACTAAGCGGTCAAGGGAACCCGGCCTAACCACAACCATGACTGGTTTAGCCCGGTAATCCTCGCGTCTCCACTTTTGCAAGCCGAGTGTAGATAGAAATCGAACCTCACATTTTCATGTGCATGTCTATGTGATTGCCATGGTCCTATCGGGTAAAGTAAGTCTTTTGAACTCTCCTTTTTGCAATTTATTTAGTTATTGCATTTTTCCGAGTCGGTCCATGATAGGTCTAGGTGGGTTTTAAATTTGAAAGTAATAATCATTGAGTCCTTTTTTTTAAAAAAAAAAGAAGAAAGAAAGCTCTTTTGGAGAATTATTTTCAATCTATGTCTTTATTTTCCTGAATGTGTCATAGGTCATTATTTCTGAGAAATTTATCATTTTCACAAGTACACGGAGTAATGAAAAATGTCACGAAAAATGGGAATAAAAAGGAACAATTAGACTGAGTCATGGACTGATTGTTTTAAGGATACATACTTACTTACTCATTTGCAAATTTTTAAATTAGGTTATTACGGACCGTCGGCGTTCCCCAATCCTTACTCGCTCAAGAGCAAGAATGGTGACCAAAATGAGCAGGCTCGTGTTGTTGTCCTTGAAACGAGATGAAGCAAGTCCTCAATGTGCTCGAGAATCTCACCAAACAAGTTGCTTCTCTGCGGACAAGCATTTCCACAATGTCTCGCACCCGCTCAACCGAGTGTAGAGATCGTCTTGCCCAATGACTCTCCTCTGTTGAGTCAAGCGATAAAGGGAAAAACTGTTGCCATTGGTACTTCCTCGACTGAGAATGGTGCAACTTTAACCAACAAAGCTCGTCCGATCATCACAAATGGGGCGATGCATCTTCTAAGCCACCAAAGAGTGATGAGGCTGAGCGTATTGATAAGCTTGAAGAAAAATTCCGTCAAATGCAAGGCTTTGATGATCAATTCTCACGAGGTCTTGCTCACATTGTCAAGGTTCAAGTCCCTAAAAGTTCAAGGCGCCTGAGTTTAATAAGTTCGATGGCCTTTCCTGTCCTAAGGTCCATTTACAATACTACACGGCGAGGATGGCGCCCGTATCTGATAATGTGCCACTCATGATCCACACTTTCCAAGATAGCTTAACCGGACCCCCCTTACAATGGTTCGTTTTGAAAAAGATTCATTCTCTCAACACATGGGAGGATTTGTCGATGCCTTCATCCGTCAATACAAATTCAATATTGATGTGGCCCCATCACGTGAGGATTTGATTCGCCACCGAGAAGAAAAAGATCGAAACCTTCAAGGCTTATGCCACTAGGTGGAGAGCTCTAGCTGTGCAAATCATTCCCGAGTTAAGCGAGAAAGAGATGCTTGATACCTTTATGAAGACTTTACCATTCGAGTTTCGTGAATCGAATGTTGGGTTCTAATTTCAATTCTCTAGCTGAGTTGATACCGGGGGAGAACGCATTGAGATCGCTCTGCGTGATGGTTTGGGCCACCGAGCGGGGCTACCCCGCTAAGAAGTTCACCCTCAAGAAAGATAAGGAACCGCACCTGAAGTAAATGTAACTTACTCTCAACAAAGTCGTGATATTGCCCGACAATGCGATCTGGCGGCAAACAACAAGGTGGACGCCAATTCACTAGTCGGCAACAAGGTACTAAAAGGAACTTCACGCCTACCTGGGCCGTTATCCAAAGTTCTGCCTGTTCTTCAAAAGAAAAATTGCTTTTTCAAGTGAGCTAAAACGCCCGAACCCCGAGCGGTTCTCCGGTTATGACTCCTCTAAGAAGTGTGAGTATCATATGGGGAGGTTGGTCATTCTCTTGATGATTGTTACGTACTGAAGCATAGAATTCAAGACCTCTTGGACACAAAGGCATTCTCTTTCAGCACTACTCAAGCAAATGTCCAGCGGAACCCTCTACCCAACCATGTTGGAAGCACGGATGCTGTTATTGAGTAGAGAAATTTCTATCTTTATACTCCTCTGCGAAGGAGTCTTTTATGCTTTCTAGGATTTCAAGTGTTTTCTAGGATTTCCTGCTTTCTAGGATTTCAATTAATGTTTATGTTTTTATTCGTAGGGCTTTGATTATTTGCATTTCCCTTCCAATAATGTAATTCATTCGACTCTATTCAATGAAATTACAAGTTTATTTGCATTTTGAGGGCATGTTGAAGTATACCAAACTAGCCCGGTGATGATATCCAACCGATAAAAGAAAAATATCATCCGAGGAGAAATTCTGAGGGCTGGGCTTTCTTATGCTCCCTAAAAAAAAAAAAAAAAAAAGAGACTTTTCGAAAATAAAAAGCATTTCATTGTTTAAAAAAAAAAAAAAAAAACTTTTCCAAAGCATGCATCAAATAAACCTTGTTTATTTGTTATCGACTCATTACTTCATGTCTCGAGCATAATTCTCCAGCTTATTGTGATGAGGAATTGACACATCGAGTTCTATTGATGATGAACCTATGGGGCAAAAGATCACCACCTACTTGGGCATGATGTTATCTCCAAAGAGCGAAAATGAGTGCTCAACAAGAGAGGATGATGAATTGAGGGGCATGTTGAACTTTGATGGTGATAATGGGTGACAAATTCGGCCGGAGATAATGTCATGGTTCTAATTGGAATCTTCTGAGTCTCAATTCACATTTGCTTAGTATCCAATTCATGCACATTTTCTTGCAGGGGGCAATAGCAACGATGGAGCATTCATGTGTCCATTCCTTCCAAATAAGGGCAATCAAAGGGCTCCCATTCCAAAAAACGTCTCTCTATGTTGATGTTCTCACACCTTTTGTAGGGATCATTTATTTTGAATGCTCAATGCCATATTTTTCATGCTTATGATGAGATTTTTGAGTATGATAAATATGTTCGGAAGTTGCAAACTTTTTTGTGCTTGAAATTGATAAGCTTGTGAAATGATCACATCTTTCGAGGAAAAGAAATTTTGCTTGGTTAGTTTACCTATTTGACCCATCAATTTCATGTTGAAATTTGTCAAGTTGGACAATTTAATGAATGATGTGGAATTGCTTGAGTATGCTAAATGAGATGTGTCGGGATGATGAAAGGCAAACCATATCCTATACACAGTTCCCTATTCATACACTTGTGAGATGAGTGAAAAATTCCATGTCCACAAGGTAAAGGGTTATCTCATGAAAGGTACGACTACCGAAATGATGAGAGGCAATTCACTTCTTTATCTTAAACACTACAGGTTGTCTATTGTTTTGCCACTTTGAGCCTAAACACTTGGAGAAGTTTTTTCAAATTACCCCTGTCAAGAATCACCCCACATCGGGGTAAACTGGAGGTAAGTCGACATCGTAAGGAAAAAAAAATGGGTAGAGATTTTCTTGCTCACACTTGCATCAATCTTCAAGTGTTGCTATTGCAAATGAACTCAAACATTAATTCAAGTGCCTTAAGATGATGAAGAGCGGTTCTTTCTCTATCCTACACACTTTATCCATTGCTTAGCCCACTTGAGCCTATATTTTCGTTTCATATGAACCTAGTTGGTGATCATCCCCCACACTGGGGCAAAGCAAAAACCATCATTGTCCAAGCAGCATATTTGGAGTATCAACCGAAGATGAAGACTCTTGAGAGTCTAAATGTCGAGTTGAAGTGTAATTGGCCAATGTATGCATTGTAGACAGTGTGTGTAAAAAAAATGGAAGCTAGGGGGCATAAAAAAGCAATGTGCCTGGTAAAAGTATGGCCATTCCCCTGAAAAAAAAAAAGTCGAACAAAAAAAAAAGGAGAACTTTAAAGAAAAAATGTCAAGATATGACATGTCAAAGTTATGAATTCCAGTGGAGCAGTAGTTCTATAAGTCTCGAAGGAATCAAGTGACGAACTCTCGAGGCCAATAGAGCATCTACCAAGAAGACAATCTGGCGGAAAAGAGGACCGGTGATTATGCCTAGATGATCACCAACTCTCACTCTTATACACATTTTTGAGCCTGATATATCCTTTCGTTTCTCAACCCGTGAACCTAGCCTACGTTACGTCCCTTGCAAAGTCTCTTCTGATTAGGGCACTTGAATTAACGTAGAATTCATATGTTTATAAGCTTAGCTCAAGAAGTGCGAGCAAGTCTATTTCTATCTCATTTTACAGGGTTCTTGACTTGTAAACCCGAGAGGCGATTATGGAGTATTTTCTTTCAATAGCCTCGACTCAAGAGTCCCCTTTGTTAAACCATTGACCAAACCGATACTATGGTCGATAAAGACCTTTCAGATTGGCAAGGCTGTACCGCCGCTTGCGAGAATACTTGGACCCTTATCGACATGATGATGGTGAGATGGAGTGATTCTCATAAAATAGTCCCTTCTAAATGAGAGTGAGCTAAAGCCCTTTCTAACTGAAAGTCTCTCATTTAGCATTCTTAACAAATCCACGTTACAAGTGAAAATTGTCTTAATTGATGATTCTCCCGGTGGAAATTTGGTGATGCAAATATGGTAAAACCATCATGCTTAAACCTCAATTGAATTGATGAACTCTGAAATGTGAGTTCTAGAATAGCCGAGATTGCTAATCTTCTTGAATGAATGCATATGTGTTTTACTCTAATCATGTCCGAGGTAATGTTTCCTCAAAGACTAAAGAGTTCTTGACCTTCAGTTTGTTTTTGAAGCTTCGTGTTCGTCTAAATATTTTTTTTGAATATTCAGTTACACGATTGTAGTTTCAGGTATCATTTTGAAAATCCGAAGGGAATTTTCGATCCTATTAATCATATCGATTGCGGTTTCAGATATTTTCTCAAGATCCGAAGGGAATCATCGAGCCCATTCAAATATCTGATTGAAGTTTCAGGTATCATTTCCGAAAATCCAAGGGAATTTTCGATTCTATTAATTATATCGATTGCAGTTTCAGATATCTTTCTCGAAGATCCGAAGGGAATTTTCGAGCATATTCATATTTGATTGCAGTTTCAATTTCAAGTTTCTTTCTCGGAGATCCGAGGGGAATTTTTGAGGCCATTCAAATACTTGATTGGAGTTTCAGGAATTTTTCTTGAAAGTCCAAAGGGAATTATTCGATACCTTTTATCGAAAATCCGAAGGGAATTTTCGAGCCCATCTCATCTCAAGCATTTTCTCTGAAAATCCGAAGGGAATTTTCAAGATTATTTCAGGTCTTATTTCGAAAATCCGAAGGGAATTTTCGAGCTTTCAAATACTATTGGGAATTCCAGATACTTGGCGAGTTTCCAAAAGCTGTTCCATACCCCAATTTTGCTTTCCCAAATCTTCAGGTAAGTAAATGCAGGTATGTTTTCTATTTTTGCATTTGCATTTTCAGATCACATTAGAAAACGGGTATGGGCTCATTGAGATCCCATTTACTCGACAAAAGACTAATTTTTCTCATTGTATTTGCATAGTCAAAATTTAGGTATCATTTTGTCTTTGAATGCAACCTCTTGAGCTCACTTTCAAATAGGGGCATTTGTTGACACCTAAATTTTGGGAATCCATTTAGGTACATATTGCATAGGAAAATTAGGGATCGATCTCGGTCCCTAGAAAAAAAAAAATTAATTAGTTAAATTGCATATAGATATTAGAAGCATTTGCATAGGCTCATATAGTTACATTTGCATTGGATCGGCGGTGGTTGGACTCGAGTGAACGGCTCGAACTTAATTGGACTAAGCCCGCGTTCAAGAAAAATCTTGGCCAAGCCCATGAATATTATGAGAGCTAAAATTTTCATTGGAAAATATCGAGTTGGAAAATATTGATTTGTCAATCTTGATATTATCACGATTCAAATTGAATGAATTGATATTATCATAAAGATATTACAATATTTTCTTTGAATCAAAATAGGAAGTAATTGCAAGCAAAACCCTAAACTTTGCCTATAAATACATTCAATGAGAAATCATGAGAGAGCTCTATGAGAATTTTCAGAACACGATTTTTGAGAGACACACGTGAGTGAATCACTTAAGAGAGAGAGAGAGAGAGAAAGGGAAAGAGTTGTTTCCCGTCGCGTTGTCCAAACCAACGACCTCCCATCGTCATCAGTCGTTGCTGTCCAAGCTCTCTCAAGGCCAAACAAGCATCTTTGGCGTTAATCCGAATACTCTCTCTTGATCTCAGCTAGTCTTGCTATATATTCCAGTGTTTTGTTTTTGACGTCCCATCACATTTAGAGGCCACACAATTGACATTCACGGCCACAATTGAAGAGAAAGGGAGAGAGTGTGTTCAGAGAAGAGTAAACACAAAACAGCGGTACTCTCCCTTAGGGGTTCCTCGGCCAACACCCGTGACATCCTCAAGTTGATTCCAACGCCGGGTTTTCCAGCAAAGTTCATCAAGCGTTGTCAGAAGTAGCTGTGAACGGAGAAAGAGATCTTCGACACGAAGACCCTTAGCCGTGTTCAGTCAAGTCCAATCGCGAGTTATTCCTCGCTGTGAATTGTCCATACCGAGACACCCCCTCGGCGAAACATCCTTGGCTGAGGACCACCGTCCACCGCTGGTCATAGCGAGCTCGACGTTGAGACAAGAAGCCGCTCGTGACCCGCCGTGAGCTACCTTGACCCCGATGCCCGTCGTCGTTGCTGCCACCGTCAATCGCCCCATCCCGTGATCCGCAAAGCTCTAGTTCGAGCCGAATTCAAATTTGGAAGTTATCTGCGAAATTAGGTAAGATCATTATCCGAATATTTTCCGAAATATTCAATTTCCTAAGTTTTTGGTGTTTGAATATTTCGTGGATATTCTTTGGTGGATTGCTACATCTTAGAATAATAGTTGTGATATCCGCAATATTTGAAACACTTAAAATTAGGAATTTTGCCTAATTTAGCAACGTATCTGGACGACTATCTGACCTAATCCCTAAGGTACGATACGCGGCGATACGGAAAATCATTATCTTGTCCATAATCACTTGGACACGATAATAGATTTTATTTGCTTTCCAAATTTGACCAATCAACTTTCCGTCGATATCTATAACCCTATAGATATGACCGTTAGTATGATTTCTTTGCCTCATTTAAATTTGATAAGAAAAATTTCGCGGATTGTGTGGATATTGATTTGATGGTGGTGTTTATCTCATATTTGATTTTGTTTCTTTGAAAGAAAAGAAAAAAAAAAATTAGATGCAATTTTGAATTGATTTTTTTTAAGATAATGTTGCATGTTTAGAATATATCTAGATAATTTTTTTTTTTTCAATAGAATAGGACAACCAAGATTTGCTAGAAAGATAAGATAATTTCTAATTTAAATTAGGAATTAGGGTAATCTGTTTCCTAGTTTAATTAGATATTATTCTAACCTTGATAGTTCATTTTGGGTTGATTTTAATTTCGAATTTTGATTAAAAAAAACCAAAAAGAGTGTTCTAGAATAGGTTAATTTGTGTTCTTTAGTTTATAATTGCATGCTTAGATAATTGGCATTTTTAATTCCAAATTTCATAAAAATACCAAAAATAAATCATTTGCCTGTCATTAGAAATAGGTCATATTGTCGCATGACATATAGTTTGCATGTTAGGCTGCATTAATCGCATGTTAATTTTTGCACATCATTACATATAGGTTAGCTTTCATTTAAATAAGTGAAAATCCTAAAAAAAATATTGATTGAACTGCTTGTTAATTAGAAATCATATTATGATTGTTGATGTGATTTTCTAGCTAACAACGCAGATGCTTACGTTGCTTCGAGGTAAGTAATTCTCCCAATCTTGCAATTTATTTAATGTTTTGATTATTTGGTGTTACTTTGGTGGTTTGCGTACTCGCATGATCACCTCACATGCTAGTGACTAAGTTAAAATGGATCCAGACTGCATGCATAAACATTTTTGAAAAGAAAAGGTACCGAAAGGGCATTAGACTAGATCTAGCGTAACCAAGTCCCCGAGCTTAGAATCTCTGGTTCGTAGGAATAAAACATATCTCCCTATGTTTTATTTTAGGTTTCTAATCGACCTACCACAAATAGATTAGTGGCGACTCCAAACATGAAAATATTTGCACGTTAAGAACTTAAATCCTAAGTTGCGAATTGGTAGGGCTTGGGAGGGCCCGAGTTAGGCTTAGTCTTAACAATCCATTAGCCTGAGTAAAATTTTAGGTCGCGACAGCTTGGCGACTCCGCTTGGGAGTTGAGTTAAAACTCTTAGTGGACTTAGGCCAATTTTTCTTTTCAAAAATATTTTTGTTTGGCAGCGAGGATCCGTGTACGTCTCTAACGTTAAGGTGTTAAATGTTTTTGCGAGCGGGAGTTATAAGGGGTGGAGTGTTTGTTAACCATTTTCTTGCGAGGGAGGTGTTGAGATCGGATGTTTTAATTTTGATATTGAAGCGCTGTTTGCATATGACCTGTTGTGCATGCCTTGCATTTGCACTACACCGCACTCACTACCCACCGCCGGACCGGACGGCACAGCTTAGGATGGTATCGAGACAGCGGACACCCCAACCACACCCGCGTGGTATGGGTCGCCCTTCTTGGTCCCGAAAGTTTTTTCACGGTGTCATTGAGTTCCCACCACGGTTGCACCCTTTGCAACCCGGGTCGGCTCCTTGACTAAGCCGGAGTCAGGGGAACCCCGGCCTAACCACAACCATGACTGGTTTAGCCCGGTAATCCTCGCGTCTCCACTTTACAAGCCAGAGTCTAGATAGAAATCGAACCTCACATTTTCATGTGCATGTCTATGTGATTGCCATGGTCCTATCGGGTAAAGTAAGTCTTTTGAACTCTCCTTTTTGCAATTAATTTAGTTATTGCATTTTTCCGAGTCGGTCCATGATAGGTCTAGGTGGGTTTTAAATTTGAAAGTAATAATCATTGAGTCCTTTTTTTTTAACAAAAAAAAGAAGAAAGAAAGCTCTTTTGGAGAATTATTTTCAATCTATGTCTTTATTTTCCTGAATGTGTCATAGGTCATTATTTCCTGAGAAATTTATCATTTTCACAAGTACACGGAGTAATGAAAAATGTCACGAAAAATGGGAATAAAAAGGAACAATTAGACTGAGTCATGGACTGATCGTTTTAAGGATACATACTTACCGTGCTCTATTTGCAAATTCGTTTCTTAAATTAGGTTATTACGGACCGTCAGCGTTCCCCAATCCTTACTCGCTCAAGAGCAAGAATGACTGACCAAAATGAGCAGGCTCGTGTTGTTGTCCTTGAAACCGAGATGAAGCAAGTCCTCAATGTGCTCGAGAATCTCACCAAACAAGTTGCTTCTCTGCAGACAAGCATTTCCACAATGTTCGCACCCGCTCAACCGAGTGTAGAGATCGTCTTCGCCCAATGACTCTCCTCCTGTTGAGTCAAACGATAAGGAAAAAACTGTTGCCATTGGTACTTCCTCGATCGAGAATGGTGCAACTTTAACCAACAAAGCTCGTCCGATCATCACAAATGGGGCGATGCATCTTCTAAGCCACCAAAGAGTGATGAGGCTGAGCGTATTGATAAGCTTGAAGAAAAATTCCGTCAAATGCAAGGCTTTGATGATCAATTCTCACGAGGTCTTGCTCACATTGTCAAGGTTCAAGTCCCTAAGAAGTTCAAGGCGCCTGAGTTTAATAAGTTCGATGGCCTTTCCTGTCCTAAGGTCCATTTACAATACTACACGGCGAGGATGGCGCCGTATGCTGATAATGTGCCACTCATGATCCACACTTTCCAAGATAGCTTAACCGGACCCCCCTTACAATGGTTCGTTTTGAAGAAGATTCACTCGCTTAACACATGGGAGGATTTGTCTGATGCCTTCATCCGTCAATACAAATTCAATATTGATGTGGCCCCATCACGTGAGGATTTGATTCGCACTGAGAAGAAAAAGATCGAAACCTTCAAGGCTTATGCCACTAGGTGGAGAGCTCTAGCTGTGCAAATCATTCCCCGAGTTAATCGAGAAAGAGATGCTCGATACCTTTATGAAGACTTTACCATTCGAGTTTCAGAATCGAATGTTGGGTTCTAATTTCAATTCTCTAGCTGAGTTGATACCTGCGGGAGAACGCATTGAGATCGCTCTGCGTGATGGTTGGGCCACTGAGCAGGCTACCTCTGCTAAGAAGTTCACCCTCAAGAAAGATAAGGAACCGGCACCTGAAGTAAATGTAGCTTACTCTCAACAAAGTCGTGATACTGCCCCGACAATGCAGTCTGCTGGCAAACAACAAGGTGGACGCCAATTCACTAGTCGGCAACAAGGTACTAAAAGGAACTTCACGCCTCTACCTGGGCCGTTATCCAAAGTTCTGCCTGTTCTTCAAAAGAAAAATTTGCTTTCAAGTGAGCCAAAACGCCCGAACCCCGAGCGGTTCTCTGGTTATGACTCCTCTAAGAAGTGTGAGTATCATATGGGGGAGGTTGGTCATTCTACTGATGATTGTTACGTACTGAAGCATAGAATTCAAGACCTCTTGGACACAAAGGCATTCTCTTTCAGCACTACTCAACCAAATGTCCAGCGGAACCCTCTACCCAACCATTTGGAAGCTAACGGATGCTGTTATTGAGTAGAGAAATTTCTATCTTTATACTCCTCTGCGAAGGAGTCTTTTTATGCTTTCTAGGATTTCAAGTGTTATCTAGGATTTCCTGCTTTCTAGGATTTCAATTAATGTTTATGTTTTTATTCGTAGGGCTTTGATTATTTGCATTTCCTTCCAATAATGTAATTCATTCGACTCTATTCAATGAAATTACAAGTTTATTTGCATTTTGAGGGCATGTTGAAGCATACCAAACTAGCCCGGTGATGATATCCAACCGATAAAAGAAAAATATCATCCGAGGAGAAATTCTGAGGGCTGGGCTTTCTTATGCTCCCTAAAAAAAAAAAGAGACTTTTCGAAAATAAAAAGCATTTCATTGTTTAAAAAAAAAAAAAAAAAACTTTTCCAAAGCATGCATCAAATAAACCTTGTTTATTTGTCTGACTCATTTACTTCATGTCTCAGAGCATAATTCTCCAGCTTATTGTGATGAGGAATTGACACATCGAGTTCTATTGATGATGAACCTATGGGGCAAAAGATCACCACCTACTTGGGCATGATGCTATCTCCAAAGAGCGAAAAAATGAGTGCTCAAAAAGAGAGGATGATGAATTGAGGGGCATGTTGAACTTTGATGATGATAATGGACTGACAAATTCGACAGAGATAATGTCATGGTTCTAATTGGAATCTTCTGAGTCTCAATTCACATTTGCTTAGTATCCAATTCATGCACATTTTCTTGTGCAGGGGCAATAGCAACGATGGAGCATTCATGTGTCCATTCCTTCCAAATAAGGGCAATCAAAGGGCTCCCATTCCAAAAAATGTCTCTCTATGTTGATGTTCTCACACCTTTTGTAGGGATCATTTATTTTGAATGCTCAATGCCATATTTTTCATGCTTATGATGAGATTTTTGAGTATGATAAATATGTTCGGAAGTTGCAAACTTTTTTGTGCTTGAAATTGATAAGCTTGTGAAATGATCACATTTTTCAAGGAAAAGAAATTTTGCTTGGTTAGTTTACCTATTTGACCCATCAATTTCATGTTGAAATTTGTCAAGTTGGACAATTTAATGAATGATGTGGAATTGCTTGAGTATGCTAAATGAGATGTGTCGGGATGATGAAAGGCAAACCATATCCTATACACAGTTCCCTATTCATACACTTGTGAGATGAGTGAAAAATTCCATGTCCACAAGGTAAAGGGTTATCTCGCGAAAGGTACGACTACCGAAATGATGAGAGGCAATTCACTTCTTTATCTTAAACACTACAGGTTGTCTATTGTTTTGCCACTTTGAGCCTAAACACTTGGAGAAGTTTTTTCAAATTACCCCTGTCAAGAATCACCCCACATCGGGGTAAACTGGAGGTAAGTCGACATCGTAAGGTGAAAAAATGGGTAGAGATTTTCTTGCTCACACTTGCATCAATCTTCAAGTGTTGCTATTGCAAATGAACTCAAACATTAATTCAAGTGCCTTAAGATGATGAAGAGCGGTTCTTTCTCTATCCTACACACTTTATCCATTGCTTAGCCCACTTGAGCCTATATTTTCGTTTCATATGAACCTAGTTGGTGATCATCCCCCACACTGGGGCAAAGCAAAAACCATCATTGTCCAAGCAGCATATTTGGAGTATCAACCGAAGACTCTTGAGAGTCTAAATGTCGAGTTGAAGTGTAATTGGCCAATGTATGCATTGTAGACAGTGTAAAAAAAAAAAAAATGGAAGCTAGGGGGCATAAAAAGCAATGTGCCTGGTAAAAGCATGGCCATTCCCCTAAAAAAAAAAAGAGAGAAAGAAGTCGAACAAAAAAAAAAAGGAGAACTTTAAAGAAAAAATGTCAAGATATGACATGTCAAAGTCATGAATTCCAGTGGAGCAGTAGTTCTATAAGTCTCGAAGGAATCAAGTGACGAACTCTCGAGGCCAATAGAGCATCTACCAAGAAGATAATCTTGGCAGAAAAGAGGACCGATGATTATGCCTAGATGACCACCAACTCTCACCCTTATACACATTTTGAGCCTGATATATCCTTTCGTTTCTCAACCCGTGAACCTAGCCTACGTTACGTCCCTTGCAAAGTCTCTTCTGATTAGGGCACTTGAATTAACGAGATTTTCATATGTTTATAAGCTTAAGCTCAAGAAGTGCGAGCAAGTCTATTTCTATCTCATTTTACAGGGTTCTTGACTTGTAAACCCGGAGACGATTATGGAGTATTTTCTTTCAATAGCCTCGACTCGAAGAGTCCCCTTTGTTAAACCATTGACCAAACCGACACTATGGTCCTGACAAAGACCTCTCAGATTGGCAAGGTTGTACCGCTTGCGAGAATACTCGGACCCTTATCGACATGATGATGGTGAGATGGAGTGATTCTCATAAAATAGTCCCTTCTAAATGAGAGTGAGCGAAAGCCCTTTCTAACTAAAAGTCTCTCATTTAGCATTCCTAAGAAATCCATGTTATGTATGAAAATTGTCTTAATGATAATTCTCTCCGGTGGAAATTTGGTGATGCAAATATGGTAAAACCATCATCTTAAACCTCAATTGAATTGATGAATTCTGAAATGTGAGTTCTAGAATAGCCGAGATTGCTAATCTTCTTGAATGAATGCATATGTGTTTTGCTCTAATCATGTCTGACAGGTAATGTTTCCTCAAAGACTAAAAGAGTTCTTGACCCTTCTGATTTGTTTTTTTGAAGCTTCGTGTTCGTCTAAATATTTTTGAATATTCAATTACCTGATTGTAGTTTCAGGTCTCATTTTCGAAAATCCGAAGGGAATTTTCGATCTTATTAATCATATCTGATTGCAGTTTCAGATATTTTTCTCGAAGATCCGAAGGGAATCATCGAGCCCATTCAAATATCTGATTGAAGCGGTTTCAGATATTTTCCGAAAATCGAAGGGAATTCTATTAATTATATATCGATTCAAATATCTTTCTCAAGATTGAAGGGAATTTTCAGCATATTCATATTTTTGCAGTTTCAATTTCAAGTTTCTTTCTCGAAGATCCGAAGGGAATTTTTGAGGCCATTCAAATACTTGATTGGAGTTTCAGGAATTTTTCTTGAAAGTCCAAAGGGAATTATTCGATACCTTTTATCGAAAATCCGAAGGGAATTTTCGAGCCCATCTCATCTCAAGCATTTCTCTGAAAATCCGAAGGGAATTTTCAAGATTATTTCAGGTCTTATTTCGAAAATCCGAAGGGAATTTTCGAGCTTTCAAATACTATTGGGAATTCCAGATACTTGGCGAGTTTCCAAAGCTGTTCCATACCCCAATTTTGCTTTCCCAAATCTTCAGGTAAGTAAATGCAGGTATGTTTTCTATTTTTGCATTTGCATTTTCAGATCACATTAGAAAACGGGTATGGGCTCATTGAGATCCCATTTACTCGACAAAAAGACTAATTTTTCTCATTGTATTTGCATAGTCAAAATTTAGGTATCATTTTGTCTTTGAATGCAACCTCTTCGAGCTCACTTTCAAAGAGGGGCAGCTGTTGACACCTAAATTTTGGGAATCCATTTAGGTACATATTGCATAGGAAAATTAGGGATCGATCTCGGTCCCTAGAAAAAAAATTAATTAGTTAAATTGCATATAGATATTAGAAGCATTTGCATAGGCTCATATAGTTACATTTGCATTGGATCGGCGGTGGTTGGACTCGAGTGAACGGCTCTGAACTTAATTGGACTAAGCCCGCGTTCAAGAAAAATCTTGGCCAAGCCCATGAATATTATAAGAGCTAAAATTTTCATTGGAAAATATCGAGTTGGAAAATATTGATTTGTCAATCTTGATATTATCACGATTCAAATTGAATGAATTGATATTATCATAAAGATATTACAATATTTTCTTTGAATCAAAATAGGAAGTAATTGCAAGCAAAACCCTAAACTTTGCCTATAAATACATTCAATGAGAAATCATGGGGGCTCTATGAGAATTTTCAGAACACAATTTTTGAGAGACACACGTGAGTGAATGAGAGTAAGAGAGAGAGAGAGAGAGAGTTGGAAAGAGACCAGCCAAGTTTCGGTTCCAAACGACCTCCCATCGTCAAGTTTGCTGTGAGCTCTCAAGGCCAAACAGTCCAAGACCTAATCCGACGCTCTCTCTTGATGTCCTAGTTTGTATATTCCAATTTGTTTTGCTTTCCACTCTCATCACGTGAAGAGCCCAAAAGGAATACATAGCACAATCCAAAGGGCGTGAAGAAGTCAAAGAGGTGGTCTTACAAGAAAGTGGAAGAACGACGGAAGAGAAGAAAAAATAAGTGGAGGAGCAATTTATTGTTTTTAGGTTTTCACAAAGTTCATCGCAAGTTCAAGACCTGTGAGCTTCGTTCTTCTCCACAATTACCCATTGACAAATCCAAGAAGCAATTCACCACCGAGAGAGCCATCCGAGTGTTCTTCAAGAGCATCCCTTTTGAGTCCAGCCTTGCAAGCTGGTCAATAGCGAGCTCGTCCAGTTCTTAATTGCAAGATCCCACCCTCACCGTCACCGACACTAACGAGCTGCCCGTGGTCCTTGCTGGTCCATCCGTCAATCGGTCATCCGTTGATCCGCAATCCCGATCCCGAGTTCAAATTTGGAAATATCTGCGAAATTAGGTAAGATCATTATCCGAATATTTTCCGAAATATTCAATTTCCTAAGTTTTTGGTGTTTGAATATTTCGTGGATATTCTTTGGTGGATTGTTAAATCTTAGAATAATAGTTGTGATATCCGCAATATTTGAAACACTTAAAATTAGGAATTTTGCCTAATTTAGCAACGTATCTCGGACGACTATCGACCTTATCCCTAAGGTGCGATCTGGCGGCGATACGGAAAATCATTATCTTGTCCATAATCACTTGGACACAATAATAGATTTTATTTGCTTTTCAAATTTGACCAATCAACTTTCCGTCAATATCTATAACCCTATAGATATGACCGTTAGTTTGATTTCTTTTGCCTCATTTAAATTTGATAAGGAAAATTTTTGCGGATTGTGTGGATATTGATTTGATGGTGGTGTTTATCTCTTATTTGATTTTGTTTCTTTAAAAAGAAAAGCCAAAAAATTAGATGCAATTTGAATTAATTTATTAGAGGATAATGATGCATGTTTAGGATAGGTTTAGAATAACTTTTTTTGAATAGAAAGTCAATAGGATAATTTTTAATTTAAATTAGGAATTAGGGTAATTTATTTCCTAGTTTAATTTAGATATTATCCTAATTTGATGGTTCATTTTAGGGTAATTTTTAATTTCGAATTTTAAAAAAAACCAAAAAAAAAAATTTGTGTTCTTTGTTAGATTGCATGTTATTTTAGTAATTTTTAATTCCGAATTTCATTTAAAAATACCAAAAATAAATCATTTGTCCGTCATTAGAATTAGGTCACGTTGTCGCATGACATATAGTTTGCATGTTAGGCTGCATTAATCGCATGTTAATTTTTGCACGTCATTACATATAGGTTAGCTTTCATTTAAATAAGTGAAAATCCAAAAAAAAAACATTGAGTGAACTGCTTGTTAATTAGAAATCATATTAGGATTGTTGATGTGATTTTCTAGCTAACAATGCAGATGCTTACGTTGCTTCGAGGTAAGTAATTCTCCCAATCTTGCAATTTATTTAATGTTTTGATTATTGAGTGTTACTTTGGTGGTTTGCGCACCCGTATGATCACCTCACATGCTAGTGACTAAGTTAAAATGAATCCAAACTGCATGCCAAAACATTTTTTTTTTTGAAAAGAAAAGGTACCGAAAGGGCGCTAGACTAGATCTAGCGTAATCAAATCCCCGAACTTAGAATCTCTGGTTCGTAGGAATAAAACATATCTCTCTATGTTTTATTTAGGTTTCTAATCGACCTACCACAAATAGATTAGTGGCGACTCCGAGCATGAAAACTTTTGCACGTTAAGAACTTAAACCCTAAGTTGCGAATTGATAGGGCTTGGGAGGGCCCAAGTTAGGCTTAGTCCTAATAATCTATTAGCCTGAGAGCAAATTTTAGGTCGCGACAAATATGGAGAGGAAAATTGGCAGTGCACTTTTCTATGATGCATCACCTTTTCAGAATTACATATAAATGCTTCTGGATCCTATTTTCCGAGATAACTAACAGCCATGGTTGAAAAAGAGTCGACATTCAAGCTTCATTACACTTCAGATAATTGTGCAAGTGTCAATAAATTGTTGGCCTCTCCTTTTCTTCTTTCATTCATTCTTTTGTGTTTTCTCTTTTCGTTTTGCTTTCTAATAATTAGATGTTCAATGAAAGCTCAACTGTATAGGAAATTATCATAAAGACATTATGATAAACATGATCTTGATTTTCATAAAATATGGGAAAAGTAGCTCTTAGAAAAATCATTTATTTTTCACAAAACAAACGGAGCCTTAGAAAACAAAACCTACACAAATATTAGTTACTATAGGCGCTAGAACATTACGACAGCAAAAACAATACCCTTAATTTATTCGTAATCATTTGGATAGAAATTTATCTAGTGAGAAAATTTTCTAGATTCCTCCCAAGCACAAACCACGATAAAAAAACTGAAAATATAGAGTGGATTGACATGGACAAGCAGGTAAATTATAGGGATAAATTGACACAATCACAAAAATACATGGGGCCAATATGTGATTTTCTCCAACATCCACTGCAGAACTATGACGACCTCCTATTAAGTGGCCCTTCCAAGAACCTAGGGAAAAGGAAGCTCCTTTACCTTTGCTGAAGCCCACTCTGATCATCTCTGAAAATGGCAGAGCAATGGGGTCGCCTCGGCAGTGGTTGGAGAAGGCGTTGTTGGATATCTCTGCAAGCGAGCAGAGTCGGGTCTGGACTTGGACAAGGACGTATTCTCCTATTGCGACCTCGCTCAACCTTCCGACGTCAAGAGAGTACCTAGACGCAAATCTCTCATCTTTCTTGTGTTTTCTGCGTCTTTTTTCAGTTATTCGTGATGGTGCGATGTTATTGCCAATTTGGGTTTCTCTCTTTTGATTTCTTGATCGAATTTTACATGTGCAGAAGCTAAAGCATCGTCCTCAACAATATCGATTTTTTGTAGAAAAAGACTCCTTTTTGTATTCAATGAATATTTTTTTTGTACATTTACAATGCTCAATCCTGTTATGTATATAGGACATATGACAACCCTAATTAGGAGATATACAATAGGAAGGATTCTATACTAGGAAGAAATCTATATAATAAAAATGCCTAACAAATAGGCTAAAATAGCTCTCGACTACATTTTCATCTAGAAACCTCTTCAAATATTTTGCAGGAAGAGATTGGTTATGTTACAGTTGCGGTGGATTGGACAGTTAGTTTATGAAATATTTATTCTTCGAGCAAATAGTATAGATTTCCGATGAGCAGACATTTCGATTGGCTGTAAATTGGTTCGAACTTTGTGTTTTCGTCGGGCAAGAAGTGGGAAAAGGCGTGATCAATGAATATCTGCGGCAGAGAGGCCATTCATATCTCAGCAGCAGTTGTGGCAGCAGCAGCGTTTTCGGTGTTTTGTCCTCGAAATTACATGCCTATGTCAAGCCGCCTTCAGCTGAAGTTTCCACTTCCGGAAACAAGAAACCGCCTAGAGCATCTAAAGAGGCTGCTGGCTCGAGTAGTCAAGAAATGTCGGCAGTGACCAGAACCCATGGGTCGAAACCTGCAAATCAAAGTAATTCTCGAAAAAAGAAATCTAGAAGGTTGTGTCGCTAGCTGAGCCAGCCAAAGGTTCCGTAGTATTCAAGCAAGCAAAGCCTGTTCGTACCAAGCCCACAGGCATAGGTTGGTGAGCAATTGCTTATCCTGCGGCAAGATTGCTTGCGAGCAGGAGGAAGAGGGGCAGTGTGACTTTTCGGTGCACTTGTTTGAAGGAAGGAAGCCAGTATGCCGGTCTCGACCAAACTGCACCGGTCCTCACAAAGGCTGAAGCTGCCGTAGAAGCTGCCGCGGAAGCTTATGCCAAGAGACTTGTTGTATATGATTGGAACTCTGCAGCGCGTACAACGATTATCAATACAAAATTGAGGGCAACAGCTTGTTATCAAAGGAGGTATATCGTCTTTTGGAATCTTGATGAGTTTAGAGACTTGCTTCGTTACTTGAGGCCTTGTTTGAAATGTTCTCATCGTCAGATGAGAAGGAGCTCTTGGAAAAGAGGAAAGAGGAGGTCGAGGAAGCTGAGCGAGCCAAACGAAGCAAAGTGGTCAGGATCCTTGACTTGGATGGTCGTAAGGTGAGTGCATTCTTTTTAGGAAGTCTAATGAATTTGTCTAATCCCACGTGATTTTAATCTCGCCGGCGTTCCCCAAAAAAATAAAGAAAAACCAGAGAGCATGTCTAATTTTGCTATTCTTTTTCCGGTTCCATGGCAACCAAACATATTGTAAGAGTCCTTCAGATTGTAGTACTCTGTTTTTTGAGATTAAGAACGACACTGTCACATTTTTGTGGCGTTTTGTCTCGATGGTTAAAACCTAGAATTGGTAAATGATGAGTTGTGATGACAAGGTTAGTAATGCGTCTCCGGTCCAAATTAGCTGTTCTTCCAGAAAGCACAACGAATGGTCGCTAATTTGCAATGAGAGCGCAAGCTTTTTACATGCTCTTTTAACAGCCAATAGTATCATCCATGGATGTTCAATGTGTTCTTTTCTAATTAGTAGTTTCAGATGTTTTAATTAAGCTAGCATGATTTGGAATGGGTGCAGGTCCTCTTCAATGAAGACGAAGTTTCAGAAATGGAATCACGGAACCGCATATTAAAGCCGCCGGACGAAAGGCAAGTGTTCCGGATAAAACCGAACCCAACCATTAGAATTCGACCAATTTTTATAGATCCAAGCCCAACGAAGAAGCTGGATAAGGCTTAAAGTGCCGAACAAGAGTCTCAAGAGTGGATTATGCCTGGACATCACCAGGATGGTGCAGCACGAGAGAATACAGAATCGAAACACTTCACAGTTGATGACCATGTGGAAACGACCTCAAATGGAAAGTCTTGGCACGGCCCATCTGTGAGTAGGGGATTGCGTTTAGAAGATGGAGCTGGATGTTCTCTAGAATGTCGCTAGCATGTATAGCGTGAACGGAATAGGGGTCTGTTAATTGTCGTATCGTTGGGGAGAAAACTCAAAACTCGTCATTCTCATACGACGGCATCTACCATATTTGTGGATACTGCAGTTCGTTCGCTGTCTTTTTCTCATCGAATCCATATGTTGTTGCAACCTATGTGAGGCTGGAATGGCAAAATGGGTGCTTTCCGTTTAGGTGGATTGGTGTAGGTGTGGACTAGCCGCTCCTTTGGATGCGAAGTATGCTTAAAAGTTGGCTCTTCTTCATCGGAAATCTTATGCTTGTCATTGCCTAATATGGGAAATGATACCGACTTTGTCTTTCTGGTTACATTTTACTTAAAGATGGCGAGGGTTTGGTGAGACTCGAGACTCAAGTAGTGCTCCAAGTAGAGTAGGTCCGACCAATTGGGTCGGCCATCAGCCTCGTTCGACAAAGCTACCGAACTCCATGCTCGGTCCGGGTCTAGCTTGAAAGGAGCAGACGATCTTCTAATTCACAAACGCACATAAAAAGTCATATATCGGCTTGAGTGTATCTGGCAAGGGTTTATCACACGGTAACTCACTATTACTTCGATTAGAAAATGCCGTAATCTAAATAGGATTTGCAAGTATTCACATTTCGCAAGCATTCACATCAAGGTGATTAATTACTCGGTCAATTCTTTGAGGTGGACTCTTTTGCTTCCTTTGCACCAAAAAAGGCATACCGGCTTCTAGATCGTGTGTCGATGCATGATTTGAAATTAAGTTAAAGGGGACAAAACTTGCAAAACCTCGAACATCAAAAACTGTATGGCGTAAACTATTTCTTCAGCAGTAAATGAAAGATTCGAATATCCAGAGAATGCATATTTTCAGAAAGAAGTATAACGTAAACCGATTAACGTCATTTGCGACTGAGAGGCCACTAAATTTCCAGTATTTGCAAGTAAAAAGTGGCTAGGAAAGACGAACTCCAACCATGCCCAACCGATGCCCAAATTTGCAGAAGCCAGAGTCTCTAGAAATCTGTAAAAAATAAAATAAAAAGAACATCAAAACACATGATGGTGAGAATCAAACCTTGTTTATATATCAACAGAATAAAGGAGACAAGATGATTACTGTTCATGTGAATTTTAAGTAAAACTTTTTCATCGTTGTCTGGTGATTGGGATCGGAAAACTCGTTGATCATGGAAGATATCTCTTCTTGGAACCGAAAAGTGAACATTGGAAGACAAGAAGAACGACGTCCTAGCTTCTCTGTTTCGTTGTCTCCCGAATCACGGTGAGTCTCTTGACCCCGAAGGTGGACAGAGCCCAAATCGGCCAAATTAGCTCCAAATTGGATGGGAAGTGTTATGAACTGGTGACGCAGGGCAATCAAATTGATGCACGCATATACAAATTCTCGACACCCTTCTCTCCCCGAAACCACGCCGTTATTCATCGCATCTTATTTTGACAAATTATTCGGGAAAATAGTTCATAGAATCACACTTGGAATGTAAAAAAAAAAAAAGGCTCGAACTGAATCAATCCGAATAAAAGAAATTTTGGATCTTTTTAATTCGGGATTTAGTAAGTAAAAAAAGGGGCTTGTGACTGTTCAGTTCAATTTCGGGTCACGGACTACCCGCAACACAAACCAAAAAACAATCAGACAATCACAGTATTGTCATTTTTAATTATTCTTTAATTTAGACCGCTAACAGTTTCGAGCTTGAACAAAAGTCACATAACCGGAAATAGAGAAGGGAGAGAGAAATGTGTGGTGAGCATCTACGGCTCGTGGTTTCGTGTTCAAGAAGAGCGTGGACGAGTGGCTCGCCACCATGCACCTCAAACAGCGACGGCGTCCTCTCCATCCCCGACGGCCTCTAGTCGTGCCCGATCCAGATGGTCCTCGAGGAGGACGAACCCAGGTCTCATCAAGCGCCCCGCGGATCTTGCACCCATCAGTCCAGGAGGGTTTGATCCGGTTCCCGGTCCACACCCGTAGATTAAGCATCGACAGCTTCTCATTTTGTGCATCAACTTCATCGGCGCACAAACAACTGCCACGTGATAGTAATACAAGATTAAGCAGGAACTTGTAATTATTCTTACCAGAGTAGAGTGAAGATGTCGGGCGTGCAGCCAAGGGCGCCTCCTCCGAGGATCATCCAATCGCCACTGCCCTTGCCATCGGTCGGAGCCGCGAAGGTCACGCCCATGCACGAGACGTACACATCAAACACGGGCACCCACCACGGACCCAAGTGCAGTTTCCGCTTAGCTTTTGCCACCACGTCGATGCTCACCACCCCGCCTTTCAACGTGCTCACCAGGCACTTCACGCGCCGGTCACTGGTAATTGAAAGCGTGGTCAGGGCCACGGCTGGGACTATGGTCACGTTGCCAGGGCCCTGAGTGAAGGCGGGAACGGGCGAGGGACGGGAGAGAGGGAGTTGGCCGTCGAAACTCAGGAGGAGCCTCATGCGAGTGTACTTGACAGCGATGAGCTTACTGGGGTTCTTGACAGAGAGAACGATGTTAATTTGAGCGGTGACGCGGGAGGTGGAGATGTTAAGGGACGAAAGGGAAGAGACGGGGTTGAGCTTGAATTCCGGGGGCATTAGGGCGGGTATCGCTAGGAAGATGACCATGAGGAGGCCGAGAACCGTGGGTAAGGCATATGAGATGCAGCGGAGGATGATCAGCTTGTACCGGTCGGACCGCGGTGGCCCTGGTGATGCCGGTTTGTTATCGACACCGGGTGGGATGGCGTGGAGGTCTGTCGTCATTTGGAACTTTTGGTGTTAAAGTGGCTCTCTCTGTCCCTCCCCTACTAGTTTTTTATGTGCGAAGCTTGTGAGGCTCAGGTCACAGAATTTTATTTATAGTGGGAACAGCAGCAGCGCTTCCCAGCCAGCTGCTAATGAAACTGTACATCTGATTCGACCGAGAAAAAAAAAAGACCTGTACATACGATGCACCAACCACCGTACGCGTAAACTCCTCCCTTGCCACCACCGATAGGACGAAATGTGTGGGACCCCGCCCTACCCTTGACTTAACCCAAACTAAGGTCTAGCAAAAAGGGTCTTATGACCATGAATCGACAGAAAGCGACGTCTCACGTCAGGAACCTTTCAAAGTCCCGCTTGTTCAAAAGAAAACGATTCTTTTCCAATGTTTTTGGGGCTTAGATAACAAAAAAAAAATTAATCGAATTTACGAAAAATATTTTTTTTATATTGAAAATAATAAGTTTAGATTGTGAAAAGACTACTAAGAGAAATCATTTTCCTAAATCACCAAATAAATTAAAACTAACTATTTTCCTTATAAATAATTTCCATGAAAAATATTTTTTTTCATCGTAAAGTATCTTGGTAAAACAAATGCACCCTTGATCTATTTTCAAAACTCATACATTATTATTATTATCACGAAATTTAAAAGTTACTCTGTATTTTTTTTGATCGAAAAAGTTACTCTGTATAAAAAAAAAAAAGTGTACCACCGCCCGCAACGACTGCGTTGGCTTGCGCTTTTGTCTTCTCACGAAGGGATCGGAGTTCGAACCCCAACGTAGTCATTAGGGATTCTTAAGTGTGGCGCCGTGGTGGTGTGTCCTGTGCTAGCATCACCCCAGGTTTATCCCTCCGGCTGTCGGCCGTGCGAGGGAATCCTGGGTTACCAAAAAATAAAATAAAATAAAATAATATAAAAAAAAGTGCTATAGTGATTAAGATAAAGATGTGGACTCTTGACAAGTTTTTAATGAGATTTACTTTCACCTAAGTTTTCATTATTTATCAAAATTGATTGTTTATTTTAACAATCTATTGGCATTTGGAAAAGTGAAGCAAGACCATTCTTGATAGTACTTAGATTTAATATGGAGAAAACATTAAATTTTCCCATGACGTCATTTCACTGCTTAACTTTATGGGATAATGACATAAACAATTCTTTAACTTTGGCCCAATGTGTAATTTGGTCCTTAAACTTTTAATTTGTTCAATGTAGTCCCTGGACTTTTGGTACATGTTCAATTTAGTCCCTGAACTATGTAAAAATGTTCAATGTAATCCCTAAACTTGAATTAATTGAAAGAACTGTATTGAACATTTTCATATAATTCAGGGACTAAATTGAACATGTACCAAAAGTTTAGTGATGATATTGAACAAATTAAAAGTGCAGGGACCATATTGTACATTATATTAAAGTTTAGGGATTATATTGAACAAATTAAAAGTTTAGAAACAAAATGTATATTGGGTTAAAGTTCATGGACTGTTTGTGTCATTTCCCCTAACTTTATCCCTCTAGATGCTTGCCGTCCAGAAGTCAAGCAAAGCAACCAAAGCAACCCCACCGGGAAGTCACATTCAAGAATTAAACATGTGATTCGTATGGAATTTATGATTGTTGGCGCTCATACTCGTTTTCCTTCCATATCACCTACTCTTTTTTTTTTTTTTATTGTTTGGTCACAGCATGATTCTCTCTTTGTTTGATTTATAGCTTCTTATCCTCACCAAGAATCTCTATTTCTCAATCTTCTTTTCAGTGGCTTTTTGGCGTTCAAGTATTCCAATCTTGATTGAATAGACGCCCCCAAGGGGTAAACTTCTGTGCACTTTCACGCGGTGATGGGGAGGATCATACTTGATAGAACAGATATTGAGGAGGAAAACGTGTGATATATTTGTTCGTTACCAATTTAAAAATGAGGGGACATAATCACCACCACTCTTAAACCACTTAAATCCCCACTATTGCATATTGCCTTTGGACTTGCTTAACAATAATGTCATCTCACAACTATTTCTCTGAATTTGATAACATGTTCTACATATGTTGTTAAAATACTTTGTTATCATGAAAAAAAGTGATTGTTGGACATGTAAAGAGGTGATTGTTGAATATGAAGAAAAGTCATCATTGATCATAAAAAGTGGTAATGGTTCCAATATGTTGCCTTTTCTCAAGAGATGTGTTTAATTGATTGTCTATGGATAGGACCAAATCACACATGATTCATACCAATAACAACAACTTTCTCTACTTCTTCTCTTTCTCACACAAATTTGACAAAGCATTCAGGTGAAATATCTAGAGAGAAATTGAGTAATTATTTAACTCATTTCTTTGTAGCTTTGGTGTATATCCTAGAGGTATATTTGTTTTAAACCCGGTAGCAATAATAGTGGGGGCAAATAATGCCTTAAGAATAGTGATCATCATCACGCATCAAAACATCAAATAACTATAAACTATTGCTCATATTTTCAGTAATCAAATTTTCCCAACTATCTTAAGGTATTATTTTCATGAAGATAGAGAGAGTGGCCATATCAATTGCTCGCAATCTTGACAAGAAAGTATTATTGAAATTTTTGTTTCTGATTATATACTTGAGTCTTCTTCCTTGCGGCATAATAGATTATCTCATCTTGGATATAGTATTTTTGAATTTTATGAATAAAAGTGGTATGATCGTATGTGATAATATGAATAGAAGGATTATTAAATATGTTTACTAGTAAAGATGAGTGAGAAATCGTTCTCAAAAGTAGAAAGATCTACTAAAGTACTTGAACTAGTGCAAGATATTAATTGTGAATTAAAAGGTATAGTAACTAGAGGTAGGACTTATTATTTTATTACATTTATTGATAATTACTTGTATATTTGTATTATATAATCATATTTACCACACTGTTAGATATAACTCATATTTTCCTAATGTTACATGTGATGATATTTACCTTATCATTTTTATTACATTTATTTATGGTTCTCAAAGGTAGAAAGATCTATTAAAGTACTTGAACGGGTGCATTATGATATTATTGAATTAAATAGTAATGTAACTAGAGGTGGAAATTATGATTTCTATAGATACACTCACATTTACTTTATGAAATCAAAAGATCAAGATTTTGATGCGTTCAAGGTATATAATAATCTTGTAGTTGAAAATCAAAATCCTGCAAAAATCAAAGTTTTGACAAGTGATCTAGGGAGGAGAATACTTCTCATTAGATTTTTCTGCATTTTGTGAAGAAAATGCCATCGTGCATCAAGCAAGTGCACCTCATACAACAACAAAATGGATTTGCAGAAAGAAAGAATCAAATTTTGGTATAAATGGTTAATTCCATGATCTTATTAGAAAAATTGCCAATCAAGTTGTGGGGAGAAGCATTTATTCCTACATGTCATGTTCATAAGAAATTTACTTCAAAGAAATTTAAAATATCTCCATATAAATTGTGGAAAGGAGGGGTACCAAACATGTAATAATTTAAAGTACGGATGCCTTGCACAATATAAAATTCCTAATCCTAGGCAAACCAAATGAGGACCAAGGGCAACGAAAGTACTTTTGTTGGATATGCTGAAAATTCTAAAACTTATTGATTATTAGATGTTGAACCTAATGTTATTGTGGAATCAAGAAATGTTGAATTTCTTGAACACGAGTTTCTTAAAGATTTAATTTTTCAGTTTCACCATCTACAACCTCTCACAAAGAGAATAGTGGGTTGGTGAGTACGGTTTTAAGCCCATTGCCTCTCTCCAGGTGTTGTGGTCATCAACGGCTTGCATAAATTGAAAGTACGCCACATTCCTTCAAATAAATGGATCCTTAATCATACTTATTTCTACATATCAAAAATAATTTAATTCTCAATTTTTTTGAAAAAAATAAAGGCCAAAAATCTTTTTTTTGAGCAATCTCCATGTACGGTTTCCGAAGAACTAAAATTTTCATAAGATCAAACATCATGAACTAAGTCACAGGTCTCTGATTCTGTGAAACTTTCGTAAATACACAACCATGAAAAATAGTTTCATTTTCAGTGTTTTCTCATAATCTCCAGAAATTAGTGAATATTGACCTATTTTTAAAAATTATGAGAAATTTGGGGAAAGTAGAGCTCATCGTGCTAAGTTTAGTGGTGAAAATGGCATCTCAGTTGGTCATCGGAGTGAGCACATCGGTGAGAGCCACATGTGCCCTTAAAAGTGGTTTCACTTGGGACTCGCGCACCGAGTGGAAGAGGCAGTCGGGGAAAAAGACATTTTTCCTATATGCATTTTCTTGGGGAAAAGTTTTGAAGAAAAAATTCTTAAACTTATTGCATTGATGCCAGCTATCGGAGAAAAGAGGAGGAAAAAAAGAGAAAAAAAAAAAGAAAAAAAAATAAAAAAGAAGTTTTTAAAAAATATTATTTAAAAACTGTCAATGTCAGCGCTAGCCATGTCTCATAGGTTGGTTGATGTCTATATCAATAATATCTAGCCAAAATTAGCTAGAAGAATTGAATTGATTCTAGGTCAAAATGATTAAAATTACATTAATACCAATATAATAGGTTTAGGATTTTTTTGACACTTTTTTTCTCGTAATATGCGTAGTTGCTTTTTTATCTAGGAAATTTGGTGTTCTGTATAGCTCTGTTAGTTATGTCATTGACTTACCACTCAGAAAGTTTAACGATGGATTGTACTACGGAGAAAGGAACGAGTCCGTAACGACGTGGTCAACCAACTTTGCTCATACCCGGCCCGCTCAAGCCAGAAAGCTCGTGCTCGGGAGCGTTCCGGAGTGGACCCACGACGTCGGAAGTGAAGCCATCCGTCGTGCGACTTTCCCGGGGGGCGTAACCTTCCTGGCTATTTCACCGAGAAAAGGATTGAACTTGATCATGACGTGGGCGGGAACCCATGCCCACCTTTACTGACTTGGAGGGGAAATGAGAATGACTGGTTATCGGTCGCGTGTAATGCGTGATCAAGGTGGAGAAAATCCTGCACTAAGAATGGCCGGGCTTTGATCACGACGTTCATTCAACCCCACGAGTACGTTACAACCTTTGGAGTTTATTGATTTGCCAAGAAATAAATCCATAAAGAGACAGCCTACAAGGGGGTAAGCACGGTCTGGGTAGCCAGTCCCCACCTTATAATCGAGACCCATTCAGGATCAATTCCAAAAAATTGAAATTGGGAATCGCCCGACGGTTCCATGAATCTACCCAAGAATTGATCCCATTAGCCCACTAGCCAAGAAAAGAGACGGAAAGACGGAGACGGAGACGAAGATGGAGAATTGAAGACAGTAAGGTGAGCATCGACCGAGAAAAATGAGAGAGTGAGCGTAAGGCGAAAGCGAAAGAAGGTGTTTCTTGGCTCAATGTGATACTGTGAATGTCGAGCAATTTAGGTTTAGTTTAAGGATTTATGATTTTTTTAAAAGTAAATATTAAATAAATATATTATATTTATTATTATATTACTAGTCCGGTCCGGGTGGGTTGCCGGCGGTTCCACACCTGGAACCGGGAATCGGATCGGTACCCACCGGTTCCCAAAAATTGGAACCAGGAACCAGACTGAACCAGGAACCAGACTGGTTCTCTTAGGAACCGTCGGTTCTGGTCCGATTCCGGGCAATCTGGGCGATTCTTGGTTCTGTTGCACACTCCAACAACCTACCCTTCCAAAAATCTAACCATTAAAGAAGGACAAAACGCTGTTGCGGGGGAATAATTTGCGTGTCCTACTGCGTCCGGGAGAAAACCTCAGAAAACATACCCTTTTTTTCCTTTAGCAACTCACGTACGAACACGACGTTGCATGATAAAACAAAGGCAAAGCCCGATTCCTAGGGAAATTTCGTGGCAAAGACGGCGACCCCGGAAACAAAAAAAGAAAGAATCCCCAGGGCATCGTTCGGTATTTAAGTTTCTTGGCAAGAGCAGTTCGGTACATGTCCGTCCTCCTTTCCTAAAATTTGAGTTACGTGCGGGGGACACACCTTTGTCACCCAACCTGTGAATACTAAATCATTGATTAGAAATTAGAACGAATGTAATTGATACGTTTCTTTATTTGTATCTTCGACACCCGTACATTTTAATCCTATTACCGCCAAACCAAGAGTTCCTTCATTCAACAGGAAAATAAAAAATAGAATACTTTAGGGCATAAAAGAATTGATGCGGTCCCTCGAGCAAGTTCTCGACGAAGCTTGTTTTTACCCGACTTCTCGTTATTTATTAAACTGATGGCCTTTTCTTTTAACAATAAAAGTTAAGGAGTTAATAAAAGGGTGGAGCTATTTCCACCCCCATTTTAGCTAAGACACTCATTTTTTCGAGTTAATCCACCGAAATGCACTACTCTCTCTATCTCTCACCAATTTGTTAGAAGTATGGGAAAAGGTTAATTTGTTAGAAGAATAAAGCACAAAATGGAAATATGTGTGTGTGTGTAAGGAGAAGCTCCAAAAGATTTGCTAATTTAATGAAAACTAACGGAGTGTAAATTTATTACAAATGTATCAGTTTGAAGTTTATAATGGTCAAAAAATTAATTTTGTGTAAATTTGCCACAGGTGTATCGGTTCGAGGTTTTTTATAGTTAAATTAATTTGATGTAAAATTATCATAAGTGTACCAGTTTGGAATTTTCGTGATATCAACGCTTTATTAAATTGATGGTGTTTTCTTTTAACTATTAATAAAAGGGTGGAGCTATCCCCCCTATTTTGGTCGAGGTACACCTTTTTTCCAAGTTAATTGACCAACATACTACTCTCTCTCTCTCTAAGATTAATTTGTTAGAAGTATGATCTAGCGTTCAACTTGTTTATATCTAGATCATATCTAAACAAAAGATAAGCACAAAACGGAACCAAAAAAAAAAGGAACTTTTTGTTGATTTATTTTTACTATGAAGAAAGTAATTGATATTGTTGTAGATTCAATCTCGTGGCAAGTGGATCATTTTGCGTCATTTCCCTCGGAAGAGTACGGGACAACACTACCTTAGTTACATATCCGTCAACCAGGGAAGACTCGCCACGGCAACAACTGCAAGTTTTCTTTGTAGGGTTAATATCACGAAAAACCTCAAATTGGTACACCTGTGATAAATTTACCTAAAACTGATTTTTTGATCACTAAAAATCCAAAATTGATACATTTGTGATAAATTTACCTTTTGTTAAATTAGATTAATACCACGAAAATCTGAAAACTGATAGACATGTGACAAACGGAAGGTAAAACCTCAAATTGGTTCACCTGGAAACTACTATCTATCATCTAATTTAGAAATTTGACGGTAAATTTAACGAAAACTAATGGAAGGTAAAATTGTTATAGATATACTAATTTGAGATTTTTGATGATCAAAAATTAATTTTTAATAAATTCATCACAAATGTACTATTTTAAAGTTTTTCGTGGTATTAACCCTTCTTTATATAAGTCCTACCCTCCCAAAACTTTACACAAGAAGTAACCCTCTGCATTTGACTAGTCAAGGGAAAGAAAGGAACAACTTCCAAGAGATTTACTAATGCCGCACGATCGCCCACATTTATGGGCCATTGCCTCCATAAATTCGGTCTTTCGAGTGGGGCAAGATTAAAATAAGGTTATGTGCATTAGAAGTTTCAAAATTTATCATAAATGTTGTAATTAAATTTTAAAATTTTCAAAGAATGTAATCAAGTTCTAAAACTTATTACGAAAGTGCAATCGTGCCTAAAATTTCCATAAAATGCAATCACCGAAATGACTTGATTCGATCGATTTGACAAGTTTTAGGACTTAATTGCACTTTTTAAAAATTTTAGGACTCAATTGTACCTTTGTGACAAATTTTAGGATTCAATTACACTTTCGTGATAAGTTTTAGGACTTGCAATGCACTTAACCCTTTAAATGAAGTTAGATGTGTTCTTTCTGTTGCACCTTCCAATCGCCTCCTCCACTTGGCTTTTGCCACCACATTGATGGTCACCGCCATGTCATTCATGCCCAAGTTAGTGACGATCGACAGTGTTGACTGGGCCTTGGCTCGGACTGAGGTCACTCAACCAAGGGCCCGAGTGAAGGTGGCCACGAGAGTGAGTTGGCCGTTGAAACTCAAGAGTAGCTTCGTGTGAGTGTACTCATAGCCAACTTTTTTTTAACTCATAAAAAATCACAAACTTTCACCCTTATCCCATATCCAACCCCTTGTTGACTCTCTATCTGAAATCACCCTTATTTGAGAAAAACGTTCTGATTGTGAGCTTGGTGGATCTCGTCCATGGTGTTTCTCGACGAGCGATTGTGTGCAGCTTCAAATTATGACAAAACGGTGAAGTCTGGTCGAAGAAATTTAATCTAGATATCTTTTGACTTGCCAGTGAAGTGAAAGAGATAATGAACAGCTGCACCATTATTCTTCGAGCTATGGCTTAGAGAAGAAGATAATGCATGATGCTTTAAATCCAGTTAGCAAGCCACATGGATTTATTGATTAGGTGGAATAGACATGGGCAATCGATGATTTTAAGTCAAGGGGGGGCTAAATATGAGATTTAAGTGAAAGTTTGTGATTATTTAAGAGACAAAAAAAGTTTAGGCAAGAATTGTCATTCGATCTAAAGTTGATATTTTTTTTTTTGGAATTAGGCCTTTTAATTATATGTTGTGGTTTACCCCACTGAGGTTGGTGAGCCAAAGTGGAGAGGTGAGGCGAAGCCAACACGTGTGAGTTGCAAGCCAAGCATTTTCTTTTTCGCCCGCATCATCGTTCCCTGCTTCATTTTGTCCACTCGAGTTATATATATGTAAAGCCTACACGCTTAAGGCGTAAATGATAATAGTTATGTTTCAGAAATATATTTTTGGCTAGAACTATATTTTTCTATTTCTATTTATTGGACGAGTTTCTGAACAGAGATACGCGTATGACAACAACCCAAAATATCTCTTGTTGGAATATAAATTCGTTTGATAATGACACAAAATTTTTTTCCTCTTACACTCTTTTCCATTCATCGATGGGCAGCCACTGGCGGGGGGTGATGGTGACCGACGGCGAGTGGAGGCCAGCGGGGGGTGGTGGCCTACGAGGGGTGGCAATGGTTGGCGGAAAGCGAAAGCGATTGATGAGAAGAGTTTTCATTTCTCTTTTTGTTTCGAAAATAGAAAAGTAAAATTTTTTTTACTTCTCATTTTTGTTCCAAACCTATTTTTAGACAAAAAATTTGTTCTAGAAATAAAAAAATAAATTACGTTAACAAATAGATTTATGTTCCAAATCTGTCCTCGGGAACACACTACAAAAAAACTTGTTTTTTGCGACGGAAATTTCGGAAAAATCCGTCGCAAATCGAATTTGCGACGGATTTTGCGACGGAAAAAATTTCGTCGCTACTTGGCGTCGCAAAATTTTGCGACGGAAAATTAACAAATCCGTCGCAAATTTGCGACGGAAAAAATTCGTCGCAAAATTCATCGCAAAATTCATCGCAAATTAGCCACGAATACAATCCGTCGCAAATTTCGTCGCAAATAGTCCGTTGCAAATTTGCGACAGACAATTTCCGTCGCAAAATTTGCGACGGACCAACCCACGTCCGTCGCAAATTTTGCGACGGACCTTCACACGTCCGTCGCAAAATTTGCGACGGACATTCACACGTCCGTCGCAAATTTTGCGACGGACCAACACACGTCCGTCGCAAAATTTGCGACGGACCTTCACACGTCCGTCGCAAAATTTGCGACGGACCTTCACACGTCCGTCGCAAAATTTGCGACGGACCTTCACACGTCCGTCGCAAATTTGCGACGGACACGATCCGTCGCTAATTTATTTCTGTACAAAATTGGTCGCAAAATCATCGGAAAATTTGTCGCGAATTTCGTCGGAAAATTCGTCGCGAATTTCGTCGCAAGTTAGCGAAAAACTTTAATAATAGCAAACCATAAATTCTGACATATAATTGAAACAGAAAAACGAACAAACCATAAATTTGACAAATCAGCCACAATGACATATAATTGAAATAAATAACATAATGAAAGTTATAAAGTCTGACATGATGCTATTTGATATCCAATATTACAATACATTCAAAACATGAACTAAGAGACAGGACAACCATAGAAGACGAAAAAAAACCATACAGAAGAAGAGGCGGCTTTGGTACGCTGGCAGGACACCAAAAGTAGTCACCTTCGACAAGACCTGAGGAAATGTCGATACAAAAATCAGTCCAGAATGTAACAAAAATAACAAAAATACGTTTCAGGACGAACATAAATGTTCTTACATATGAATATAAGTGAAATTATGAAAAACCAAGACTATGAAGCAAGCTTACCCAAAATTTTAACTAGGGAGACCGGAGAAAATCATCATCATCACCATCATCATCATCATCAGCATCAGCATTCTCGGCATCAATGTGTTGGTCATCACCTATTGGATTGGCTGGAGGTACAGGAGGCCCGACATTGCGTTGGAGGTTAAGGTGTTCCATAATCACTCTCACTTGTTCTTCCAAGTTATATATTCGTTCATCCTTCTTAAAAAGTAAATTATTCAAACGATCCACTTCTTGGTTCAATTGCTCCTCCACTCGTGACTTCCTTCGATCAGTCCCAGCGGCTGATGAACTTCCAGGATTATTCGGCATGTACATCCTTGACAACGATCCCAGCCCAAATATTTTTCCTTTTTTTGGCCCACCCGATGCCTCCATCCATAATGCCATATTATCAACTCGGTGGCGGGACTCGGGACAATCATCACTACCACTAGCACTACCACTTGCACCAATTAACAGATCATCATATTTTTCCTACATTAACAATGTAGATGAAAATAAAATCACTATATATATATATATATATATATATATATATATATAAATAAATATTGAAAGCATTAACGGTTTTGCATTATAGTTTACATATAAGTCAAAGTATAACCTTACATACCTTAACAGCTTTTTTGCTCGATCGCCGATCCATGTCTTATCTTTCTTTTTGGAATGTGCGTTCAAATGTAGCTGCAAATGTCGGTTCCGTCCCCAATTCATGTGCCTACAAAATGTAAACTTGAGTAACTGAATTAAATTAACTTATAAGTCATTTAACAGACTTACCAGTCGTTTGCGATGCTCCGCAATGTTGATAGAGCCCCCAATATATGTGGCTGACCCATCACTAGAACTAGAAGATCGATTCTTCTTATTCTGCTCACAGAGTTGCCGACTCTGTTCAGATGCCCAAAATGTGTTAATTGCCACCCAATTGTCAGCTGTAAAAAGACGGCTTTTTTTGCTTGCTCTTCGCTCTATTCATGACATTTTTCGATAAAATCACTTATTTTTTATCGAAAATTGCCCTCACTTCATTGTCTTCCGTTTCGCCCCACGTGAACTTCCGCTGCAATAAATAAAAAACACAAATTGAAAATTATTATGATGATCACATATCCATAACCATGCACCAAACACATATAGACAGATTTTGTAAAGTTCATGTCGGGAAAAATATCTGATCCTTTAGATATCGAAAACTACAAAGTTGTTCTGGTCCTTTACATCATTCTTGACCATCAATATACTACACCAAACTTAATTTCTGAGAAAATAAAATATGTACAACTTACCTTGAACTCATTCCACCACATTTTTTACTTTGTGGAACACTTCTGTAATTAAGATACTCTCCCATCCAGAAGTTTCTGACTATTTTGTTCAATTCTCTCTCACAATGCATTTAGCATCCGTGAATCTGCATTTATACAAATATTGTGCAACATGGATAATTCAGTTAACATCAATATTTAAAGCCCTAAATATGACATATACTAAAATAAAAATGAAGTACTTACGAATCTCCATATGGACATATAAAAAATTGGTTATCTTCTTGCCCTCTGTTTCCGTCAATATTCGATTGTTCCGCCGAATAATGGGGTGGAACGGAAGGAGGGGGAGCTACAGGAGATTGAACTGGAGAATGTTCAGTTGGCATGTGGTGAAGTCCTGTAACATGTTGTTGATTGTGGGAGGAAGGGCCAACGTGCTCATATTGTGACGGACCATATTGTGGTTGAGGGTTCAATGCCGGGACATGAGAAGAGGAAAGGGACGGGGACGAGGACGAGGACGAGGAAGAGCCTCGTCTTCTAGACATAAATCCTCCACGTTTAAACTGTCAAGTAGGAAGGTTATACGAATATGTAAAGAACTATTGACACGTATTACGAACACATATTGATGTACATGACTTAAACTTACCATTTTGATGAAAAGACTGAGAAAATGTTTCCTTCAAATAAGCCAATGTCGAAAGTGCTTATGACGTGTAATTTCCTACAAATAAATATACTATGAATCCCATTCATTTTCATATGAAACATCAATGTATGAGCACGATATGGGTGGCGGAGGTATCAAACATCACTATATAAATCGCATGCATTTTCATTAATTTTTTTACCACGCATAAAAATTTATATTTCACTGAAAGTGGGTGGCCACAAATATTCTAAATCATTCTATAAAGTTTTGTAAGAAATAAATTATTATTGTTATTCTTAAAATTTTTTTGGAGGAAAAAAATTTCATTAAAAGTTAGTAGCCACCGATATTCTAAGACATTCTGTAAAGTTTTGAAATTTTAAGAATTTTAAGAATTTTTATATTATTAATTTTAATATAAATTTTTTCTTGTGAAAAAAAAATTCCATACTAAAATTGGGTGGCCACAAGTCGTCTAAACTATTAGGTATAGTTTTCCAAATTTTAGTCATTCTTTATTTTTACAATTTTTAAGGCAAAGTTACAAAAATTAAATATAACTAAAAGTGGGTGGCCATGGTGTATTATAAACCATTTCGTGAAATTTTAGAAATTTTTAAATTCTAATTTTTTTTTTGCCATCTAAAGAAATTTAAATTTAATCGCAAGTTGATGGCCATATGTTTTCTAGGCAATTCTGTGCATTTTTAAATTTTAAATTTTTTACTTTTTCTTCAAAAAAAAATTTCCCTCATAATGGGTGATCACATTTATGTTAAGCCATGTTATCATGTTATGGAAATTTTAAATTTTTTAAGAATTTTTTCGCCGGAACGTTAAAAAATGTAAATTTCATTGAAAATGGGTTGGCACTAATAATTTTTGCAAATTTGTATTATGATGAAATTTTAGTTTGTTAAAAAGTTTAAAAAACTTTTATGGTCAAATTTCATATATGTTGTCGATTTACCGTTTTTTAATTTTCCATAATTTTTATAAAATTATTTAATTTTCAAGTATTTTTCGCTAAAAACGTTTAATCAATTATCCTATCGCCATTTAACGCTTAATCATCCACATAATAAACAAATTAACCAATGACCATCGATCAAAGTCATATGCAATCCTAAAATCGACTCGTAATTTAGCCAATCAAAAGTAATCCTAAATAATCCGTAACCAAATCCGACTAATTACCTAAATATATTAACTACGGATTAGAAAATAGACCTACTTAGTTTAAGGACAACAATCAGCTATAATTGTTTCGACGGCTTAAAATTTTCAAAATTTTCAATTGACAAATCTGAGTCCAGCCGTGAAATTTTACCGTAAATATTCCCTAACAAAATTTGTGACGAGAAGGTGGCGAAGTCCGCGAATTTTTGCACAGACTAAATGATCGTTGTAAATTTGTGACGATTTTTCTGTCAAAAATTTTAGCGCCTCATTGATTAGGGGTCCTAAATTTGTTACGTTTTTTTTTTCAGTCCAAAATTTTGGCATCTCAAATTTTGCAATGGAAATTGAAATATCGGAAATGTTACGCACGTGAATAATATTTGACTTGTCGGCATTTAGGGACAAAATTTCCGATTTATAAATTAAAATATAAAGAATAATCGATAATAACAATAATAAAAAAAGCACAATAATAATAATGATGACAACATAAAAAATAGCACTTTAGCATTAATAATTACACATCTGTAGTGTGTTGTGACAAAAATTTTAATCTTCATCTTCGCCTTCATCTTCGCTCTTCGCCTTCGCCTCGCCCCTCGCCTTCGCCCCTCGTCTTCATCCTCGTCTTCTGAATCTGTCTGAAAATCAGATTCAGAACATTCTTGTACATTTAATTCGCAAATTTCAGTTGATCCACATCTATCATTGCTCCACACGGATCTCGTAAAGTTGGTATGTTATATTCCTCAATTTCAACCGTGTTACACACTTCCTCTTGTTGGTAGGCTCTATCCTTCCAAAGTGTTCCTCGATTTTCCTCCGTGCTTTGATTTTACATATAGCCCACCAATCAGTTTTGTCACGTTTCAAACTAGGAAATGATGCATAACATACTTGAATTGCTTGTTGTGCCAAGACAAATGGTTCATACTTTATATACCTTTTCTTGTGATTTATTTCAATCAAATTGAACTTCAGATGCACCTTCATTCCTTTGATGGGATCGAACCACGTGCACTTAAATAACACAACCCGCATCATTAATGGTCCAGATACTCTATCTCTATGATTTTATCCAACAAGCCATAAAAATCATCTTTCCAATGTCACCATTGGATGACCGAACAGACACACCACTATTCATTGTGGATTTTCCCATTCCGTATTCTTGAGTATGAAAATTATATCCATTTATGAAATATGCTGGCCAACTTCGAACTTTTTAACTGTGGACCCCATGATAGATAATATAGCAATCCTTACCCTCCAAATTCATCATAATTACTGTGAACCTAGAGTTACACATGTAAAGTCAATAATATATATTTTACTAAATGATGTATAATGTATATAATTTTAATAACTTGGTTTTGATCCATAGGCAACTTACATATGTCTTGAACCATGCTGCAAATTGTTCATCGTGACAAACGGTCAAACTCATTTGGTTGTAGTCCAGCCATTGAAGTTTGGAAAATCCTAATATTAAAAATCATATTATTATTAGAAAATATTTGACACGCAAAACATATATTTGCAAATTTACACTTACTTGAAGTATGGCTTGACTTCCGGGCAGTTCAAGAAAATATAAGTATGGGCTGCATGAAATTCTTTCGCCGATAGTATCGGGTCGACATGCGCCGCATGGTCGACCCCAGATAATTGAAAATAGAGAATGCCGTGCAATTAGGATCAATGGGGCCCCTCATCATTTCTGCCTCGCTTTCTCCGCTCTTGCAACCGAACGCAATGGCTCAAAATAGTATGATGCAAATGTTGTCACTTCTTCCACAATATATGCATTACAAATTGAAGCTTCAACACGTGCCTTATTCTTCACTTTTTTTCTTCAAATGATATAAGAATCTAGTTGAAATAGAAAGAAGCTTATCGGAACATATTATATAATAAACTAATTGAACTGTAAAAAAAAAATATTACCTCTCAAATGGATACATCCATCGAAATTGACGGACTCGCAACTTTGGCCTCATAAGGCAAGTGAACTAACAGATGCTCCATCGAATCAAAAACGCTGGAGGAAATATCCTTTCTAAGTTGCAAAGAATAATTGGAATATCTCTCTAGTTTCTCCATGTGCGATGCTTTTAACACTGTCGAGCAAATATCATGGAGGAAATTACTTAATTCTGTAATTGCGCCCCATACAAAGTTCGTAGAACTTCCTTCAAAGCTATTGGAATTAGTCTTTCCATCATAATGTGACAATCATGACTCTTCAAACCTGTCAACTTGCATTCATTCAAATCAACACATCTCCCGAGATTCAAACATATCCATCAGAAACCGCACAGATTTCAACCATTGACAAACAACTCGCCCCGCCTCCTTATCCAATGTATAAACCGCTTTCGGTTTTGGTCCCCTCGCTGCTTGCATGCACAGCTAGTATTGGCCGATCGCAAATATCTGTCATATCTTTTCTTGAGCTCAAGTTGTCTTTTGTTTTTCCAATGACATCCATCACAAGATTTATGACATTGTCGAAAAACATTCTTTTCTATGTGCATGACGCCAAGATTATGATGAATAAGATGCGCTTCCAATATGGTAGATCCCAAAATATATTGCGCTTTTGTCCACTTATGTGAACTTCCGTGACGCAAAAAGTCGTGCCATGCGCGGGTTCTCAACAACGGTTGAAAGTCCCGCACACGCCCCAAATTTGATCGCCGGTCAACCTCAATGGTGGACGCGTTTCTTTTTCAGTCCTATTCTTGGTGAACTCTTTCTTATTCCTTCCGAAAGGATGACTTGGCGGCAAAAATTGTCCGTGATAGTCAAAATAGCAAGGCTTCTTTCCATGTTTTAATCTAAATGACTTTGACCTCTCCAAACATATCGGACATCCTAAGATCCCAGCTGTATCCATCCAGATAACATTCCATAAGCTGGAAAGTCATTTATCGTCCAAAGAAGGGCAGCCTTCATTACAAACATTTGATCGGTAGAAACGCCATACGCCGGGACACCTTTCAACCCATAGTCGTTGTAACTCCTCAATCAATGGTTGCATATAAATATCTATCAACTTCTTCGGATTTTATGCCCCTGTCACGATCAATGTCAAAAACATATAAGGTGTCTTCATGCACATACAGGTGGAAGATTGTACGGCGTTAAGATAACTGGCCAGCATGAATAACTTTTTTCCTGTTTTCCCAAATGGAGCAAATCCATCAGCACATAAACCTAACCTGATGTTCCGAGGTTCCATTGCAAACTCAGTGGTATGTTCTATCAAAATATTGCCATGCCTCCGCATCCGGAAGGATGACACATTAGACCTTCTTCTGTTTCATGATTTGCATGCCAAGTCATGTGTTCAGCAAAGTGGCTTTAGACGATAAAGCCTTTGCAAACTGGGGATTAATGGCAGATAAAACATTTGCTTGCATGGTCTACGCCCGACACGACCCAGCCTCCTGTTAATCTTGTACCTAGGTTGGCTGCAGAATTTGCAAGATTCTGCATTTTCATCATCTCTCCAATATAGCATACAACCCCTACTACATACATCAATTTTACAACCGGAAGCCCTAAGTTTTCCACTAGTTTTTTTCATATCATAAAAATCACTTGGCATGTTGTTATCACGAGGTAATGATTCCCGCATTATTTCAACAAAAGAGTTGAAGCAATCAGTACACATTATGCTCGCCTGATATTTAATAGTCGGGCTGTCACCGATAACTTAGTGTGGTCCTCACAACCCGCCCATAGAGGTTCATCATCCGCTTTCAACACATCCTTAACTGATTAGATTGAAAAGTTTCATTATCCACATTTTCCTCAAAACCCCTACATTCTATATCTTCCAATTGTGAAGCATGACTAGTACTCGCTTGTTCACGTAGGAGTAAAACTAGTACTTGCATGATTTGATTCTGGGACAAAATTATAACTAGCTGCATCAATCACCATCCTCTCGTATGGGTTCAATTGCTCATAATAGCCACATTCTTCCCTAACTGAAAATTGGTCACTTCTTCCATATCCTTCATCGATATAAATGGTTCACCATGGGAAGTCCAATTATAATAGTTCGGAGTAAACCCAAATCTAGTAAGGTGTTCTCTAACTTGATCACACACAAGAAATTTACCATTACCGCACTTTTGCATGGACACCTTAACTTATTTCCATCCATAAACTCATTTACTACTAGCAAAGTCTAAAAATAGTTCCAACCAAAGATTTAAACTCATCTGTTAATCCTTGACGCCCAGGTAAGTTCTTATTATACATCCAAGCCCTTTCTCTTTGCATTGTGTCCGTATTAAAATATAAAATTCTGGTAAAATATTTAAAATATCATATCTATTGTTCTTAATTAAAACTATAAAATTTTGGAAATTATAATTTTTTTTTAGTCACGCAACAATTAATATGAAATTGCAAAAATAGAAAAATTACAATGTAAAGAAGACTTACCTAAATATTTGACTGAAATATTGGTAGGACAAAGTGATCAATTTGATGAGAATTGCAAAGTCCACTTGGATTAAGTAGACCTTCAATTAGGTACAAACCCAGAAAAGATTAATCACATAAGAATCTATATTTTTATTAATTTTTAATGAACGATGGAAACGGAATTATCCTCACAAAATTTGCGATTTAATAAATGAAAATTCCGTCAGAATTTGTGACAGAAAATAGGATAGGTCCGAAATTGTGCCCACGCAAATTTGCGACGGAGACCGGTTTTTTTGCGAGGGGTTCTCTCTCACGCAAATTTGCGACGGAGAAAATCCTTTCGCAAATTTCCGCCGCAAATTTTGACGGATGCGGATTTGCGACGGTTCACGCAAATTTGCGACGGAAACGGATTCCGTCGGTTTTCCGCTGCAAATTTGGCGACGAATTATTGTATCCACGCAAATTTGCGACGGAGGTTCCGCCGCAAATTTGCGACGGAAATGTTCCGCCGCAAATTTGCGACGGAAAACGGATCTCCGCCGCAAATTTGGCGAATTTTTTTCAATTATCCGTCGTAAATTTGGCGACGGAAAACAATTTGGCAAATTTCCGACAAAAACGGTTCGGGCTGGCAAATTCTGGCTATTCTGTTTCATCCAAGGTCGGCGAGGAAACCACCGATCACCGTCATTACACCGTGATGCAGATATTTAAAAAAAAATTAAACATAAACATATATTAAAATAAAAATTACAATGCAACGACGAATAGTTATGAAGTTAGCAATTTTGCACTTACGGGTACAAAAGCTTCACCGAGATTAATATGTGCGTGCGCGGATTTTGCTGATTTCATATATATGAAAGCGGGAGAAAAGCGATAAAGACCGAGAGAGAGACACAGCAAGAGAGAGCGAGAGACAGCAAGAGCGAGCGAGAGAGAGATAGCACGGGTTGATAAAGTACGAATTTGCGACGGAGGGGTGTTTTCGTCGCAAATTTGCGACGGATCGACAATGCCGCCGCAAATTTGCGACGGATTTTGCGACAAAGCGATTATTTGTCGGAAATTTGCGAAGAAATTTTTTCCGTCATAAATTTGCGATTTAAATTTGCGACGAGAATATTTTCCGTCGCAAATTTGCGACATTTAGAATATTTTCCGTCGCAAATTTGCGACGGAAAATTTTTCGTCGCAAATTTCCATCGCAAAATCCGTGTTTTTTTGTAGTGAACAGAAAAATAGACAAATAAAAAAATAGGATGGTTATCATTCACACTCTAAATTGCATTTCTCAATTTCATGGGCGATTTCAACAAAATCGTCTCAGCTACCCAAGGTGTTTTAAAAAAGGAATATACTCGATTTTCTTTTTTGTTGGTCGAAATACCCGATCGAATTGGGTTATATCATGTCGATTGGTCACATGAGATTTTGCCGCCATCTTTGTGTTTCGAGATAACCTATCCTTCTTCGCGTTCATGACCCCGTGTAAAATGATCTTAGTGGATCAACCTAATTCCGAAGCAAAACTACGTACAATCGTGTCCGGTCGATCTTACTCCCGGTGGTTTCTCCCAAAAAGAAGCTCGATCTCTCAATTAGGAAAGAATTCGCATGACGTGGAAGCACATTTGTCTTTCACATGTGGCGGGACCTTGACAGGCTATCTTACTTAGTTATCTAAATTTGATGTGGCAAAACCTAAGAGAGAGGTAAATTTGCTTACGTAGAATTTTCCTAACAGCCTCCAAATTAGCTCGGGGCATGGACAAATGCTTCTACTTTATATAGACATATAAATAGACGGAGGAAGACTACAAGTTTCACCACAAGACGTGGTTCTCTTCATACATTCTTTAGTTGCGAGTCAAAGCAAAAGGCGATCCCCATTCTGGATTCGCGGATGTTGAACACATCTACATGTATACATACATACATATATATAGGGGTATCAGAACAGAACCGAGATATAAACCGAACCGAACCGAACCGAAAATTTCGTGCATTTCAGCTCGGTTTCGGTTTCGGTTCGGATTATCAAAATTAACCAATTTTTTTTTTCAGTTCGGTTTATTTCAATTCGGTTCGAATCAGTTCGGATTGAACCGAACTGAAATAAACACTTCGGTTTTTACCCTTTGCTTTAGGGCTATCTTGCTCGCGCTGCATTCGGTGCTTTCTCTCTCATAGGGTCAGAACGACTGAACGAGGATGACATCTCGCAAGTGCTACACCTCCTCTGCGTTTGCACCTCCTCTGCGTCCCCGGCCTCGGTGAATCATTACGCTCCAGCTCCGCCTTCTCCTTCTCCTACTTGTCGCAGGGTTCTTGCCCAAGGTGACGACTCAAAGCTTTTAGGGCTTTCTCTCTCGACGCTGACTCCTGCGTTGCTCAAAGCAAGAAGCCATCTCCTGCGTCAACTCAAAGCTTTTAGGGCTTTCTCTCTCGGCGCTGACTCCTATGTCGCTCAAAGCAAGAAGCCTCCAACAATTTGTCCAAGATTCGGCTCCTACAGGTCACCTCTCTCCCTCTCTCTCTCTGCTTCTCGATTTTCCTGCTGATTGTTTTCCCTCTGATGGGTGTAATTGATCTTCCCTTTGTCGCTTTTGAATTCCGTTTACCGCTGGTTGTCTTTGCACGATGATCGATGGGATCGGCGTGGATTTCTCTTTCTTGGAAAAGTGGGGGCCATTCTTCTATATGCATTTTCTCACTGTGAAAATGCAAAGCGTGAGGTGGGTGGATTCCGTAGCTTGCGCCATCGTGCTTATTTCTGTCATAACGGAGAGATGTTTGATCTCCGAATCGTGGGTTTCTGCATCCTCATGGATCTGAAGTTGATGAACAGGGCCACTGTCTTGTGTATTCTTGATCTTCTTGTACGTCGACCAGGGGTTTCTAGAATGGATAATGTCGTGCCCACATTTGCTGTTTATGTTGATCAAGTGCATTGGTTTTGCGAAATGTTGCCATTTCTAGATTGTATTGGTGTAAGCAAGAAGTTTTTCAATCACCCGCTTTGGGTTCTCGTCGATAGCTTCTTGGCATCTTGGTTTGTCGGAGCTTTTGTCGCTTCTGGCAGATGTTTAGTAAGCATTTTTGTGAGATGATTTAGGAGTTACATGTTTTGGTTGCCCAATTTAGCTATGCTCATAAACAATGTTTGACGCGATTTACCTATGTGAGTGTTTTAGTATCCATCTGTCTTGCTAGTGAAAAATATTTGGCTTTAGGCTGTTACGTTTGCGATCATCCAACTTCTCTGAGTGAAGTAATTGCTCTTGAAGGGTGGCGATGTATGGTTGATCATAGATGTTTTTTATTAGATTTATTGCTTTATTATAATCGTGGCTTTCATACTTCATTTCCTTTGAGATTGCAAATGATTCAATAGACGTATCTTGGTTCCAATAATGTTGGATAATGAACCAACAAGCGTGTAGAAGCTTGTAGTTGATTGGTAAGATAAATGGTCTCTTTGTTAACCTGTACTAGGGCATCGAGAAGAAAATTGTGAAGTTGCAAGGACGCGAGAAGGCAGTTGTTGCACGCCATGAAGCTGGTCATGCAGTGGTAGATACTGCTGTAGCAAATCTGCTTCCTGGACAGCCACGGGTCGAGGTATTTTCTAGCTATGACTTAGCTAGTCCCGGTCTTTTTGTCAACTGCACATTTCTAATTCATCAACTGAAAAATCAAATCTACAGTGCGGTTGCAGAAAATATTGTCTCTCCTGGAGTCAGATGATGCCAATGTACGGATTCATGCTGTGAAGGTGGTGGCCAACCTTGCTGCTGAAGATGGATTTCCATCTTTCTCTTGAAACTTCTTATCAGATGTGAATTGAATGTCATCCCTTTCTCTGGGAGCATGTTTGTATCTTCTTAAGTAAATTTCTCAATCAATATGGCTGGGATGGATATGTGGTGTTTGTTTGTTTAGGTTGGTGTTGCTTTTATGTAGTTCAAGTTTCAGTTCATTGTCTGTGAGTGCTGCGGCTGCTCTAACAGTCCGGTACTGAGCTTTACTTAGTTAAATCTATCCATTCATGTGGTTTTTTTCGGTTTTATAATCAAAGCGCACGTGCTGCTCCTACGTAATTTCACTTGCCAAAATCTTGCTAAGGTCTTTTCGAGGACAACAATCTGTTGCTCTGTTTCCTCTTTGAGTACTATCCCTCTGATGTTGGAGAAGAAATTTATTGGAATTTCACCTTTTTGAGTAGTTGGAACAGATGTCAAATGTCGCCCTCTCATATGCTTAGATGGCATGCACTCCTGTCAAATTCTCATAAATTCAATTACCGACTGTTTATCAAGAACTTGAGTCGTTTTAAAATGGCTTCTCGGGAAAGGAGATATAGGCTACTTTGGCAATTGGATGGCATATAAAGACAGTAAATTCATAGTCTAAATAGGAGGCTAACAGTGAATATTGATAGGGAGAAAACCATCTAAGATTATCATAAAGACATTTTATTATCAAGAACTAGTAATTAAATATTAAACATCTTTTAATGTGAAATTATCATGCCAATTCATGCATATTATCAAAATTTTCCTGGTTTCTTTCTTCTTCTTCTTCTTAAATTAGCTATGGATAGATCAAACTAAGTATACATAATCTACTGAAGCCATTATCTTTTTCTACAACGTGATGAAATTTCTAGAGCTTTCTTAATTTTTTATCATAAAAAATTATCATAAAATTATCATAAATACATATTATTATCAAAAAATTATCATAAAAAATTATCATGAAATTTTTTTCATAAAAACAGAAAACTGAGCCATGAATAAAAAAGCAAAAACAAAAAAACAAAAAAGAAGAAGAAACCGAAAATCGAACCGAACCGAATTGAACCAAACCGAACCAAATCGGCTTATCGGTTCGGTTCCTATTTGGTTCGGTTCAAAGAGGCACCCTTAATGGTTTGGTTCGGTTCGGTTTTCTTGAAAAACCGAATCGAACCGAACTGTTTACACCCCTACATATATATATATATATATACATATATATATTTGCAATTGTAAAATAAGGTCAACAGTTTACTGTTGACCTTACCGAACGCGGGATCTGACGTGAGATCGAACCTTCTATTTTTAACCCTGTTCAGTTTGCCGGGACGAGTGGTACATCGTCATCATCGCCAATGCTGAAATGAAGAACGAACGGAGGAAGAAACGAGGAACTGATGCAGTGTTATCAAAATTGAAGGCGGTCCCACATCTCCCCACCAAAAATTATAAAAATAAAATTAAATTCACAAGATTTAAATAAATATCCAGCAGCCAATAAGTAATCCATGGCTGCAAAAAAATATCAGCCTCAGCCTCAGCATCAGCATCGGTCTAGGCTGAACGACCCGGTCTTCGTCTTCGTCTTCGTCTTTGTCTTCCTCTCTCTCTCCGGCGGAGCCGAAGTAAGTGTTGCCCTTTGCAAAGGAAGCCGCCAACTTCTTCCACTATCCTCGCATCTCGTTTCACCAAGATCTTTGCCCCCATCGAGACTTCCGAGCTATCAATTGATTCGGACAAATTTTTTGTGATATTTAGATATTTATCAATTTAAGTAAACATGTCATACAACATACTTTTACAAATAATCTTATTACTGTGTCTCATATGAAGAATTTTTCATGTACTTCGCAATACAAATGAGTAATTTCGAAGTTTTATAAATAATCTTAGTCGAATCTCTGCCGAGAATTTTCTCGGGTGGTGTTACAAAGTCTTTAATTGGTGTTACGTAGTCTTTAATTGCCTCCTAAAAAGCTTGCAGCGTAGAGAATTAAAGAATGACATGGTCTCTTGACAAGTTTTTAACAAGGTTCATTTTTACCCAAATTTTCATCACTTGTTAAATTCATATGTTTTTAACAACGTATCTCTATTTGGAAAAAGTGAAGGAAGACCATTCTTAATAGTATTAACTTTGCCCGCTCAAGTTACGGATCAAGTTACTGACCCAAAAAAAAAAAATTTTCCGAATCAAGTTAAGATTTTGACTGATGTGAGTATATGCGTCACACGAGATGATGGCACTATGCTCTTGAGATATCTGATGTATTTTTCCCTGTCCAACATCTAGAACTCATGAATTAATTGAGATATCTATACCTTATTGTTTTCTTTTCTTTTTTTTTTTTTTTTTTTACATTGCAAAAGAAAATTAGATGGATATTACTATGAATACTAACATTTTCATGCAAACTTTCTAAATAAAAAATCATTTTATTGCAAAGTTGGAGATTGTTTATTATGAATTACCAATTACTGCGTTGGCACGATAAGGACAGGAACGTGACTTCCGAGTTCCATCTCTTTTCCCCACGAAGAGTAGGTAGCTAAGTTAAGCATAACCGGCTGTAAAGACTTGAATAATTGAAGTCTTTGTTTAATGCTTGATTTTTCCACTGTGATCAGTCACTTTCTATTCTCCAAGTAAGTCACTCTCTATTCTAGAGAGTGAAAATAAATCTCATTAAAAACATGTCAAGAGTCGACATCTTTATTTTCTTCCCTATGGCAATTTTTTTAGTTTTTATACAGAGTAGCTTTTAAATTTGGCGATAATAGCATTAAAATGTATGAGTTTTGAAAATAAATCAAAGGTGCGTTTGTTTTACCCAAAAACTTCGTTACGAAGGAAAATATTTTTCATGAAAATCATTTTTAAAGAAAATAGTTAATTTTAATTTGTTTGGTGATTTAGGAAAAAGGATTTTCCTCTTGTCGGAAGAGAAAGTCGTCTTTTCACAATCTAACCTTGTTGTTTTTTATATAAGGAAAATATTTTTCGTAGATTGATTAATTTTTCTTTTGTCTTTTGTTATCTAAGCACCAAACACATTGAAAAAGAATTATTTTCTTCTGAGCAAGCGGACTTTGAAAAATTCCTGACATGAGACGTTGCTTTCTGTCGATTCATGGTCATAAGACCCTTTTTGGTCGTGAAGTTGTTTTTTCGGAGCATCCGACGCGAGGGAGGAGCGTACATTGTACGGTATATTTTTGGAGCATCGGATGTACAGGTTTTGTTTTTTTTTTCGGTCGAATCGGATGTACAGTTTACTAGCAGACAGCTAGCTGGGAAGCGTTGCTGCTGTTCCCACTATAAATAAATTCTGTGCCCTGAGGCTGACAAGCTTCACACAAAACCAGTAGAAGGGGAGGGACAGAGAGAGCCACTTTAACACCAACAGTTCCAAATGACGGACCTCCACGCCATCACCAGGGCCGCCGCGGTCCGACCAGTACAAGATGATCATCCTCCGCTGCATCTCATATGCCTTACCCACGGTTCTCGGCCTCCTCATGGTCATCTTCCTGGCGATACCCGCCCTCATGCCCCCGGAATTCACGCTCAACCCTGTCTCTTCCCTTTCGTCCCTTAACATCTCCACCTCCCACGTCACCGCTCAAATTAACATCGTTCTCTCCATCAAGAACCCCAGTAAGCTCATCGCTGTCAAGTACACTCGCATGAGGCTCCTCTTGAGTTTCGACGGCCAACTCCCTCTCTCCCGTCCCTCCCTCGTTCCCGCCTTCACTCAGGGCCCCGGCAACGTAACCACAGTCCCAGCCGTGGCCCTGACCACGCTGTCAATTACCAGTGACCGGCGCGTGAAGGGCCTGGTGAGCACGTTGAAAGGCGGGGTGGTGAGCATCGACGTGGTGGCGAAAGCTAAGCGGAGGCTGCACTTGGGTCCGTGGTGGGTGCCCGTGTTTGACGTGTACGTCTCGTGCATGGGCGTGACCTTCGCGGCTCCGACCGACAGCAAGGGCAGTGGCGATTGGATGATCATCGGAGGAAGCGCCCTTGGCTGCACGCCCGACATCTTCACTCTACTCTGGTAAGAATAATTACAAGTTCCTGCTTAATCTTGTATTACTATCACGCGGCAGTTGTTTGTGCACCGATGAAGTTGATGCGCAAAATGAGAAGCTGTCGATGCTTAATCTACGGGTGCGGACCGGGAACCGGATCAAACCCTCCTGGACTAACGGGTTCAAGATCTGCGGGGCGCTTGATGAAAGCTGGGTTCGTCCTCCTCGAGGACCATCGAGATCGGGCACGACTAGAGGCCGTCGGGAATGGAGAGGATGCCGTCGCTGTTTGAGGTGCAGGGCGGCGAACCGCTCGTCCACGCTCTTCTCGAACACAAAACCACGAGCCGTAGATACTCACCACCCCGCTCTCTCCCTTCTCTCTTTCCGGTTATGTGACTTTTGTTCAAGCTCGAAACTGGTAGGGGTCTAAATTAAAGAATAATTAAAAATGACAATACTGTGATTGTCTGATTGTTTTTTGGTTTGTGTTGCGGGTAGTCCGTGACCCGAAATTGAACTGAACCGTCACAAGCCCCTTTTTTCACTTACTGAATCCCGAATTAAAAAAGATCCAAAATTTCTTTTATTTGGATTGATTCAGTTCGACCCTTTTTTTTTTACATTCCAAGTGTGATTCTATGAAATATTTTCCCGAATAATTTGTCAAAATAAGATGTGATGAATAATGGCGTGGTTTCGGGGAGAAGAGGGTGTCGAGCTTTTGTATATGCACGCATCAATTTGATTGCCCCGCATCACCAGTTAATAACACTTCCCATCCAATTTGGAGCTAATTTGGTCAATTTGGGCTTTGTGGGTCATCAAATCGGATCCAAGTGTTTTGCTAGGTTTTGGAAGGTTAGAATAATGAAATCAAGTTTTAGGGGTATTTCAGGAGCTTTTGCTTCTGAATTCTTATCCTTAATCAAGTGCATATATATAATTATTATTGA